>CM056053.1:405156904-405169404 GCA_029574335.1 Rana kukunoris | reverse complement strand
TATTTGTGTTTCTTCTGTCTCCACACACTATGGAGTAAAGCCATAATATGCAGAAGAAAGGCAGAGGGCACGATCCACTTGTGATATTTTAATAACGTTGTGACACAAAAAAAAAAAAAGCAAATAGACGCATGAATACATCTGTATGCATGAGCCCTGACAGTTTTGCCGTTGCCAGAAAAAAAGTTTTCTGCCCACGTTTAATGAAGCAATGGGTGAGGCACTTCTTTTTTTTACATTGGCAAGTACCCATTTTTATTTAAAGTGTTCTTCATTATTAGAACTGGTTTGCACCCTGTGTTGTGTGTCTAAAGCACACGTTCCGACTTCCCTATGGGACTTTTCCGTGGATTTTGGTCCGAATGGGCGTTGGCCTTGAACTTGTTCTGCATAAACACAGCAGGAAATTTTCAGCCAACTTTCACCAAATTACATGGTTTTTCAGCTCTTTACCGCCACCCTTTGGGCAACTTCTGCTATTGTCTGATCTTTAGCATTGGTTCTGAGCATGCATGTTTATACTTTGGACTTTAGTTCGATGGACTTGTGAACATACGTTCGGATTATCATCCATCGGACATTTGTTGCTGAAAAGTTTAAGAGCATTTACAGCGAACATTTGTCCGATGAAAAAACGAAAACAATTGCCCGATGTAGTGTACACACGGTTGGATTGTCCGATAAAACACGTCTGTCGCACAATTTTTAGCAAAAAGTCTGATCATGTGTATGGGCCTTTACACGCCTTTCAACTGGATTCCCCTGAGATCCCAATGAAGAGCTGCAGTGTGTGATGAAATCCTTAACCACATGCCGAACGCCAACCGTCGTTATACGGCGGGACGGTGGCACTGCTGGGCGAGAGCACGTAGCTCTACGTCCTCCCTTTAGCGGGCGCTAGGGGGCGCGCGCCCTGCCGGCGGCCAATGCGCGCGCCCCTGCTCGTCCCCCGAGTCCCGCGCGCGTCCCCGGTGGCCGCGATCGCCGCCGGGCACGCGCGCTTGTTCGTTACAGAGCGAGGACCGGGAGCTATGTGTGTAAACACAAAGCTCCCGGTCCTGTCAGCGGGTGAAACGCTGATCTTCTGTTCATACAATGTATGAACAGAAGATCAGTGATTTCCCCTAGTGAGTCAACCCCCCCATACAGTTAGAACACACCCAGGAACACACTTAACCCCTTCCCTGCCCCCTAGTGTTAACCCCTTCACTGCCAATGGCATTTTTATAGTAATCCAATGCATTTTTATAGCATTGATCGCTATAAAAATACCAATGGTCCCAAAAATTTGTCAAAATTGTCCGATGTGTCCGCCATAATGTCTCGGTACTGAAAAAAAAACGCTGATCGCCGCCATTACTAGTAAAAAATAAATAAATAATAAAAATGCCATAAAACTACCCCCTATTTTGTAAACGCTATAAATTTTGCGCAAACCAATCAATAAACGCTAATTGTGATTTTTTTTAACGAAAAATATGTAGAAGAATACGTATCGGCCTAAACTGAGAAAAAAAAATGTTTTTTTATATATTTTTTGGGGATATTTATTACAGAAAAAAGTAAAAAATATTGCATTTTTTTCAAAATAGTCGCTCTATTTTTGTTTATAGCGCAAAAAATAAAAACTGCAGAGATGATCAAATACCTCCAAAAGAAAGCTCTATTTGTGGGGAAAAAAAAGGACGCCAATTTTGTTTGGAAGCCATGTCGCACGACCGCGCAATTGTCAGTTAAAGCGACGCAGTGCCGAATCGCAAAAAGTGCTCTGGTCATTGGGCGGCAATATGGTCCGGGGGTTAAGTGGTTAAGCAGCAAAATATGAGCAAATAAATAAGCACCAATGGCATAAAAGATAACAAAATAAAAAAGCGTACAGCCAACCGCACAAAATATCCTTTTGTAACAGATCACAATCCAATAGGAGCAGCAATACCAGACAAGGCCCCAATCTGTCTCCAGATCCAGGAAGGTCACATGAGGTCGCAGGTCTGCCTTTTGTTAACCCGCCTTAAGCAAATAGATGAGAAACAACATGAAGTTGTAATGTAATTATAGTAAAAGCAAAGCAGACATCATTTAAATTGAAACCTTACTGCTGTCAGATTATTACATTTCCTAGGAAATTTAGAATAAGAAATTTGTGTAAAAGAGCTAATAATTCCTACAACTATCAGCAGCATTTGGAATTGACACTCCTTCTGCGCACAAGCTGTGATTGTTACCTCACCTACACCCACACCGAGCTGCATGCACGTAGACCAGGGATCCTCAAACTACGGCCCTCCAGCTGTTACAGAACTACAAATCCCATGAGGCATTGCAAAACTCTGACATTCACAGACATGACTAGGCATGATGGGAATTGTAGTTCCTGAACACCTGGAGGGCCATAGTTTGAAGACCCCTGACGTAGACCATAGAGGTGGATGCAGATGCATCAGCTGTACAGACACACAGCCACATGCCAAAATGTAATAGGTGTGAAAAAGCCAATGCACGGAACCAAGTCTACCCTGCCTATGTTCTGATCCTGACCCACACGCATGGAAAACTTTGACATGTGGCTGTGTCCGCTGCTTCATTCTGGTCACATGGAGCTCAACTCCTCTGTGTCAGTGAAGGGCTGCTGCAGGGGAGAGAAGGGAGCACCGACAGCGCTGGGGAAATGGAAGGCAGCTACAACGGATGCGGCAAATCAGCCCTGTTGTTGCAGGCGCACCTGTGGGCTTGCTGCCAAGCCAGGTTGTGTGCATCAATAGACACACAGTACAGCTTTGCCATTTTGGAAGCTCACAATAGAGATCTGGAGCAGCAAACTGAATTAAACGAGAGATCCAGACAACCTTGGAAGGAGTCTTCTGGAGGGGTAAGTCAGATGATTGGGCAGGAAGCTAGGTTACTGTAGTTGGAAGCAGTGGTTGGGGCTTACAGAAAAGGAAGGCCGACCCTGTGTTTTTTTTTTTTGCGAACAGAGAGGTGGCAGCCTAGATATTCAAAACATAAGAAAAACACAGGGTTTGACAAATTTGTTTGGAATCTAGGAGCCAGCTAAAAAAGTTAGGAGCCAGAAAACGCGACCCGTCCCACGAGCTTGCACGCAGAAGCTAACGCTTTCGTGAGTAGCGCCCGCATATGTAAATGGTATTCAAACCACACATGTGAGGTATCACCGCGATTGATAGAGCGAGAGCAATAATTCTAGCCCTAGCCCTACTCTGTAACTCAAAACATGCAACCTGTAGAATTTTTTAAACGTCGCGTATGGAGATTTTAAAGGGTAAAAGTTTGTTGCCATTCCACTAGTGAACGCAATTTTGAAGCGTGACATGTTGGGTATAAATTTACTCGGCGTAACATTATTTTTTACAATATAAAAAAAATTGGGCTGACTTTACTGGTGTCTTATTTTTTAATTAAAAAAAGTGTATTTTTTTCCCAAAAAAAGTGCACTTGTAAGACCACAGTGCAAATACGGCGTGACAGAAAGTATTGCAACGATCGCCATTTTATTGCCTAGGGTTTTAGAATAAAAAATATATATAAGGTTTGGGGGCTCTAATTAGAGGGAAGGAGATGGCAGTGAAAACACAGTGAAAAACACATTAGAATTGCTGTTTTACGTGTAATGCCAACTGCCACCACAAGATGGCGCCAGATCACAGAAGGAAGCTTAGGCCTGTAGAAGGCCGCAAAGCCGTGGCCTCAATTACTGGCCGGCGCGGGCCCATCGCAATCGCACAGTGGGGAAGGTAAGCTTTTTTGCAGGTAAAAAAAAAAGTGCATTGATTTGATTTATTTTTTTATTTGAAAAAGTAAAAGCCTGGAAAGCATTGCACCTGCGATTAGGAGATTGTGGGCGCCATGCAGGACTCCTGCAAACTTGTTAGTGCATCTGTCTGCTTGCACCTCCTATGGGCAGGCAAATACACACTGATAGGAAGAGAGAATAAACTACCAAAGAGCTCAACAGCACCACGGTACTTCATTGAAACTACAAGCCAAGAACTGCAGTGGCGGATGGGAATCATAGTTTTCCATTCACAAAAGGACTGTGAATAAATGACACAACCAGCCGCCCGCTGTCACCGGGGAAGAGGCTACAGCTGCTGGAACATGGTGGCAACCCTAGACCGCGGGCCCCTTTAGTGTAGCAAAAAATAGTAAGTAGTCCCAGTACTAACCGTCTTTGTGGCTACCGATCCCAGTACCACCTCTTCAGGCACTGCCAGCCTGTCTGGCTGCAGCTGCCTCTCTCCACTGCCTGTGCCAACACAGTCAACTCCACTGGCTCTGCACCCATCCCAAACTCTTCTGACTGTGTGCCACTCACCAGCCCCTTTCACTGCGACCTGTTGTTCCTCCCTGGAGACTTGCCCAGCAGTTCTCTCTCTCACTGTCCTCTCCTTGCTCCCGAGCCTCCTATCCAGGATACCTCCATATGTTCTTAGAAGGTCCCATTTGCACCCGAGCCCAGACCCCCCTAACTGGGGAGATCCCTCAACGGCCATGACAGCCTAGCCTTCCATCTCCAACTTTCTCACAAACAACTCCTCCCAGCTGGGCTGACCCTAGGTACTTAAGGAGGCCTGGCCCCTGCCAATCCAGGTTGGGGGATTGGTCAGGGCTCCTTAAAACACCCCAAATAGCTCCACCTCCTCACCCCACCTCTCTTTCCAGAAAGTATTAGAACATTCCGGATAGAAGTGGGAGGTCTTGATGATGCTGCTTGTTAATCACCAGCTTTACACTGAGCCACTCCCAACCCAGATCAAAACAAACAGGCCTACCTACCAGCTAGGCCTGCCTAAACTTACCTACTCCTTCAAAAAAACTATTTACATCCATCTTGCAACCTAGAGGATGCTACATCTGTAACAATGACAGACAAAAACAAAGAATGAACAGGGGGTTCTATCTTTCCTCCTGTTTTACTAAGGAAAAGGGTTTGTTGTTTCTCGGTGTTGCTGTTGGGAGAGTTCACCTCACTTCCTGCAGGGTAAAATGTCAGCAGTTAGGCCTCTTTCACACGGAGCGGTCCGTTTTTCGGTCCGCTCCGTGTGTGTCCGTCGGCTCAGCGGGGGGTCCCGCTGAGCTGTCGGCGGACAGGGCGGTCCCCGCACACTGTGCAGGGACCGCCCTGTCTCTCCTCCGCTATCCCCTATGGGCAATCGGATGAAAACGGACCGTCTGTCCGTTTGCATCCGATCCGATCGACGGAAGAAAAATAGAGTTTTCTTCCGTCCGAAAAACTGATCCAGACGTACGCGGATCTTAGGCGAATGTTAGCGGATGCATCATCCGCTAACGGACGCGATCCCATAGGGGCCCATTACAAGTCCGTAAACAGACTTGTAATAAGCGGACGAACGGTCCGCTCATGTGAAAGGGGCCTTAAGGAAATCAGTGATACTCCAGCCTAACTCTCACTTTGAGCCGGCGTTTCTGTTTTCAGTAAGCAGAAAATAAGAAACGCCGGGTTGGAGTTCCTTAAAGAGCAGCGTAATTGTATTTCGCCGTCGTATCGGAACTGCAATTTTAAAAATGGCGCTCGGGGCGTTCCCGCTGATTAACGCAGAGAATATGTTAATCAGCGAGAATCGGCAATTCACGATCGTATTCGGGCCCGACGCAGTGACTTTCCGACGTTTCCGTAAGCGATACGCGGCGTAAAGAAAAAACAGCCCCCTAGGTGGAGTATCCTATGTTAAGTATGGCCGTCGTCATCGCGTCGAATACATTTTTTTCGAGTCGTTTGCGTAAAACGTCCGTGAATGGGGATTGACGTCATTGACGTTCACTGACAGAATTTGGAGCATGCGCACTGACAGTCGACGCATGCGCAGTACGTTCGCCGCGGGATCGCGCCTATTTTAAATACTACACGCCCCCTACCCGCTCAATTTGAATTCCGCCGGCTCATTTTTGCTACGCCGCCGCAACTTTAGGAGCAAGTGGTTTGTGAATACAGTACTTGCTCCTAAAGTTTTGGCGGAGTAACGTAAATGAGAAACGTTACTCCAAAATAAAGATTCGCCCATCTACCTGAATCTGACCCTATGTGTGCAAGCAATGCAATACAAGGACAGTGGTAGCTTGACCTACATGCAAATCAAGAAATATTGTTGGACCTTCCTCATTTCCATTCTACTCAGTGAATATATAAATGAGATTTAGGCATGTGTAATAGAACTGTACAACATTCTGACACTGCACAAAGATTATGTAACGCATGCACTGAGAAACCAGTCTCTCACCTTACTGTCACGTGGGCCAAATTCCCGACATACAACCCTAGCCTCAGGAGTCACCCAGTACACTCCTACACTATAATTACATTATACTTCATGTGCTGCTTGGTGTGAGGAAAACTTGTCAGCTTCAGGGAGGTGGATGTGAGGAGCTCTATTTCCACAAGGCTGACAAACCCAAGCAGAAGGCTACAAAGAAATGCCAGCCCCGGATGCACACTGGCTGTGTCCAGGATCAATCAGAGGATACATATGCATGTAACACATGAGCCAAATTGTGCATGCGTGTCTGATCACTATATAATGTCATTGCTCAGCTCTGGTCAAACATGGCTGCCTTATTTCAACCAATTAGTCCACTAGAGTGGTCACAGCCAAGCAGACCTACTAATGACATATTCGTTTCTGAAATATTGAGTTTTAGGAAGTGGTGTAACATCCATACTGATATGTCAGTATGGTTTCTTTAAGCTAGTGCATTGTTGGTTCACTTATCTTTTTCTTCAATTTCCCTTCTAAATATTTTTTTTCTTCGTTTAAATCTATTTGAATTTTTTTTTTTTACAATTTAACCTTTTAAATATTTATTACAATTCTTTCTTTTTTAATCAGCCCTGTTGGGGGGCTTTGGTGAGATATCAGGGGTCCCCTGACATCTCCCCTTTGAGTCAGAAGACGGGAATGAGAAATTAGATTCCCCAGTCCCTTTCTCTGCAGCCTCAGCTGCACTAAAAATGAATGGAGAGGAGACAGAGGCTCCTCTCCATTCATAAACTGAAGCATTGCAAACACAGTTTACAATGCTCAATTAGGAATGAACAGAGTCTGTGATCACCGACTGTTCATTCAAAAAAGGAAGGAGGCGGTAAATGAGAGGTAACAGGGAGTTAAAATTAACAGGCATAATAGTATGTATTTCACAGGAGGGGGAAGTAGAATAACCAGGCAGAGAAGTCATCAATAAAATGTGATAATGGTCCAAAAGGACAATAAACCTCAGCAATATTCAGACAAAATGAAGGAAAAAAAAATGCAAATACAGTAAGCTTCAAATCAGAAGACAAGGATGTAGGAAGGACTTGGAATGTGGTTTGTGGGGGGATGGATGGATTCTAACTTTATCTCCCTTTTAGCGACTTGGTCTAGATGAGTCCAGTGGAGGCCACCATGTGAGAGAGCAGATGGAGAGGCAGAGACAGATTCCTGAAGCTTAGTTTCAGTAACAGCAATTCTGAGTATAGGAGCCACTAGCAAAATGTAGGGCAAAACCCGACTGAATGGATACAAACTGACTGCCTAATTTGCCTGCATGCAAATAGCTTTGGTTTGTCTAAAGTTGAAGGTTGCATTGTCAGATTGTGAGCCTTAGGCAGCGTACACACGATCGAACATATCTGCTGAAACTGGTCCGCAGATCAGTTACAGCGGACAGATTCGATCGTGTGTACGGCCTAGCGGACAGGTTTCCAGCGGACAAAAGTTTTAAAGCATGCTTTAAAGCTTGCCTGCTGGAAACCTGTCCGTCGGACATGTCCGCTGGTTAGTACGACTAACCAGCGGACCGAAACTCCCCGCATGTGCCGAATGGATTCGACGCATGCGTGGAAGTATTTTACTTCCTGGTTTGGTGACGTGGCGGCGTCAACGTCACCGCCGCGTCACCGCGTTCTCTGTCCGAGGGGATTTTCATCCGATGGTGTGTACACACCGCCGGACAAAAATCCTGCAGGAGACATGTCCGATGAAAACGGTCCGCGGACCGTTTTCATCGGACATGTCTCCTCGTGTGTACGGGGCCTCATTCACACTTGAGTCCGTTCAGGTCCGTCTGTCAGTTTTGACGGCGGACCTGAACGGGCGCTCCATGCATCTCTATGGAGCGTTGGATGTCAGCGGAGACATGTCCGCTGACATCCGACCTGATCCGATCCGCTAAAAACAAACGTATGGGGGATATGTCCCCATCCGTCCATGCGGATCGGACCCGGTAAGATCTGATGAAAACGGACATGCTATCCGTTTTCATCAGATCGCTCCATAGGAGAGGAGCTTGTCATCCGTCGGCTCAGCGGAGATCTGCGGACTGATCTCCCGCTGAGCTGGCGGACACAGGCGGACTCCATCAGAACGGACTGCGACGGAGTCCGCCATGTGTGAATGTAGCCTCATAAGATCTTACCCGATCCGATCCGCATGGACGGATGGGGACGTATCCCCCATACGTTTGTTTTTAGCGGATCAGATCAGGTCGGATGTCAGCGGACATGTCTCCGCTGACATCCGACGCTCCATAGAGATGCATGGAGCGCCGTTCAGGTCCGCCGTCAAAACTGACAGACCTGAACGGACTCAAGTGTGAATGAGGCCTTAGGGCTCTTTCACACATGCTGACCGTTCAGGTCCGCCTGTCAGTTTGTCAGGCGGGCCTGAACAGACACTCCATGTACCTCTATAGAGCGACGAATGTCAGCGGTGACATGTCCGCTGACATCTGATCCGCTAAATGCAGACGGATGGAAACCCTTTTTCCCATCCCTCTGCCAAATCTGTTTGGATGAAAACAGATAGGTGGATCCGTTTGCATCTGATCCCTCATAGAGGAGAGCAGGGCTCTGACAGGTCCGTTCCTGCACAGTGAGCGGAGTCGGACCTGTCCTCCACCAGCTCAGCGGAGATTAACGGATCGATCTCTAATGAGCCAATGGAGTCCATGAAAAAACGGACACCAGTGTGTGAAAGAGCCCTAAAGCTGACCATGGACTATAGAATCTGACTGTACAATCTCCATTAGATCTAGCATTGACAATGTAACATTAGGACCTTTCCGATTTCATACAAATGAATGGATTGTTTAGGCTTTTTTATTAAATGAAATTATATTATATAGTTCTGGCAACTCCAATGAGTGTTTAGGCTTGCTTATTAAATGTATCTATATTATATGACATCGTTTTAGAAATTCGAAAAACAATTATACAATCAGCTGGTACAGTGTATGACAAGCTTAACCACTTACGACCTGGACCATTATGCAGGTTAACCCCGCACCCTTTTTGCGATTCGGCACTGCGTCGCTTTAACTGACAATTGCGCGGTCGTGCGACGTGGCTTCCAAACAAAATTGGCGTCCTTTTTTTCCCACATATAGAGCTTTCTTTTGGTGGTATTTGATCACCTTTTGCGGTTTTTATTTTTTGCGTTATAAACAAAAATAGAGCGACAATTGTGAATAAAAGGCAATATTTTTAAAGCGGGGGTTCACATAAAAAAAACATTTTTAACATTACATTCAGGCGAACTGTTATAATGACAATCGGCTGTTTTTTTTTTAAATCCTTGCCGTACATACCGTTTTAGATGTATATGTTCACAGCGGCTTCCGGGTATAATCTTCGGAACTGGGCGTTACTAGTTGATTGACAGGCTTCCGACAGGCGCATACAGCGCGTCACGTGTTGCCGAAAGAAGCCGCAACTAGTGACTTCTTTCCGCAACTAGTGACACGCTGTATGCGCCCGTCGGAAGCCTGCTAATTAACTAGTAACGCCCAGTTCCGAAAGATTATACCCGGAAGCCGCGGTGAACATATACATCTAAAACGGTATGTACGGCAAGGATTTAAAAAAAAAGAGCCGATTGTCATTATAACAACTCGCGTGTATGTAATATTAAAAAAAAGTTTTGGGATGAACCCCCGCTTTAACTTTTTGCTATAATAAATATCCCCCAAAAATATATATAAAAAACATTTTTTTCTCAGTTTAGGCCGATACGTATTCTTCTACCTATTTTTGGTAAAAAAATAATTTAAAAAATCGCAATAAGCGTTTATCGATGAGTTTGCGCACAATTTATAGCATTTACAAAATAGGGGATAGTTTTATTGCATTTTTAGTAATATTTTTTTTTTACTACTAATGGCGGCGATTACCACCGACGGATACCGAGTATTTGCGGGAGTACTTGTACTCGCGCAAATGCTCCTGATACCTAAATAGAAAACTTTTTTTGTATTTATCAACATGTTCTGTGAAAATTCTTTTGAGTTTTTTTACTACTGCTACTACTACAAGAAAATAAAACATTTTTATTCATTTTTACTAATTTATATTCTTTTATAATGTCTTATGCCGCGTACACACGATCATTTTTTGTGATGAAAAAAAACGACGTTTTCTGTGAAGTAAAAAACAACGTTTTTGAAACGTCACTTTTCAAAGACGATGTTGCATACACACCATCGTTTTTTTAACAAAAAGCGAGGTTACGTTCACCACTCTTTTCCATTGAAGCTCGCTTCATAACTAGCTTCTGGGCATGCGCTGGTTGAAAAACGTCGTTTTAAACGACGTTTTTGCTACACACGGTGACTTTTTGTGAAAAAAAAACGACGTTTTGAAAAACGACACAAAAAATTCAAGCATGTTGGAAAAATGTTTTGGTTGTTTTTTTGAAGACAAAAAACGACGTTTTGCCCACACACGATCAATTTAAATGACGTTTTAAAAAACAACGTTTTTTTTCATCACAAAAAATGACCGTGTGTACGCGGCATTAGAGTTCTTCATAATTCTAAAGAAAATATCCTTAGTCTGTATTGTGGTTTGAGAACTGTCACATGACATTTAAAAAAAGTATCGGTATTCGGTATCGGCAAGTACATGAAAAAAAGTATCAGTACTTGTACTCGGTCCTAAAAAAGTGGTATCGGGACAACCCTAATAAAAACGCACTGATTACCTTGAAAATGACAATTGCAGTTTAGGAGTTAACCACTAGGGGGCACTGTAGGGGTTAAGTGTGACCTCATATGTGCTTCTAACTGTAGGGGGCGGGGTTGGACGTGTGACGTCAGTGATCGTCTTTCCCTTATATCAGGAAGCAGACGATCACTGACACTGCCACAATGAAGAACAGGGAAGGTGTGTTTACACACACCTCTCCCTGTTCTTCAGCTCCGGTGACCGATCTCGGGACACCGGTGGCGATCGGGTCCGCGGGTCCCGCAGGCGTGGTCACGGAGCTTTAGACAGGGTCGCGAGCGCACCGGTGGCAGCGTGCTCGCGACCCCACGGCTGGGCCTTAAAGAGACACGTACAGGTACGTGATTGTGCCCAGATGTGCCATTCTGCCGACGTATATCAGCGGTAGGGGGTCCTTAAGTGGTTAAAAGATTTATTACAGAGTGTACAATCAAATCATATTGAAAATTCTGTTGTTCTGTATGTTGATTCTTAACATAATTGTAGGATACAGTCAGAACTCTTTGAGACCCCCCCTCCCCCCAAAAAAAGCAAGGACTTGGTTGCCCATAACAGTCCCAATGCACAGACAAGGCAATTGACCATATTTTCTATTCACACCAAGGGGTTGATTTCAGGCCCGGAGTGGCTAATCGGGAGAACCGGGACAAATCCCGGTGGGCTGGTCCGGTTCGGGCCGGTCCCGCGGCCGCCTTCCGGCTCCCTTAAAAATTTAGCCCCCGGCGCGGCGGCCTGTAGCGTCCGCATTAAACGGCCAGTGATTGGCCAGGCCGGGTGCATGTCATACCAGAGGCCGAGGCTCCGCCTCTGGTATGACATGCACCCTGTCTGGCCAATCACCGGCCGCTTAAGAGCAGAGAGCTGCACGAGTGGGGGCTGTCCAAGTGTGCTCGTCTGCTGCTGAATGAACCAGTGAGCCAGCCCCGGGAAACATTCCAAGTGAGTGAACATGTTCACCGACCAGACCCTGCTCCCTCTCTCTCCCCCCTCTCTCACTCTGACCCCCCCTCTCCCCCTGAGCTCTCTTTGACCCCCCCCCCTCTCACTCTGACCCCCCCTCTCCCCCTGAGCTCTCTTTGACCCCCCCTCTCTCACTCTGACCCCCCCCCTCACTCTGACCCCCCCTCTCACTCTGACCCCCCCTCTCCCCCTGAGCTCTCTTTGACCCCCCTCTCTCACTCTGACTCCCCCTCTCCCCCTGAGCTCTCTTTGACCCCCCCCTCTCACTCTGACCCCCCCCTCTCCCCCTGAGCTCTCTTTGACCCCCCCTCTCTTTGACTCACTCTGACCCCCCCTCTCCCCCTGAGCTCTCTTTGACCCCCTGAGCTCTCTTTGACCCCCCCTCTCCCCCTGAGCTCTCTTTGACCCCCCCTCTCCCCCTGAGCTCTCTTTGACCCCCCCCTCTCACTCTGACCCCCCCTCTCCCCCTGAGCTCTCTTTGACCCCCCTCTCTCACTCTGACCCCCCCTCTCCACCTGAGCTCTCT
>CM056053.1:403928263-404439304 GCA_029574335.1 Rana kukunoris | reverse complement strand
AACCTGTCCCCCCCCCAGGTGGCTGATGGCTGGGGATATGTGTGTATGTGGATATGCTGGGAACAGATATATGTGTGTGTGTGTGTTTCGCCCCTTCCACACACACACACACACATATCTGTTCCCCCTCTGTACCCCCCTGCACACCTGTCCCCCCCCAGGTGGCTTGCTGGCTGGGGATATGTGTGGATATGTGGATATGCTGGGAACAGATATGTGTGTGTGTGTGTGTGTGTTTCGCCCCCTCCCAACACACACACACACACACATATCTGTTCCCTCTTTACCCCCCTGCACACCTGTCCCCCCCCAGGTGGCTTGCTGGCTGGCACCCCGATGTGGGTTGGCTTGCTGGCTGACACCCTGATGTGGGTGGGCTTGCTGGCTGGCACCCCGATGTGGGTGGCTTTCTGGCTGGCACCCTGCTGTGGGTGGGCTTGCTGGCTGGCACCCTGTTGTTTGTGGGCTTTCTGGCTGACACCCTGATGTGGGTGGCTTTCTGGCTGGCACCCTGCTGTGGGTGGGCTTGCTGGCTGGCACCCTGCTGTGGCAGGCTGACCTTCTGCTGTGGGTGGGTCTGCTGGCTGGCACCCTGATGTGGGTGGCTTTCTGGCTGGCACGGTGCTGTGATTGGGCTTGCTGGCTGGCACCCTGCTATGGGTAGCTTGCTGGAACCCTGCTGTGGGTGGCTTGCTGGCTGGCACCCTGATGTGGGTGGGCTTGCTGGCTGGCACCCTGCTGTGGTTGGGCTTGCTGGCACCCTGCTGTGGGTGGCTTGCTGGCTGGCACCCTGCTGTGATTGGGCTTGCTGGCTGGCACCCTGCTATGGGTAGCTTGCTGGAACCCTGCTGTGGGTGGCTTGCTGGCTGGCACCCTGATGTGGGTGGGCTTGCTGGCTGGCACCCTGCTGTGGTTTGGGCTTGCTGGAACCCTGCTGTGGGTGGCTTGCTGGCTGGCACCCTGCTGGCAGGCACTGTCAACTAAACACTAAACACTAAATACTAAATACTAAATACTAAACACTAAACACACAACATACACACAACACACTACACACTACATGTTGACAGGCATGACAGTACAGGTTGACAGCAAGACAGGCCTCCTCACAGCCTGTCGATGTTTAAGAATCCAGGAATGTGTATTTTTCTTCCTGGAATTTCCAATGCCTTTACATCGATCGCTGATGGAGGAAGTTGACAGGTTGTTTCCATGTCCATGTCCAAGGGCTGCAAAATGAAAAGACAAATATGAGATTCTGTATTCATAGATCTATGACCTCAGTAAATATCAGGATATTGCTTAAAGTCCAATTCCAGAAACACGTATAAATTATCTTTTGCAGTATTTGTGTTTGTATGTGTGGGGGGGGGGGGATTTTTTGCCTAGGGGTAGAGGAATAAGATGTAATAATTTATTCCTTGCTTTGGACAGCCTTCATTTATGCAACCGGTCCCTCACAGACCCTCTCTAAAGCTTTCCCAGCCCCGGTCACATGCTCACCCCTCACATACAATGTAGGACTGATAGGCCTGTATTGTACATGGTGATGCAGAGAGGTTAGGGCGAGGTTCCTCTTTCTCTGCCCCTAGAGCAATAAAACATTAGAGTGCAGGGTGGGTGGGGGTGGTGGTTGCCGACTGTGCAATTTTTTTTTTTTTTAAATTGGGCTTTAACATTGACCAACTTCTTTAATACGACTTGAAACCTTCTTTCCATGCAGTGGAGGGGCAGATAGGATACAAATCTAGAAGCAAACTACATGTCTGGTCCCATGCCTTCCACCACACCATGATGGTCGAAGCCAAAGGTCCTAGACAGCCCAGAGATTGTATTATGAACCATTGCACCTTCTCACTTCAACTGTCACTCCCAGCTGTGCACCAATGGGGCTTATTTACTAAAACAGGAGAGTGTAAAAACCTGGTGCAGCTCTGCATGGTAAGCAATCAGCTGGCTTTTTTTTTGTCGAAGCGTTATTGAACAAGCCAAAAGTTAGAAGCTGATTGGCTACCATACACAGCTGCATCAGATTTTTCACTCTCCAGTTTTAGTTAATCATCCCCATTGGTGTCTGATGCATAGAAAGTTTCATTCTTATTTACTATTCCCGTAGAAAATGAAATACAGTGGAACCTCGGATTGTGAGTAACGCGGTTAACGAGTGTTTCGCAATACGAGCACTGTATTTTTAAAGATCGTAACTCGGTTTGCGAGTGTTTGTCTCGCAAAACAAGCACAATTCAATCGGTGTGCAGTACCGCGTTGGGCCGGAGGTGGGGGGTACCAGAGCCGAGACAAGCCAAACAGCGCTGATCGCCGTTGTTTGAAAATGCGCCGAAAGGCTAACCTCGGCAAACCTCGGAAACTGAGTCTTTGCAAGGTCAACCAAGGTGTCCTCGGGCATTTTCTTGACGTTTCCGAGGCTCTCCGGCACACACCTACCTCTGGCCACATGTGGTATTGCATGCCATTGAAGTCAATGCGGAACAAATTATTTTAGTTTCCATTGACCTCAATGGGGAAATTCACTTTTATTTGCGAGTACTTTGGATTACAAGCATTCTCCTGGAATGGATTATGGTTGTAATCAGAGGTTCCACTGTATTGACTGATTAGTCTGTGAGGTTTTCCTGCAGGCTGGGATATGTTTGTATCCCCTACATTAGCTGTAAGTGTGTAATAATCTTTTTTTTGAATCCTCATCCTATAAAGATTTGTGTACTTACCTGGGCTACTGAGAAAGGTGGCATCCTTTCCCTTGTTCCAGCGACTTCCAATTGATGAGCCTCATGAATAAATGCCGTCTTATGTCTCTGCCGACTCCAAGCCTCTTGTCCGGACATTTGCATAGAAGCTATAAAAGAGAAATTAAGAGTTATTTTGCATTCATTATGCACTTTTTAGAAAAGAAAAAAAAAACATTGACTACAGTGCGTCTCCTCCTGGGCGGTCCTTTCACCCATTGGACGATCATAGCATGTGAAGACACATATAGCCAATGAGTACACTTTATGATGTGCCGCCATTAGATCGCTTCTAACTCCCTGAGCTCTTTGGATTGGCGGTGACACTTAAAGTAGAATTACAGCCACATGATAAGGGAGGAGTTTGGATTTTTTAGGATCTTTTTTTTCTTCTCATTAACATAATTTATCAGCACAGGGCGATAAAAGCAGTTTAATGAATGGGGTTGGAAAGGGTTAGAACCTCTCTGTTAGGTTGTGGTTGCTCCGTGTCTCCAGGACAAGATATGAAACAAATGTCCACAACAGGGTCACAGACAAGATTAAAATGACAGGTGATCTAATCCTCCCTACTATGTTCAAAACAATAGTAAATGGAGAGGAGTTCTGCTTTAATAACCTCATAAAGTGATTGGCCCCATGTGGCATCTTCTGAGCCCTCAGCTCCAGGATGAAGTATTCCCATTGGATGTTCACCATGGGATGAAGAAGACTTGGCAACCCCCCCACATTATTAGGCATGTGCATTTCGTTTCGTTCCGAATCGAAATTCGGACGAATTTTCCATTATTCGGACATTCGGATGCATACGAATTCCCGAATTGCTATATTAGCGAAAAATTTCGACCGTTTTTCGAATTCGTTCATTTTCGACCGAATTTCGGAAAAAAAAAAAAAATGGGATTCAGGATCGAAAAAAAATTTTTTTTCGAATTCCAAATCGATACCCGCGGACTAAATTCGATCGGAATTCGAAAAAAAAAAAAAAAAAAAAAATTCGGAATTTTAATTCGAAAAAAATGCTATTCGAAAAGAGACTATTGTTTTCTAATCTGGTGAAATATTTTCGATTTCGACCGTTTTTTTTCGAAATTCCGGTCTCGAAAACGAACGAATCGAAAAAACGGTCGAGAATATTTTGATTTCGACCGGATTTTTCGAAATTCGGTCGAAAACGAACGAATTCCGAAAACGAATTCAACACATGTAACGAACCTAACTTAACGAAATTTATTAAATGACGAATTGAAACGAAACGAAACGAAACAAATTTTTCACTTTTGCACATGCTTACACATTATACCCCTAAAGCAGGAGCAGTAGGCCTATAAACCTTCCCTGTGCCTGTTCAGAATTAGAAAACGTCTTGTACTTACTCCATCTATGAAGTTCTTCAGGTGTTGATCCATGTCCGGGGGGCAAACTGGATGTTCATAATTCACAGCCTTCCTGTATACCTGGGTGTTACGGTTACAGAATGGCCTGGTGCCGGTAGCCATGATGTATATGACAACTCCCATGGAAAACCAGTCGGGTTCAAACTGGTAGAAGTCGCCGTTTATAACCTGCCAATCAGAGAAGAGAAATCAGTTACTTAATTCCTACAAACTTACATTCCTTTTATAGGAGAAACAATAATATATATTTATTGAACATGTATTCTAAGGGAGGCATTTACAAAGCAGCAGTATGTCCTTCCTGTGACAATAGCGCTACATTAATAAAAATGACATTCATAAAGCACAGCGGTGGAATTGGGACTGTGAGTGCTATTACGGGGAATGGGTGTAAACATTTAAAAAAAAGATCTTGAGCGAGAGCCTAGTCATGTGACTCACCCTAATCAAATCAGGGGTCTCTTTGTTATGCCAAGTATACAGAACTTCATAGGATACCACAGGCTCTACACAGTGGCATGCATTTAATGAATGGGCTGTAATTTTGCAGAGTGTAACAGAGAGCAGGTAGTGATATCTGCTCTCCAGCAGAAATCATTGGAACATTAACCTTGATGTAGCGTTTTACATTTTTATATGTTTACTATTTCATATGTTCGTTATTATAGAGATTGTAGCTGGGCTCACTTTAAGCAAGAGAAAATAGCAAAGAACAACCTCTGTGCCCAAACAGCTAAACCGGGAGGCAGAGCCGGCCTACACAATGGCTGGCCCCCCCCCCCCCATGGACATATATTAACACATTATTAAAAAAGGTTTAAGACCCTAATGATTACCAATCAGGTGATTTACATTGCAGTGTTCTGTATACAGTCTAAAATGTTCATATTACAAGTATCAGAGGGATAGTGATTGGATTGTGATATACTGAATAGATGAGGCCTAGTGATGGGTAAAAAGAGCGTGACTTACTTCTGGTGCCATGTATCCAATTGTTCCGGCTACTCCCGTCACTGTCTTATCGCCATGGAGATCCATTACTGCCAATCCATAGTCGGCAATGCGGACGTGGCCTTTGTTGTCCAGAAGGATGTTTTCTCTCTTGATGTCTCTATGAACGATGCCACGCTTGTGGAGGAAGTCCAATCCGCAGAATATTTCCGCCGCAATGAATCTATAAAAGAGAAAAAAATATTGATTTTGAAGGAAATACATTTTACAGTCATTAGATTTAAGTAGAAACATTATCCATGGGTAAGGGGGAGGGGGTACCTGGCTCTATCCCATTACCGGACCCACCTTTGTGGTTATTTAGGTGACCGTACGGTCGGAGTTCTGGGTATGGCACCTGCTGACCATTTCTGGTTTTACCAGATCCCAGATTCTGGAGTCTCCTGGGAGAACCCATTGGTAGGATCCAGGCTATAAACATGCTTGTGACAGTAATAGGCATGTGACCGGTACTATAAGGCCCCAAGTCTCTCCTCTGCCCTGAAAAGCATCCACAACACTGAGATCTGTGTTTTTGAATGATTTTGATTTCTTTAAAATGTCAGGTCACAATGTCATCACATCCGGGTTACCATAGCCGATCGCAGCTTCAGCTTTGTTCAGCTGACCAGCCAGTGGACGTGGTGGCTGGTCGTCTGGGTCTCCCGGTAGGATGGAAGAGCCTGAGAAAGCTATGGAAGGTGCCGGGAGTGGAGAAAGTCTCCTCCTGCTGCATATAAAACGAATCCAGCAGTTAGTTAGTCGCCACCTCTACAAACCAGTACCAGGGTGATGAGGTACCGGTACATTATTGGTCCAGAAGTGTTAACCCTCTTCATGCTGGTGGTATTCATATATGTCACCTCTAGGTGGGTGGGTCTTAACGCTGAGAGGCCGCATATATGGGTACCAGAATGTAACCAGAGCTGTCCTGAGAATGCACTCCCGGCACAGTTACCGGTGGCTAAAGGAAAGTTCCCAATCTCTACATGCGATTGGGAGCTCTCTGATCATGTGACCACTGTGACAGCCAATCATGACAGTCACACGATCAGAAACCCTGCTCCGTCTCCCGGCATCAGAAACCTCTCCACCTCCTTGGCGGTAATCCTGATTGTGGCTCGGGGTGAATTTTCAGTACCAAAAGCGGTAAGCCCAAGCCACACTCAGGATCGCATCGCAGGATCCAGGCAAAGTTACTTACCTTGTCCCCAGGATCCTGCGATGTCTCCCCGCTGTGTGTGCAGGCCGTGTCTCCTCCACTCCATTCACAGCGCCGAGCGCCATTCCCTGCGAGCGCTGCGACACACGGGGGCAGAGCATGGCGCCAAATTCAAAAAGTAAAAAACACACAATACATACAGTGCACAATAATCTTACAGATTACATTACTGTATACAATTATTTCCAATGGAGTCCAATGGAATTCTAAACCCTAAAGCCTGGATTGTAAAAGGACATTTCTTCTAAAGATTGCTTTCTATTGTATTGTCATTGTGGTGATGAGACTTACCTTATGACGGAAATCGATAGAGGCGAATACTTTTCGGTGAAATCAAACAGATCCCCTCCAGAGACGTATTCCATAGCGAAACAGGCAGAATGGCGGCTCTGAAAAGTCATGTAAAGCTGGGTGAGGAATGGGCACCCTTCTGCCTTCTGCATGACCTTCAGCTCTGTTTCAATGGCGTCACGTTGATCTGAAGTCTTCACGACGGACTTGATGGCCATGATCTTCTTGGTTGGACTATGAGTTGCCAGAAAGACCTGAATGAGAGAAAAGAGAAAAATCATTTGTGTTATTATAGGAAAGAACATTCTTCATTATTGGGAAAGGATGGAACTAGCATTGGGGAGGAGTCACAAGTAGTTATTGATGAAGGCTGCGAGGCTCCATGACGGACTGTCTTCTGATATCTATGACATGGAGAGCTTTCTTCATTTTGTGTTCCCGGCTCCTCCCCTCCATAAGGCACAGTGACATCATTAAGTCTACCAGTAGCTGAATCCGTTTGGGTGGCTGGTACACATTGGCTAGTTACTGGGGAGGGATTTGTTTTGTGGGTGGAGCTAATAATCTAGTTCTAGGTAGGAAAATTAGAACTTACTTGTCCGAATCCTCCTTCTCCGAGCAGACGGTGCAGGATGAAGGTTGATTGGCTGTCACAGCGTGGAGGTCTTACTTGTAACCGGACCGCTTGTATGTTACGGCTCGGGGGAGTCACAAGAGGTGGGACCTCTACTGCTGCATTCCTCATAGGCTTCCTAGATGGAGCGGCATTCCTCATGATGTTTCTTATCGCTGCAACACGTTTCATGGTGTTATTAGTGTCACAGCTCGGAGGAGTCACAAGAGCAGGGACTTGTGCTGCGGCATTTTTCATAGGCATTCTACATGGTAAGGCATTTTTCATGATGTTTCTAATGGCTGTAACACGTTTCATGTTGTTTCTAGTGTCACAGCTAGGGGGAGTCACAAGAGGTGGGACTCCCACTGCCACATTTTTCATGGGCTTTCTAGCTGGTACAGCATTCCTCATGATGTTTCTAATCGCTGCAACATTCATGATCTTATTAGTGTCAGAGCTTTTAGGAATCATCCTTTTCCCTCCTTTCACTGGTTAAAACGCAGAGAAAATCACAGAAAAAAGGTCAGAAGAAGAAATCTCAGGAGCTCAGAAAAACACGTCTTCACTCAGGAGAAGTCAGAACTCTTCTGTGCCCTTCCCTGGTGAGGCTGCTATTTATTGCGGCACTGTCCAATCACATCGCAGTGATGTCACATGACTCCTCCCCCTTATTGCTCCAACACATCACAGTGATGTCACATGACTCCTCCCCCTTATTCTTGCTCCAATGACATCACTAGTGATGTCACATGACTCCTCCCCCTTATTCTTGCTCCAATGACATCACTAGTGATGTCACATGACTCCTCCCCCTTATTGCTCCAATCACATCGCAGTGATGTCACATGACTCCTCCCCTTATTATCGCTCCAATCACATCGCAGTGATTATTGCTCCAATCACATTGCAGTGATGTCACATGACTCCTCCTCCTTATTTTTGCTCCAATCGCACCGCAGTAATATCACATGACTCCTCCCCTTAGTCCCCCCATAACAAGTTAACGAGTCCAGCTGTTTCAACTGTCAAATTTCAAATTTTCTCTATTCTGCGGGGGAGGGGAGGGGAGATGACAGTTAAGATTTACATTTCTGAAATAAACCAGTTTATTCCGGTTTTACTTCCCATTGATAAATGTCACATTCAGAAACACAATCCCATCCATGAAATGTGCAGTCCTCAGATGGCAAATTTCACAAAGATAACACACCAGGATAAGGATCCTTTTTTTTTTCTTTTACCATGTCAGCTCCGGACGGTTTTAACCCTTTCATGACCAGAACATTTTTGCTATTTAGCACTGTGCTACTTCAATTAGCAATTGTATCATTATGCAACACTCTATACAAATGACATTTACAGTTTCCCCCACAAATAGAGATTTATTTTGGTGGTATTTGATCTCCACTGGGATTTTTATTTTGTTATTATTATTATTTTTTTTCTAATAATAATATTTTTTATTTTCAGTTATAAAAAATACCACAAAAAATATTTTAAAAAAATCTAATTTCTACATAAATTTAAGCTAAAATGTATTCTGGTTCATGTCTTTGATAAACAAAAAAAAAAAAGTTTATATTAATTGGTTTCTTTGTTATAGTGTCTTCAATCTTTTTGGTAAAAAAAAATAAAAAAAATTATGAAAAAACACTGAAAATTTAAAAAAGGATTTTTTTTATTTTCCGTTATAAAACATATCTAATAAAAAAATAAAAAATAAAAAAATAAAGAAAAAAGGCACAATGCTCTCCAGCCCTGGGAGAAAGGTACAATGCTCTGCAGATAAGGCACGATGCTCTGTAGGGAAAAGTGTGATGCTCTGCAGCGAGAAGGCGCAATTTTCTGCAGCCCTGGGAGACATGTGCGATGCTATGCAGAATTACATTTACACTTGGGTAACTGCACAACTTGCAATCATTGGAACTTGACGCAATTTACCTTAACCGCGGTACTTGTCACAATTAGTTAATAGCACCGATGTCAACCACCGTAACTTGGCGCAACTTGCGGAACTTGGCGCAATTCGCGGGACTTGGCACAATTCGCAGAACATTGCGCAATTCGCGTAACATTGCGCAATTTGCGCAATTGACCTTAACCACAGTGCTTGTTGCAATTATATAATAGCGCAAATGACAACCTTCGAAAATTGACGCAATTCGCGGTACTTGACGCAATTCGCGGGACTTGGCGCAATTTGCGGAATTTTACGCAATCGCGGAACTAGATGAAATTTACCTTAACCACAGTGCTTGTTGCAATTCGTTAATAGCGCAGATGCCAACCATCGGATCTTGGCGCAATTTGCAGAACTTGGCGCAATTCGCGGGACTTGACGCAATTTACCTTAACCACAGTGCTTGTTGCAATTATATAATAGCACAAATGACAACCATCGAAACCCGACACAATTCGCGGTACTTGACGCAATTCAGAGGTTTTGGCGCAATTTGTGGAACTTGACGCAATTCGCGGGACTTGACGCAATTTACCTTAACCACAGTGCTTATTGCAATTATATAATGGCACAAATGACAACCATCGAAACCCGACACAATTTGCGGTACTTGATGCAATTCAGAGATTTTGGCGCAATTTGTGGAACTTGACGCAATTTACCTTAACCACAGTGCTTGTTGCAATTATAAAATAGCGCAAATGACAACCATCAAAACTTGATGCAATTCACCGTACTTGACGCAATTTGCGGGACTTGGCGCAATTTGCGGAACGAGATGCAATTTACCTTAAGGTTTCGTTCTTTTTGCAATTAGTTAATAGTTTAGATGCCAACCATCGAAACTTGATGGAACTTGACGCAATTTGCGTAACTTGATGAAATTCACGGAACTTGCCGCTAGAGGTGCACCGAAATGGAAATTTCAAAACGAAACCGAAATAAAAAAAAATGTCAGGCCGAAATCTAAAAGGACTTTTATTTTTCCCCCTATTTCAATTTTTTTTTAAATAATTGTATGTATTACATGAGACATTTTAATTAGCTTTATTGATTTAAAATAACCAGAATTAAAAAGCTCCAAGTCAATATAATAAAATAACCAAACTTTTATTTAAAAATTGGACAAAAAAACATTGTATATTAATATTAATATATAAAACTTATTTTTGCAAAACAGGAACAATAAATCCAGTAATAAACTCAAACAGCAGCTCTAGACTAAATGGGCAAAATACCATTGTGTTTATTAGCAAACCTGCTATTGGCTATTTCAAAATGCAATAGCCAATCGCAGGTTGGCTATTGTACCCGCCCACTGCCTGCTGTCAGTCAGCAGAGGAGTGGACCTGAAGGAGAACTTACTCCTTCAGCAGGCAGAGGGCGGGTCCAATAGCCAACCTGTGATTGGCTATTGCATTTTGAAATAGCCAATAGCAGGTTTGCTATTTTCAGTTACTGCGGTACGATCTTATCTCCATGAAATGGTATACGGGAAGCGGAGCTGGCAGAGGCCCCACAGATCCGGACGGTTTTAACCCTTTCATGACCAGAACATTTTTGCTATTTAGCACTGTGCTACTTCAATTGGCAATTGTATCATTATGCAACACTGTATACAAATTACATTTACAGTTTCCCCCACAAATAGAGATTTAATTTGGTGGTATTTGATCTCCACTGGGATTTTTAATTTTGTTATTATTATAATTATTTTTTTAATAATAATATTTTTTATTTTCAGTTGTTATAAAACATATCACAAAAAAAAAAAAAATTCTACATACATTTAGGCCAAAATGTATTTTTGGTCTTTGATAAACAAAAAAAAAAAAAGTTTATATTAATTGGTTTCTTTGTTATAGCATCTTTAATCTTTTTGGAAAAATAATAAATAAAAATTAATGAAAAAACACTGAAAATGTAACCACTTAAGGTTATATATACGTCGGTACTTTAAAGATGGATATCTCGGTAACGGCAACCACAACCAAGGTATCCATCTTTAGCATGAGCGGTCCTGTAAATGATAACGGTGGTCTCTGCAGCGGTTTCACTGCGAGATCACCGTTATCTGCGGCGGGAGAGGGGCAACCCCTCCCACCGCTCTCCCGCACCCTCCGTCGCTTACCGGAGCCGTCAGTAGCGGCGGAGGCGATCGAGTTCTGCTGCCTGCTGTGCCCCCACCCATCCCCATAGCATAGCAGGGCAGAAGTGACGTCAAAACGTCAGTTCCGCCCATGCGTCTTAAAGGCACATTTTTTTGTTGTCATTTTTTCAAATGACAACATTTCCATTTTTTTTTTTTTTTGCATTTAAGTCTAAATATGAGATGTGACGTCTTTTTGACCCCAGATCTCATATTTAAGAGGACCTGTTATGCTTTTTTCTATTATAAGGGATGTTTACATTACTTGTAATAGGAATAAAAGTGATCAATTTTTTTTTCAGTGTAAAAAATGATAAAATAAATAAAAATAAATAATACTTGAGTAGCGCCCGCATATGAAAAAGGTGTTCAAACCACACAAGTGAGGTATCACCGCGATCGTTAGAGCGAGAGCAATAATTCTAGCCCTAGTCCTCCTCTGTAGCTGCAACCTATAGAATTTTTTAAACATCGCCTATCGAGATTTTTAAGGGTAAAAGTATGACGCCATGCCACGAGCTGGCGCAATTTTTAAGCGTGACATGTTGGTAACCATTTTACTCGGCGTAATATTATCTTTCACAATATAAAAAATTGGGCCAAATTTATTGCTGTCTTATGTTTTAATATAAAGTGTTTTTTTTCCAAAAAAAGTGCGCTTGTAAGACCGCTGCGCAAATACGGTGTGACAAAAAGTATTGCAATGAGCACCATTTTATTCTCTAGGTTGTTAGAAAAAAATATATAATGTTTGGGGGTTTTAAGTAATTTTATAGCAAAAAAAAATGTTTTAGTCTTGTAAACACCAAATCTGAAAAACACCCAAGGTCCTTAAGTGGTTAATTTAACCATTTCCATACCAATTTTCAGCTTTCAGCGCTGTCGCATTTTGAATGACAATTGCGCGGTCATGCTACACTGTACCCAAACAAAATTGGCATCCTTTTTTCCCCACAAATAGAGATTTCTTTTGGTGGTATTTGATCACCTCTGTGATTTTTTTTTTGCACAACAACGAAAAAAATACTAAAAATTTTGAAAAAAAAAATAAGTTTTTATTTTTTTCTGTTAATTTTTTTGTAAATAAGTTGGTTCTCTCTTTCAATTATGGGCACTGATATGGCAGCACTGATGGGCACCGATGAAGTGGCACTGATGGACACTGATGAGGTAGTACTGATGGGCACCGATGAGGTGGCACTGATAGGCGGCGCTGATATGCTGCACTTATAGGCAGCACTGATGGGCACTCATAGGCAGCACTGGGCACTCATAGGCAGCACAGATTGAGCACTCATGGGCGGCACTTTTGGGTGGCACTGATGGGTACTTATGGGTGGCACAGATGGGCACTGATAGGCAGTGTTGCTCATCTTACTTTAAAAAAGTAATTAGTTACAGTTGCAAATTACTTCTTCGAAAAAGTAATTACGTTAGTGACTCAGTTACTACAATAATAACCTGCTGATCATTCGTCTGTATAGGTGTCCTGCACTTACCATGTTGACCACTAGATGTCGCTGTGTACACTGTGTTGTATAGGGAACATTTGTTCTATGGAACATTTTGTTCCGGCTATGTGTTCCCGGATCATTGATCAGGTTGCGCACACAGTGTGTGTGATCGATGAGAGTTGTTCCCGGTGATAGGTCAGTGTGAGGCGGATGGGGCTCATTGTATCCAGGGCTCCTTGCGATTGGGAGTTTTCAGACCGCTGTGACAGGCCATCACAGTGGTCACATGATTCTAAAGCGGAGTTCCACCCATATTTATGTTCACAGCGCCAGCAGAAGCAATTACTCTGCTGCCATCTCGTGGCGGTAGATGTAATTGTGGTAATGCCGCCCAAGTAATGGGAACTGCATTACCGTGAGGGGAAGAGTAATCAGGTAGATTACTCATTACCCTCAAAAGGGGCTGCGTTAGGTAACTGCGTTTATTTTAACTCCGTTACTTACAACACTGCTGATAGGTGGGGTCTGGGCATGGATGGACACTGAGGGGTGGCACTGATGGACACTGTGGGGTGGCACTGATGGATCTATGTTGTCAGTCAGTGGCCATTTGTGGGCACGGATTGGCATCTGTTTTTTATTTTATTTGTTTTTTACCCTTCCCTGGTGGTCCAGTGTTGACATCCGAGGGGGGGCTGCGCTGATAATCAATCAGCGCGAACCCCCCCTGTCAGGAGAGCCGCCGATCGGCGATTGAAATTGAGGGAAAGGCGCGATGCTCTGCAGTAAAAGGCACAATGCTCTGCAGCTCTGTGAGAAAATGCGTGTTCTGCAGTCCTGGGAGAAAGGCGCGATACCCTGCAGTGAAAGGTATGATGCTCTGCAGTGAAAGGTGTGACGCTCTACAGATAAGGTACGATGCTCTGCAGTGAAAGGTGTAATGCTCTGCAGATAAGGTACGATGCTCTACAGAAAAAGCGGGATGCTCTGCAGGGATAGGTGCAATGCTCTGCAGCCTTGGGAGAAAGGTGCTATGCTCAGCAGAAAAGGCATGATGCTCTGCAGCCTTTGGAGAAAAGGGCAATGTTCTGCAGGGAAAGGCGCAATGCTCTAGCTAAAGGTTCAATGCTCTGCAGTGAAAAGGCGCGATGCTCTGCAGATTTTTGTGTAAATTAGCTTGCTTTTAAGTGTAATTGTAAAAAAGGGCAAAAAAGACGTGATGCTTTGCAGCCCTGGGAGAAAGGCGCGATGCTCTGCAGATAAGGCACAATGCTCTGCAGTAAAAGGCACGATGCTCTGTAGCTCTGGGAGAAAAATGCGCTGTTCAGCAACCCTGGGAGTAAGGCACGATGCTCTGCAGCGAAAGGTGTGATGCTCTGCAAGTAAGGTACGATGCTCTGCAGTGAAAGGTGCAATGCTCTGCAGGAAAGGTGCAATGCTCTGCAGGGAAAGGCGCAATGCTCTAAAGCCTTGGGAGAAAAGTGCTATGCTCTGCAGAAAAGGCACGATGGTCTGCAGCCCTGGGAGAAAGGTGTGATGCTTTGCAAGGAAAGGCTCAATGCTCTGCAGCCTTGGGAGAAAGGTGTGATGCTTTGCAGTGAGGAGACGTGATTCTCTGCAGTGAAAGACGCGATGCTCCGCAGACCCCACAACCACAGTCAATGGTTGTGGGGAAGAGACCCTTGTCCCCCATCAACATGGGGTCAAGGTGCTTTAGGGCTTACGAGGGGCTTATCATAATTTGGAAGCCTCTATAACAAGGGGCCCCCAGATCCCGGCCCCCCCTATGTGAATGAGTATGGGGTACATTGTATATTCTCGCTCCTCCCCAATAGGGCCACAAACTGCAATAAAAGTGGGGGAGACTCTAACCCTTCCCTGCGCTATCTGAAGATAATTCTAAAAACGCTGGGATCGGGTTTATCAATCAATTCTTATTTGTTGGAAAGTAATATTTCAGCGCTGCTCCTTCCTGGGTTGTGCTGATTACTTGAAGTGGAACTAAACCTTACTATCCTTTAAAGCCGAGGAAGCCGCCATCTTGGTTTCTGGTTGATCTGCAGCTGCCATGGTGCTGACACATTTCATGTCTTGACAGTTTGGCACAAGCAACTGTGACCTGTATCTTGTTTAGGGAACAGTTAAATCAATGGAATTTCTTCCACTTTAATTGCAGACGCCCCTCCCTAGTGGCATGAGAGACCCCACTTGGGGCCTTTACTCCGCCTTGTTTGCTTCCCTTTAGACCCCTTTCACACTGGGGTGTTTTTCAGGCACTTTTGATCTAAAATTATTGCCTGTAAAGCGCCCTAAAAACGCCTCCCCTGCAGTCTCAGTGTGAGAGCCAGTGGGCCCGAGGGGCCCCGGCACTGAGGCGATGCGCTGGCAGGAAGTTAAAAAAACTCCTGCAAGCAGCATCTTTGGAGCGGTGAACGCGCGGTGAAGGAGTGGTGTATACACGGCGCCTCCACCGCTCCAGCCCATCGAAATGAATGGGCAGTGCGGCCAAACCGCCGGCAAAGTGCTTTGCAGGCGCTTTTAATCCATTTTCGGCCACTAGCGGGGTTTTAAAGCGCCCAACTAGCTACCAAATACCTCCGCAAAAACGACAACAAGGCGCCGTTAAAAATAGCGTGGCGCTTTACCGCGCCACATCGGTGTGAAAGCGGCCATAAACTACATATACCAATAAAAAATCTTGAATATTTGGTGGAGTATAATGATTTTTAGCCGTAGTAGTAAAATGAATAAACCTGTAATTTAGGTGTCTTGTCTTCTCAAAGATCTTTCTGGAAGTTTCATTTATTCAAAACCAATAAAGTTTATTGAAGTATTAGAATAAAATCTGTGTGCTGACATAAGTGCATTATATATATTCTGTATATACAGTGGAGCCTCGGATTAGAAGCATAAAGTTCCAGGAGAATGCTCGTAATCCAAAGTACTTGCATATCAAAGCGTGTTTCCCCATTGAAGTCAATGGAAACTAAAATAATTTGTTCCGCATTGACTTTAATGGCAAGCAATACTGCATGTGGCCAGAGGTGGGGGGGGGGGCCTCAGAAACAGCCGGAAAGGCCCGAGGACACCTCAAAGGACCTCGGCAAACCTCAGAAAGACTCCGTTCCCGAGCCTTTCTGAGGTTTGCCAAGGTCATCCGAGTTGTCCTTGGGCCTTTCCGTGCATTTCTGATCGGCGATGTTCGGCTCCAGCGCCCCCCCCACCTCAGGCCAAACGCGGTACTGCACACCATTTTGGCCTAAATACGGCTCGCCTTGTCAGACAACACTCGCAAACCAAGTTAAGATTTTTTAGAATACAGCACTAGTATTGAGAAACGCTCATAACGGAGGTTCCTCTGTATACATATACACAGTGACGGAAAAAGTATTTGACTCCCTGATGATTTTGTACGTTTTCCCGCTGACAAAGAAATGATCGGTCTAAAATTTTAATGGTCGGTTTATTTTAACAGCGAGAGACAAAATAACAACAAAAATATCCAGAAAAACCCATTTCAAAGTTATAAACTGATTTGCATTTTAATGTGTGAAATAAGTGACAAGTATTTCTGTCTCTCAGGTGTCTTCTATACAGGTAATGAGCTGAGATTAGGAGCACTCTCTTAGAGGGAGTGCTCCTAATCTCAGCTTGTTACCTGTCTAAGCCCTGGTTCACACTGGTGCGTTTTGACATGCGATTTGGCATGTCAAATCGCATGTCAAAACGGCGGATTTTGCCGCAAATTGCCGGCAATGGCACTGTCCTAATCGGTGCGACGCTGCATCTGCGGCATTGCACCGATTTCAAAAAGTAGTCTCTGTACTACTTTTTGCGATTTCAGCCCGCAATTTACATTGACATCTGTGCAGAAACCTGCACAGATGTCTCTGAAATCGCGGCTGAAATCGGGACTGCCGGGCGGGAGTGAAATCGTACGAGTTCAGCTGAACTCGCACTGCTTCACTCCCGCAGCCCAGTGTGAACCAGGGCTTAAAGACACAAATCCCTGTGCTGGCTCGCACATTCACACGCATCCGGTCCCCCGGTGTGCAGCGGCTGGCGGCTCTTAAAGGGAACCTCGTACTTTTCTCAACAATGGGGCACAATTCCTTACACTGACCCTATTGATGGTATACTATTCCTCCTGATGACACCAATGACAGAGCACTATTCTTGCCACTGACACCAACAATAGGACAATATTCTGCTCAATGATGGGGCACAATTCCTTCTACAATCAGGTCCCCGGATTCTGGTTCTCAAGAACCTGATTGGCTGAAGCTTCTCAATGGCGGCAGAAGACATCGAGGGAGGACATGGAAGCGTCAGGTAAATGTTTTTTACAGGGAAAGGGGCATCATGGGGCACAGTGGCATCAATTGATGGCACAGTTGCTGTGTTTGATGGCATGGCACAGTGGTGACAATTGATGGCACAGCGGCTGCGTTTGATGGCATGGCACAGTGGTGACAATTGATGGCACAGTGGTGGCGTTTGATGGCATGGCACAGTGGTGACAATTGATGGGCACAGTAGCTGCATTTGGCATGGCACAGTGGTGACAATTGATGGCACAGTGGTGGCGTTTGATGGCATGGCACAGTGGTGACAATTGATGGCACAGTGACTGCATATGATGGCATGGCACAGTGGTGACAATTGATGGAACAGTGACTGCATTTGATGGCATGGCACAGTGGTGACAATTGATGGCACAGTGACTGCGTTTGATGGCATGGCACAGTGGTGACAATTGATGGCACAGTGGTGGCGTTTGATGGCATGGCACAGTGGTGACAATTGATGGCACAGTTGCTGTGTTGCATGGCACAGTGGTGACAATTGATGGCACAGTGGCTGCATTTGGTGGCATGGCACAGTGTTGACAATTGATGGCACAGTTGCTGTGTTGCATGGCACAGTGGCTGCATTTGATGGCATGGCACAGTGGTGACAATTGATGGCACAGTTGCTGTGTTTGATGGCATGGCACAGTGGTGACAATTGATGGCACAGTGGCTGCATTTGGTGGCATGGCACAGTGGTGACAATTGATGGCACAGTTTCTGTGTTTGATGGCATGGTACAGTGGTGACAATTGATGATCACACAGTGGCTGCATTTGGTGGCATGGCACAGTGGTGACAATTGATGGCACAGCGGCTGCGTTTGATGGCATGGCACAGTGGTGACAATTGATGGCACAGTGGTGGCGTTTGATGGCATGGCACAGTGGTGACAATTGATGGGCACAGTAGCTGCATTTGGCATGGCACAGTGGTGACAATTGATGGCACAGTGGTGGCGTTTGATGGCATGGCACAGTGGTGACAATTGATGGCACAGTGACTGCATATGATGGCATGGCACAGTGGTGACAATTGATGGAACAGTGACTGCATTTGATGGCATGGCACAGTGGTGACAATTGATGGCACAGTGACTGCATTTGATGGCATGGCACAGTGGTCACAATTGATGGCACAGTGGTGGCGTTTGATGGCATGGCACAGTGGTGACAATTGATGGCACAGTTGCTGTGTTGCATGGCACAGTGGTGACAATTGATGGCACAGTGGCTGCATTTGGTGGCATGGCACAGTGGTGACAATTGATGGCACAGTTGCTGTGTTGCATAGCACAGTAGCTGCATTTGATGGCATGGCACAGTGGTGACAATTGATGGCACAGTTGCTGTGTTTGATGGCATGGCACAGTGGTGACAATTGATGGCACAGTGGCTGCATTTGGTGGCATGGCACAGTGGTGACAATTGATGGCACAGCTTCTGTGTTTGATGGCATGGCACAGTGGTGACACTTGATGGCACAGTGACTGCATTCGATGGCATGGCACAGTGGTGACAATTGATGGGCACAGTAGCTGTGTTTGATGGCATGGCACAGTGGTGACAATTGATGGCACAGTGGTGGCGTTTGATGGCATGGCACAGCGGTGACAATTGATGGCACAGTGGTGGCGTTTTATGGCATGGCACAGTGGTGACAATTGATGGCACAGTGACTGCATATGATGGCATGGCACAGTGGTGACAATTGATGGGCACAGTAGCTGCGTTTGATGGCATGGCACAGTGGTGACAATTGATGGCACAGTGGTGGCGTTTGATAGCATGGCACAGTGGTGACAATTGATGGCACAGTGACTGCATATGATGGCATGGCACAGTGGTGACAATTGATGGCACAGTGGTGGCATTTGATGGCATGGCACAGTGGTGACAATTGATGGCACAGTGACTGCATTTGATGGCATTATGGCACACAGTGGTGACAATTGATGGCACAGTGGTGGCACAGTTTGATGGCATGGCACAGTGGTGACAATTGATGGCACAGTGGTGGCACAGTTTGATGGCATGGCACAGTGGTGACAATTGATGGCACAGTGGCTGCATTTGTTGTGGCATATTTGCACAGTGGTGACAATTGATGGCACAGTTGCTGTGTTTGGTGATGGCATGGCACAGTGGTGACAATTGATGGCACAGTGGCTGCATTTGGTGGCATGGCATGGCAGTGGTGACAATTGATGGCACAGTGGCTGCATTTGGTGGCATGGCACAGTGATGACAATTGATGGCACAGTGGCTGATGGCATTTGGTGGCATGGCACAGTGGCTGCATGCGAGTGATGGGCACAGTGAGGCTGCAATATTTTTTTTTCATGGCACAGTTTGCGCCAGTGGCTGCCCCAAAATATTTGAGATGGCACCATCCGCCACTGGTCTTCACCATCATACCGGCATTTGTAGTGCGGGTGATCCGTTTTATGGGGGCACCAGACCGTTTGTCTTGCGACCCAGTCCACCTAATAAAACTTAATGACAGTGTAGATGGCGCAACACCTGCCGACGGGGACTCTTTTCATGCTGCCCCCCTGCAAAGTGCTGCCCTAGGCCTTGTTGGCCTAGGCCAAATACAGCATTGCCCCCCCCGCACCACTATCCTAGGGTTGGACTCACAGGTTGCCGTAGCTGGCCTCCATGGAAATATTGCCCACCCTCCCTGGCTTGGACTCACAATCTGCCATGGCTGGTCTCTATAGAAACCTGTCCTTGGATTATCCTCACAGGCCGCCATAGGTGGTATCCATGGAAACACTGCTCACTCTCTCAGAGTTAGATTCTCAAGCCACCGTAGCGTGTCTCTATGGAAACCCTGACTACTCTCCTTGGATTGGATACATAGAGCACCATAGATGGTCTCCATGGAAACCTTGACCACTATCTCCCTGAATTAGATTTATAGGCCGCCATAGCTGGTCTCTATAAAGATGGGATCCCGGAGATACAGAAGAATGGCTCCCCTTTGTGTACAGTAAGTCTGGACAGCAGAGACAGTGTGGGGGAGGGACATTTTCTCTCAGGTCACAATGACAGCATTTGTACCTTTAATAAGTCAGCAATGGCGGAGCCAATATTTCCATCCTCACAGGTTAAAACTTAATATGAGAGAAATACACAGCTTGGCATTGCTCACCAGCTTCTGAAAATGCTGATTACCTGGCTGTGACCCAGAACAAGCATGGAGCCAATGAAAGCAGATCTCCTCATCTGTGTACTTGTTCTGGGTCAGTGCAAGAGAAAGGCTCAGAGCCAGAGGATCAGCATGACAGCCAGGCAGCTCCCTTTTCCACAAGGAGAGGTTAGCAGTGGCGGCCTGATGGTGATCCTAGTTCCTTGAATGTGTATATAATCCCCAAATTTATATTTATTATGTCTGCCATCAAGTCTCTCTCTATACAGTTTTCTTAAAATGGAACTAAACTAGGGTTGCCACTTTTTCTTCAAGTCAAACCCAAACACTTTAGTGGCGCACAGCAAATTTTTTTTTTTTTTTTTATACATCTATTTTTCTAATAAATAACATTTCTAATCAAATGAAGGTAATAAAGAGTCCCCCTTTATATCAGAGTCCACAGTTCCCCTTTTACAACTTAAAGCAGGATTCCCCCCGCAATTTTTAACAGTGTAGCTGCTGACTTTTAATAAGGACACTTATCTGTCCTACTTGCCCGCGCTGATGGGGGCCCCCCGATGCCGGTCCCACGATCGATGCAGGTCGCACGCCGCCATTCACACTAGGGAAAAATTACGGCTTCACTGCCCATTTCCTACTGCGCCTGTGTGAGTCTCACGCCGGCTTGTGAATGGGCGGCTGCTCTCTGAGAACACACACAGTTCCCAGAAAGCAGCGCGCCCCATTCACAAGGAGAAGAAGAAAACCGCGGTGCGGATGAGGCAGATTACGGACTTCCGCATAGCAACAAGTATTTCGGGTGAGTATAATTTTTTTTTTTTAGGACTTTTGGGCAAATCTTTTTTTTCCTGGGTGGAACTCCGCTTTAACTCGCAGACATTCCTTTCACTGTAAGGGGGGACTCTGGAGACCCCAAAATAAGGGATGCTCTGGGAACCCGAGAACTCTGTACGGAGAGGCCTCTAGGGTTGCCACCTTTTCCTCAAGCCAAACCCGAACACGCCACTACATATGGTGGGTGTGGCCATATTGAGGGAGGGGCCTCACGAGGCATGATTAAATTAAACAAAATAATTATTTTACCTATAAAATATGCTTATTTGCTGTGCCACAAGTAAGAGTCTCACTGACATGAATAAACCTTAGCACAATCATTTAAAAAAAATAAAACTCTTCCATTACTACAGAGGTAAGTGCAGTGGAGATCAGCAGGGCATTAGTTCACCTTTTAATTTTCATTAAGTACAGAGGGTATTACAGTATGTGCAGGGAGGGAGTGCAGAATTTACAACAGTATATACAAGAGTGTGGCGCGTATGTTGGTATGTGTAAAGGAGTGCAAAGTGTAAGACATTATGTACAGGAAATGAGTGCAGAGGGTAGGTATTACTTGCAGTAAAGGAGTGAAGAGGGTGTAACAGTGACCAGTATATGCAGTAGAGGAGTGTGGAGGGTATGATGGGAGCACTATGTACAGGAGAGGAGTGCGAGGGTATGATGGGGGCAGTATGAACAGGAGAGGAGTGTGGGGGGTATGACAGTGGGCAGTATGTACAGGAGAGGAGTGTGGAGGGTATGACAGTGGGCAGTATGTACAGGAAGGAGTGTGGAGGGTATGACAGTGGGCAGTATGTACAGGAGAGGAGTGTGGAGGGTATGACAGTGGGCAGTATGTACAGGAGAGGAGTGTGGAGGGTATGATGGGGCAGTATGAACAGGAGAGGAGTGTGGAGGGTATGACAGTGGGCACTGTGTACAGGAGAGGAGTGTGGAGGGTATGATAGTGGGCACTATGTACAGGAGAGGAGTGTGGAGGGTATGATAGTGGGCAGTATGTACAGGAGAGGAGTGTGGATGGTATGACAGTGGGCAGTATGTACAGGAGAGGAGTGTGGAGGGTATGACAGTGGGCAGTATGTACAGGAGAGGAGTGTGGAGGGTATGACAGTGGGCAGTATGTACAGGAGAGGAGTGTGGAGGGTATGATGGGGGCAGTATGAACAGGAGAGGAGTGTGGAGGGTATGACAGTGGGCACTGTGTACAGGAGAGGAGTGTGGAGGGTATATGATAGTGGGCACTATGTACAGGAGAGGAGTGTGGAGGGTATGACAGTGGGCAGTATGTACAGGAGAGGAGTGTGGAGGGTATGACAGTGGGCAGTATGTACAGGAGAGGAGTGTGGAGGGTATGATGGGGGCAGTATGAACAGGAGAGGATTGTGGAGGGTATGACAGTGGCACCATGTACAGGAGAGGATTGTGGAGAGAATGACAGTGGGCACTATGTATAGGAGAGGAGTGTGGAGAGTATGGCAGTGGGCACTATGTACAGGAGAGGAGTGTGGAGGGTATGACAGTGGGCACAATGTATAGGAGTGGAAGGATGTTTAGGGACTGCGTAGTGGTTAAGCGGGTCATACATGGATTGAAATTACACCAATTATGCAGAGACCAGCCATAGTCGATCTATGTATGGGCTAGCTGGTTTTACACGAGTCAATCTATTAATTGACTTGAGTACAACCAGCCTGTTTTTCCAAAAACAATCAGTGCTGCCAGCTATAGATAGCAACACTGATCATTGTACTCACAGGCAATACACAACAACACTACAGGAGTGATTCCCCCATCTACAGGTCTGCAGGTGAGAGGGTGTGTAAGGACAGGCTAGGGAGAGATACCAGTCAGTGGCTGGGTAGGCACTGGTTAGTATGAGAGCCAGATACACACAGGTTACATACGTCACGATCGTTAGAGCGAGAGCAATAATTCTAGCACTAGATCTCCTCTGTAGCTCTAAACATGTAACCTAAAAAAATTTAAAGCATCGCTTAGGATACCAAAAAAAATCGTGCTAACTTTAGTGTTTTTTTTTAATAAATGAAACAGTTTATTTCCAAAAAAAAAAACATGTTTGAAAAATTGCTGCGCAAATACAGTACCGTGCTAGAGCTGCACAATTAATCGTTAAAATTGTGATCTTGATTCAACCCCCCTGACATCTCCAATGTAGAGTTTGCTGATTCTTTCATATAACAAGTGGAGAGACTTTCAGCTGTCAAAAGAAAATATCTGGACAGTCTGCTAAGTTAGCAGGAAACATTGTATCTAACACTTTCTTCATAGATCAAAGGATAAACTTCTGTGTGTAAAGAAAATATCCAGGCAGTCTGCCAAGTTTGTAAACAACATGAAACACTGTAACCAACTTCCTTTTTAGATCAAACTTCTGTGTGTAAATGCAAGAAATGTAACCACTTAAAGTCCAACACTTGTTTAAAAGCAATATTTTTTGCTAGAAAATTACTTGGAACCACCAAACATTATATATATATATTAGCAGAGACAAAAATGGGAATTGCTGCAATATTTTATGTCACGCTGCATTTGCCTACTTCATTGAATAATAAAAACCATAAAAACAAAACAGTAAAGTTAGTCCATTTTTTTTTTTTTTTCATTTTAATGTGAAAGATGATGTTATGCCGCACGAATCGTGAGAGAATCGTCATCTATCTTCTAAGCAAAAAAATTGCAGTTGTCGTTTTAGCCAGAATCGTGCAGCTCTATGCCGTGCAACATAAAAAGTTGCAAAGACCACCATAGAGTAATTTTCTAGCAAAAAATTAATGATGATTTTTTTTTCTCAGTCTGCTGCAGTGTGTCAGCTTGTATTTATAATGGCTGCTCTGTATGTAGCTTCTGACAGGCTGTGCAAGCAGGCCCGTATCTCCAGAACCATAAATGATAGCCATCCCATATTTTGACCAGTTGTGGGGTAGGTCTTCAACTGACTACCCCCCAAATGTGGGGTTTCTGTGACATCTGGTCATCGAGCTACAACCCCCGCTCCATCAGCCCCTCTGTTAATCCGGCCCTGTATGGAGGGGGGGCAGAACTGTATGTATGGCTGTGGATGGTATATGGAGGGGGGGGCAGGACTGTATGTATGGCTGTGGATGGTATATGCAGGGGGGGCAGGACTGTATGTATGGCTGTGGATGGTATGGAGGGGGGGCAGGACTGTATATACGGCTGTGGATGGTAATGGTATATGCAGGGGGGGCAGAACTGTATGTTTAGTGTATGGTGGGGGTAGTGTATGGTCCGCCCATCCACCCACCTCCATGTGTATTCTGTAGCCAGTCAGAGAAGAGCTGAGCACTCTGTGTCCCATGTGTCCTATTCCACTCTGCAGCACACAATGCAGACGGAGGCGCGCCAGAGGGAGGGAGGGGGAGGGGCTAGCACAGTGAGAAGTTGCACACATGTTTACAGCCCGGCCGGGGGGCTAACAGACAGCACTGCTGCGGGCGGCACACCTTCTACTAACACTTTTTTTTTATTTTTTTAAATGTGCCCGGGTTTCAGGAGGCTTCAAAACCGGGCACATGTGTCCAAACCCGGACTGTCCGGGTCAAAACCGGACAGGTGGCAACCCTAAACTAAACCCTTCTCTCCTTTACAGCCATGGGAGCTGCCATCTTAGCCTCTGTTTGATCTTCAGCTGCCATGATGCTGCACATGTGATCAGTTATGGCACCAGTCATTTGATGGCTTGACAGTTCCATTGAGAGCACAAGCAACTGTGTCAGTTAGCATTATTGACGCGCTTTGAATGTAACTGTTGGGAATCCGTTAAATTGATGGGTTTTGGCCACTTGAAGCAAATCCTATTGTGTGAATCTTTTGCCGAGTTTCTTACCTGGAAATCCTGCCAGTAACAGCACTTCCTGATGGGGACTTACAATGCTAAGCCACTGATTTGCAATTAGCAGCAGTGTTGTCGGCCTGCTGTGTGCACTCTGTCATTTGGCCATTGGGTTGTCTATCATGTATACAACCTAACAGCTAATTGAAGTAGCTTGCATGGCAGTGTGACAACGGTGAAATCATTTGTGGCAACAGGAAGTGCTGCTGCTACTGGCTGGGCCTCCAGGTAAGAAACTTTGTAAAAAACATTTTTTTTTTCTAAACTGTATACAATGAGATTTGATGCCAGATATACTCAGTAGATGATTTTGCGTTTCCATACACTGAGGGCCCTTTAACACTGATCGATATTTGATGCACTTTTGTTGTTTAACCCCTTGGTGCCAACTCCCGCCGGTCCTTTAAAGGGTTTGAACTGCCGGGAGGCAAGGCGGGGTGGGGCTTATTATCATGTGACTGCCGTGCTCTGCTCCCCAAGCCCATCCTTTTTTTAAGCCTCATGCTCTAATTATGTGCTTAAAAAAAAAAACATTGAAATCTATGCGTCCGGCGCCCCGCATTTAAATTTGTCTAGATGGGGGGCGCAGGGGGTGTGCCAGGTGTGTACATATACACATATACCCGTACTAATGGGTGTAGTGCATTAAAGTGAAGTGTGTACCACGTGGTTACTTCCAAGGAACACTTCCAGGAGGAGGGTCAGACAGGGAGGACAAAGGCTGATTGGGCTACGCGCTCGGAGCCACTGCTCCTTCAATTGGCCTGATCAGCCTGTCACGTGACCCGTGAGGCTGGAACAGGTCTCATCCTGATGGCCACAGGACAAGCCTGAAGACCCAACACATTCTGCTGTCTTTGCTTCTGGTCAGCCCATGGATCCAGGACGAGGACTACAGGATGTTACAGATGAGCCTTCTTTCCTTACCTTCTTGTAAGTGTGTTTTGTACAATGTGTCATTAAAAGAACCTCTTTAATACTGCACTTAGGTGGCGCTTCCTTTCTCTACCCCTCTTTTGTTTACCACAGAGTCAGCTCTCTGAGGACAGCAGCCGCCATTGAACAACCAAATCACCTGCATTTTTAACCATTGAACTGCCTGTTACTATTACTTCTAATGGACTAATCACCATACCCCTACCATACATGTACTTTGTATCTGCGCTGACAGTTACCTTTCCTATTATATTAGCATAGTCCAGTCTGGAGTTCACAATTGTTCCCACCATGACTTCTATGTCTTCTTTAGGAATAAAAGGAATAAGTCTGCGTAGTAGGCGCAGCAGATGGTGAGATCCGCTGACTACTGACCCTATTTGTGCGTCCATTGTCATGTAGGTGTCGAAGATGACCCAGAGACTTTTGACTTTGGCGTTAGGGGCGATTGTTTGGCCCAGAATGGGGGTGTCCAAGTTGTTGCAAGTTGGTTCTTACGATTGGCGTGAAACAGAAGAAGTTCTGTTTTGGAACTGTTGAGTTTGAGATAACTCATAGTCATCCAGTTTTCAATCAAAGAGAGGCATTTCTCTAGACTGAGATGATGATCCTTTTTGTTGCAGATGCAAAAATACAGTTGTGTGTCATCTGCATAAGAGTGGTAAAGTAGTTTTTGGCTGCTAATGATTTCAAAGAGAGGGCGAAGATAGATGTTGAACAGCACCGGTGACAGGGGGGATCCTTGAGGGACTCCGCATGACACTGTGCGTTTTTCGGAAGTGAAAGGTCCCAGTTTCACTATTTGTGATCGGTTTTCCAAAAAAGAGGAGAACCATGATAGATCACCTTCTGAGACTCAGGCTACTTCTGCTAGCCGAGTCAGTAAGAGTTTGTGGTCTACCGTGTCGAAAGCTGAACTTAGGTCCAACAGAACTAGGAGACAAGATTCTCCTTCGTCTGCGGCCTCGAGAGCATCATCCCATATTTTGAGCAATGCCGTTTCCGCCCCGTGTCCGGGACGGAAACCCGATTGCAATGGATCAAGTAGATTATAGGTATCCAGATGCTGTTGCAGCTGTTGTACCACTACGTTCTCCATTACCTTGGAGAGGACGTTTAGGCCTGTAATGGGACGACGGTGAGGTGGATCTTTGGGGTCGAGGGTGGGTTTCTTTAAGATGGGTTTGATTATGCCTTGTTTCAGCTGGGTGGGCACTATGCCCTCTTTGAAGGACTGGTTTATAAGCTGTGTGATAGGTGGTGCCAGGATATCGGCACATTCCTTCAGCAGTTTAGTGGGAATGATATCATTAGGCGCTGTGCTATTTCGCAGAGTACCGATGATATTTTTAGTGGCATTGATGGAGATGGGTGCAAGAGTGAACTTTGTTGATTGCGGTGAATTTGAGTGGTTATTGGGCGAATGATTGGGGAGGGAGTTGAGGGGGGTACTGTTTTTTGCTGAAGGCTTTCACGGATTACTTCGATTTTGTTAATGAAATAATTTGATAAATTCTTGGGTGTCTAAATTGGGGCCTCCAAGACAGACCGGATTCATGGTCTGGGTGACAAGCTTGAAGAGTTTGCGGGGGTGGTTTAGGGCATTAATGATGATATTGGCGAAATTATTTTTTTTGGCTTTGAAGATTTCTTTCTGGTAATTTTTTGTTATTACCTTGTAGATGGAAAGGTTTTCTTCAGTAGAGCTTCTTTTCCAAGCGGCTTCCGCTCTTCTGCGCTCTTGCTTCAGCAACGACAGCTGGTTATTAAACCAGCTGGAGTTGTTTTTTCGGATGCGGGTTTTGCGTTTGGGCGCTACTAAGTTGGCTGACTGCAGTAGAGCTGTGTTTATGGCATCCAGGGTTTCTGTGTCAGTTTGATGTGATTGGATTGTTTTTATTTTTTTCCCTAAAGTGGTTTTGAAGAGCTCTGAATATAGCTTCTTTTGCGATCTAGTCCAGTGTGTTGTCACCGGTTTTGATGTTTTTGTTAATGGGGTATTTATGGTGATTGTGAGTTTAATTGCATGGTGGTCTGTCCATAGCAATGGTTCATTCTTTTGAATGTTTAGTTCCAGATCTTGTCTGAAGACAAGATCGAGCGTGTGACCAGAAGTATGTGTGGGCCCACATACTAATTGCTGCAGGCCTAATCTTTCCAGATGGTCAATGCAGGCATCGGCCAAGGGATCCTCTGAGGAGTTGGCCCATAGGTTGAAGTCCCCCAGTAGCAAATGGTGTTTGCTATTTAGGGTGTAAGTGGACACGAACTCTGTCCAAGCTGGGAGAAGTTGCGATTTTGGACCTGGTGGTCTATAGCAGAGTAGAATATGGAGGGTCTATTGGGGGTTTGTTTGTAGTTGCAGAGTGAGGGTTTCCATGAATGGAAGGGAGTACTGAAAAGCTGGTTTGGTGATTGAGAGGTGAATCTTGTGGATCACTGCCAGGCCTCCCCTCTTTGCCCTACTCTGTTTTGCATTTGAATGCGGTAGTTTGCTGGCACCAATTCTCCTAGAATGGTGTTACAGTCGGCTGTGAGCCAGCTTTCTGTAATAAAGAGGCAGTCTAAGTCGCATTGTAGGATGAATTTCTTGTTGGTGCTTCACTGCCGATCGGGTGTTGATCAAAGCGCATTATATGCGCTTGGACTGAGGTGATGGGGCATAATGTTTGACTGACGATCGTTGATCGATTCTTAACAGTTTCAAAGATCTTATAGCTTTTTTGGTGGCCTCTGGTAATATTGAGGCGAATGGTTTTAAATCCCAGATGGTTCCTGCGATATATCTTAGATTAGGCATAGTCGCAGAAAACCAGGGAGGGTAAATATTGATCGGGGGAATTTGAAGGGGGGAATTTGATGATTCATGGAAGGAAGATTTGCAAGTGGGCCACCACTCGCTGAATGCCTTTCCTCCCCGTTGATCCAGAGGAAGGCGAAAAAACCCTGGCCTAGCTGTGCCAATCTGCGGCGATAGGGAAAAAAAATTCTATCAATGTAAACAGACAGACCCCTGTTCTGACGGGAGTAGAGAGAGATATGCTGTTCCTAGTGATTAGGAACAGCGATCTCTCTCCTCCTCCAATCAGTACACTGCCCTAATGCCACGTACACACGATCACTTTTTGCGATGTAAAAAAAACGTTGTTTTATCTCACGAAACAAAACTACGTTTTTCAAACTTCATTTTAAAAAACGACGTTGCCTAAACACCATTGTTTTCTGAAAATGCTCTTGCAAAGTGCAGTTACGTACACCACGTTCGACGGCACTCTGTTCCATTGAAGCTCCCGTCTCATAACTTGCTTGTTTTAAATGTCGTTTTGCCCACACACGATAATTTTTGGTGAAACAAAAGACGACATTCGGAAAAACGACATAAAAAATTCAAGCATGTTCAAATTTTTTTTGGTCGTTTTTTTTTAAGACATAAAACAACGTTTTGCCCACACACGATCATTTTAAATTCCTTTTTTTAAAACGTAATTTTATTTCATCACAAAAAATGGACGTATGTACGCGGCATAACAGTTAGTGTCAAAAGTGTCCGATCTGTTCGCTACAATGTCACAGCCCTGATAAAAATCGCAGATCACCAGCCATTACTAGTAAAAAATAATTAAATAATAAAAATGCCATAAATCTATCACCTATTTTGTAGATGCAAACCAATCAATATACGCTTATTGCGATTTTTTTTACCAAAAATATGTAGAATACATATTGGCCTAATGATGATTTTTTTTTATAGATATTTATTATAGCAAAAAGTAAAAAATATATTTTTATTGTCAAAATTGTCGCTCTTTTTTTGTTTTTAACGCAAAAAATAAACCACAGAGCTGATCAAATACCACCAAAAGAAAGTTCTATTTGTGGGGAAAGAAGAACTTTGCACGACCACGCAATTAAGCGGCACAGTTCTGTATCGCAAAAAATGGCCTAGTCATTAAGGGGGGCAAATTAATTGGTTAACCCCAAATAAAGTTCATCTGTTCTAGTAGGTCTTTCCTGACATTTTCTTAGTCTCATCCTACAGCAAAAGCAATGATCCTCAGAGAGCTTCCAAAGCATCAGTGCGATCTCATTTTTAAAAGGTATCTGTCAGGAGAAGAGTACAAAAGAATTTCCAAGACATTAGATATACCATGGAACACAGTGAAGACAGTCATCATCAAGTGGAGAAAATATGGCACAACAGTGACATTACCAAGAACTGTATGTCCCTCCAAAATCTATTAAAAGACAAGAAGAAAACTGGTCAGAGAGGCTGCCAAGAGGCCTACATTAAAGGAGCTGCACGAATATCTGGCAAGTACTGGCTGTGTGGCACATGTGACAACAATCCTCTGTATTCTTCATGTCTGGGCATTGGGGTAGAGTGACAAGACCCTCCTCATACCTTTGTAAGGATGCTTCAATAGCCGGGTTCAGCTCTTCTTCTTTGTTTGGGCTCATGTCTCTCATCTTTCTCTTGGCAATGCCCCATAGATTCTCTATTGGGTTCAGGTCAGGCGAGTTTTCTGGCCAATCAAGCACAGTAATCCCACAGTCATTGAACCAGGTTTTGGTGCTTTTGGCAGTGTGGGCAGGTGCCAAGTCCTGCTGAAAAGTCAGCATCCCCATAGAGCTTGTCTGCGGAAAGAAGCATGAAGTGCTTCAAAATTTCCTGGTAGACAGCTGCGTTGACCCTGGACTTAATGAAGACCAGTGGACCAACACCAGCAGATGACATGGCTCCCCAAATCAACACAGACTGTGGAAACTTCACACTGGACTTCAAGCATCTTGCAGTGTGTGCCTCTCCATTCTTCCAAATGAGATGCAAAATTTGCTCTCTTGAGAAAAGAGGACTTTGGATCACTGAGCAACAGACCAGGTCTGTTTTTCTTTAGCCCAGGTAAGACGCTCCTGACGTTGTTTGTTGTTAAGGAGTGGCTTGACAAGAGGAATACGGCATTTGAAGCCCATGTCCAGGATACGTCTGTGGGTGGTGGCTCTTGATGCACTGACTCCAGCCTCAGTCCACTCCTTGTGAAAGACCCCAACACTTTTGAATGGCCTTTTCCTGACAATCCTCTCCAGGCTGCGGTCATCTCTGCTGCTTGTGTACCCTTTTCTTCCACACTTTTCCCTTCCACATAACGTTCTATTAATATGCTTTGATACAGCACTTTGGGAACATCCAACTTCTTTTGCAATTACTTTTTGAGGCTTCCCCTCCTTATGGAGGGTGTCAATGATGGTTTTCTGCACAACTGTCAGGTCAGCAGTCTTTCCCATGATTGTGATTCCTACTGAACCAGACTGAGAGACCATTTAAAGGCTCAGGAACCCTTTGCAGGCACTATGGCTTAATTAGCTGATTAGAGTGGGACACTTTGAACCTAGAATATTGCACCTTTTCACAATATTCTAATTTTCTGAGATGTGGATTTGGGGTTTGCATGAGCTGTAAGCCATAATCATCACAATTATGACAAATAACGACTTGAACTATCTTGCTTTGCATGTAATTAGTCTATCTCATATATTAGTTTCACCTTTTAAGTTGCATTAGTGAAATAAATGAACTTTTGCACGATATTCAAATTTTTCGAGTTTACCTGTAGTATGTGGACATCAAGCTACTGTTCAGACACAGCCTGGTAGAGATCATGTGATATATACACCCCTTTCAAGGACACAACAGAGCAGGTTTTGACCTGTCTGCAATGCTTACAAAAAAATCCAGATATCTACATAATCAACATAGACTATGGGCTAGAACAGCAGGCTTGCATTGGTGCTACACATGTAGTTTCTGTATGTTTCATTGATGGCAAGATGTTATGTTATTCAAAAAACTTTAACAGAAAGATAAGGATTCTTATTTTCATCCTTTGACTGTAATTTGAAATCACTTTGCAAGATTGTTTTAAAGTGCAAATTGTTGTATAGTCATAAAGAAAATAAACATTTCAGAACTGTGCGGGTATAGACAAGTTGGTTCTAAGGTCCCCGACCTAAAGAACCAGCAAGGAAGGGGTGGGGCCATGGTTGGACTATTCCGGTACTGGTAATAAGGATGTAACCTGTACACACAAATTATAAAATTAATAAGGAACATTTTTATTGAATACAATTTAAACAAAACATAGATTAAAAAAGGAGACAATTGACTTGACCGGTTTCGCGGCTGTGGCCGCTTCATCAGAAGTATGTCTACAATTAAAAGCATAAATTGACAAAACATCAATACTAATACATTGAAACGAAAATAGAACAGAATAATTGGGGAGAGGGGGGAAGGTTCAGCTGCTCACCTACAATGCCCCATCGGTGGGTGGGGTGGGCGACACCGCATGACGTCCAGAAAGGTGATCAGGGGGTGCGCATGTCGATGGACCTATTGCTTAGAAATGTAAAATTGATATAGTATTGAAAGATTGGAAATGGGGGATAGGGCCAAACAATGCGGGACCAGTGTAGGGACGGTGATTAGTGTTGCGAAAAAAATTGTAAACACAAGTGGATAGGGATGGTGGGGAATGTGAATAGGAGTGCTGGAAAAAAGATGGGGAGGGGAAAAGGAGGGAAGAGAAAGAGAGGAGGAGGGGGGGGGGAGAAGAAAGAAGGGAAGGGAAAAAAGTCAAGGGAAAGAGAGAAAAAAAGAAAGGAACAGGGAACATAGCTGGAGTGGGGGAGGAGAGGGAGGAGAAGGAAGCAGGAGGGGGAAAAAAAGGGGGGGGGTGAAATATTGTGTACCTGCAATACAAAATAGTATTGTGTGTAGGGGGCCCCAAGAATGGGAGCCCGGGCTGAGATGTCTATGTAAGGCCACATTTAGCCTCCACAGGTAGGTCTATGGTGATGGACCACATAGGGAGGGAGACCACAATGGATCCCAGGAGGGCATCAGGATAATGAAGTCTGCCGGAGGCACCTAAGTAGAAACATAAAGTGGATTAGACATATGCAGATGAGACCATCCGTGAAGGGAGAATGTAACAAGTGAAAGGGGAGGGGGAGGAACGGAGAGGGGGTAACCAGGAGCAAAAAGGAGCAATAAGGAGGAAATAGAGGTATTGCATCAGCACTTACTGCGGACTGGGTAGAGCCACAGAGGTCACAGGGTAACAGCGTCCATGGCGCTGGAAGCCGCGATAGCGCGCTTATCAATCCCCTGTCTGGCGTAGCTGTTGCACGTCGAGGGACGTGATTGGGCAACGTCACCGGATCGGGACGCCCGCACGACGTAATTGCGATGGCTTGGCGCGTGCGTGGTGCAGCGGTGTGCTGCGGTGAGAGGGCGGGAGCCCACACTGGGGTGTTGCCCGATAAGGGCACACCCCCCAAAGGGGAGGGTGAACCCAAAGGGGGCGTACATACAGAACCTCCGCAGAGATGACAATGGTCAAATGCTGAGGAGACCAAGTATGTCCAGACCAACCCACAGGAGGTGGGGGAGGTGTGCAGCGGAACCTTGGTAAAAAATATATGATAAATATACACAATTGAATAAGATAATACAACATTAAACATAGAATATATATAATATAAATACAGTATAACTGACATAAGATAAATATATGTAGGATGCCTACAAGGTAAAGGGCATCAAGGTGGACCGAGGCAACGGGTTGCAAACGCTGGGGCATGTATATGCTATGAGAAGGGTAATCTCTAATGATGTCATTAACTATCCCACCATGGTAACAATAAATCCAGGGGGATAGCAGCACTTGGGCAGAGCTGTTGATATATACATGAGATGACTAAAAAACTCAATATGTCCTGACAATGGTAGTTGCACAGGACAGACTGAGGATAATATCTGGACAGTTAAGATACTCCCATCCAGCCCAATGGTAATTCAGGCTAAGGACAGGAGGGGCGGTCCCAAATCCTGTGTCCAGGTTGGGCCAAGGATTCACAACCCAGGTTGCTTGGGTCACACTATAAATAACATAGGACTAATTACGATGGAAGAACTAAAGGTATGAACAGAGGAACTCCCCAATCTAATTATTGGGAAGTATGAGTGAGCGAGGTGCGAGGGGCACAAGGGGGTGAAAGGAAGTCACCCCAGGCATCCATTTGCAGGTCACCCACTGGGGGCCCGGGTGTGTTATCCACCCTAAATAATAATGGAAATATAGCCTCTGTAGGTAGAAATTAAATAAGGGATATATATAGGGGGTGTACCATCATCCAGAGATTTAGAATATAGACAAGTTGGTTCTAAGGTCCCCGACCTAAAGAACCGTGCGGGTATGCTGGGACCACAAGGCTGAGGAAGGGTCCCTGCATGGCCAAGAAATGATTTTCTTTGGGATCACATAAGAATTTAGAATTTTGCACTTTGAAAAAAACTTTTTAGTATGCCGTTGACATATTTCCATTTGAGCACTGTAAATAAAGAGTCATTGAAGCATTCTTTTACCTGGAACCCCACTTTTGAACCTGTTATTTTTTTCTGGTTGGGTCATTATGGTTCAGATTCTGCCTCTGCCAGCATGTTTCAGATTCCAGTTGGGTCAGCGTGGTAATGTAAACATGGACTTAGATGTGAATCTGTTGATTTAATATTAATCTGAACTATAATTCTGATCTTAATAGTATAAAAATAAAGATGGCCATACCCGGAGCAAATTTTCACCAGTTTGCTCAGTGGTCTTGTCGGCACCCTCCTAACTAGCATCCGTCGAAAAATTAGAAGCTGCGGGTCGCTACTTGGATATTTTGACAGCTGGTGGGCAGTGAGAAATTAGTCCATCTGCTATGTGTAGCTTGGAAGGGGTGATCTGTTATATATTCTATCTGTATGTGTATTATAGAGATAGTGGTCAAAACACCTGAACACATACATGTTTCTTTACTTGAGGATGATGATGCACAGAACAATGGACTGTAAAGAAGGGGAAAGGTTATAAAGATGGCCTAGGGCAGTGTAATACACCCACTGGGTTATCCTGATGTACATGAGTACTGCATCTAGAAAGTGATGCTTAGCAGAATGCCCATTTACTCATCATGCTTAGATACAGTAATGGGACTATTTAACTCAATTTCACATAACTTTCTGAGTTCCTGGACATAGGTACAGAAGATAAGTGTCTCAGCTTACCTCCATCAGTAGTTCAGAGATGACACACCTGATTAGGCAGAAATAGCTAGCCAAGTGGTCTGCCACCAGGTGAGGAGCACTCCACTGTCAGAACTGGCGTGCAAGCAGCCAGGCTGGAGCCTAAGAGCACATGACTTCTCCCGAAGACCCAGCTACTGTGGGGAGCACCTCCACATTTACTACCAGTACTGCAGTTCCAGTGTCATCATGCCTAGGAGCCCTCCAGCTGTACTCCTATGTTAGCAGAGATACCCTGGACTTCAGTGTGAGGGACGCTGTTTATGAGGATTGGCGCATTTAGTGAAGTAGTGACTCTTAGCTAAACTCTCTGGTGCCATAGAAGCCTATAGGAAGTCTACAAAGCAGTCATAAGATAGTTTGAGTCACAGAGACATTACTGTGAAGAGTCCATGTGTGTGCAGCTTTCATAATCTGTTTTGTATTATTCAGCAGCGTAAGCACAATCTTTGCCATCTTGGGCATGTTTTGCGTTATTGATTCTAACTTTGTGAAGTGAGATGAAGCGTGGGTGATAAGTCATCTGCTGTGTAAGGTTGAGTTTACACTGTCCTTGAATGCGGCTCACGGCCATGGGCTGGTGCGTCCCTGTTCTCAGTTTCAGGGACAAATCAGGTCAGAATTTTTTCCTGAATTCGGACCTGAAACAGACGCACAGGACCCCGTGCAATCTGCTCCACAGCCGCCACGGAAATGTGTGAACCAGCTCCATTGAGAACCATCACAATTTTCTGTCATGCGAATTGGATGCGGAAAAAACCCTCATCCAATTTAAACTAGTGTGAACCCAGCCTCAGAGTTCATACTGAACCAGATTTAACACAATCAAATAGCACTAGGTGGCTAGGACAAAGCTGGGCACATGTGCGTTTATGTGTTTGAGCTGCCAATAATATGACTGGGCTAGAATATTGACTTACCTGCAGCGTGCAAAATAATATTTTCTATTATTATTATTATTATTTGTTCTCATAAATCTTCCTACATCTTGTATTATTCAGTGAAAAAAAATGTTACTCAAAGGAATGACATATCGAGCTGCATGTCAAGCATTAGTCATGTTGACTGCTGGAAATGTACTGGCGTGATAGACTATTTATGACAAAACATTTATTTTCAGAAATGTACCGGCATTTATATAGCTCAAGAAAAAAAAATTACTGGGGAAGCAGAAAACTTCTAAAAAGGAGCTAGATTATTTGCATTCTTTTATATTTACTGAGCATTGCTATTATTCTAGACATAAATGAAGGGCTGACTCACCCCAGCAGACTCAATCCTATAACTAAGACATGGCTGGGACAAGATGGGGGCAGAAAGGACAACTGCCTCAGAAACATTGTTAATATGAGTTGGGGGACAGGCTAGGAGTTTCATCCGCTTTGTTCTCCTGTCTTTTGGTGGTATTTAATAGGGATGAGCTTCGCGCTCGATACGAACGTATGTTCGACTCGAACATTGTCTGTAAGTTAGACGAAATTCGAACAAAAGTGGTCGTTCGCGCCAAAATCGAGTGACGCAAAATGGCCCATAATTCACTGCGGCATTGGGCGCTGATGATTGGCCAAGCATGCTGTATGTCCCGCATGCTTGGCCAATCACAGCGCGCAAAAAACGAAGAGCCATAATTGGCCAAAGCCTGGGTGGCTTTGGCCAATTATGGCTCAGGGCTTTAGCACACGCCCCACACTATATAAGGCCGCCTGCTGGGCGGCCACGTGTAGTGTGTTCCGGCTTGTTAATGAAAGCAGTCAAAGAGACAGAGAGTGACAAGGATGCGCCCAATCTAAGTGCAATAACGTGTTTAATCCATAAAATAAGATACAAAAGGAGAACGGCCAAATGGCTACTCACACTTTAAAAGTGGATAATAGGCATGTATGTAGTCATCATCCGGTGTATGAGGGGTGTCCGCTCATGGTGGTAAGGTGCTGTAGATGGGAAACAGCGAGTGGAACAGCCTGGAGGAACTTGTTGGAAGCGCCGTGTACGACGGCGTGCGTCTCACGATGGAGCGCAAACACAAGCCAGTCTCACCGGAAGTGACGTAACGTGACGTGGCGGGCTCAAACGAGGGAACCAATAGGATGACGCGTTTCACAGCCCAGCTGCTTCTTCAGATCCATAGACGTCCAATCGGGGAGGACGTCTTATATATCGGTGCCTATCTAGTTCAGAGGTTAACCATTGCATACACAGCATATAATAAAAATCTAAACAATGCGGAACTAAGAGGGAATTTAGCCTAATGTCATGTCATCATGTGAAACTGTATATAATTAAAAGAATACATATGAATATATATGGGAAACAACAATAATGGATAAATGATAAAAAATATAGAAAATATATATATGAAAAATCATCACTACTTAATCACATATACATATGTAATAAGCAAATAATGACAATACACATACACATATATATATATATGCATACATATATATACCCACATATACACATATACATATATAAAGTTCAAAAGAACGATGAAAAAATGAAAATAAATAAAAAATAAATAAAAAATAAATAAAAAATTAATATAAAAATAGATATAAATAAAAAAATTAATATAAAAATAGATATAAATAAATATCAGTGTACAATCATATATTCGACAGAAAAAACATAATTATATGTATAAGAAAATACAAAATAATTTACAATCTAAATATAAAAATAATTTCAGACTATAAATTATAAATTATATTTGTATGTTCAGGGGAATCAATTTTGGAATGAAAATTCCTGGAAAAAAATCCCTAAGTACCTCAAGTACCTCAATAAGTGGCTGATAGCATTGAAAGTGGTAATGACAGCGGGTCAATAAATATAGGATCAAACATAGTCATAATAAATTAAAAATATATAAAAAAATATATATAAAAAATTTTTTTTATATATATTTTTTTATATATATTTTTTTATATATATTTTTTTTATTTTTTTATATATATTTTTATATATATTTTTTTATATATTTTTAATTTATTATGACTATGTTTGATCCTATATTTATTGACCCGCTGTCATTACCACTTTCAATGCTATCAGCCACTTATTGAGGTACTTAGGGATTTTTTTTCCAGGAATTTTCATTCCAAAATTGATTCCCCTGAACATACAAATATAATTTATAATTTATAGTCTGGAATTATTTTTATATTTAGATTGTAAATTATTTTGTATTTTCTTATACATATAATTATGTTTTTTCTGTCGAATATATGATTGTACACTGATATTTATTTATATCTATTTTTATATTAATTTTTTATTTATATCTATTTTTATATTAATTTTTTATTAATTTTTTATTTATTTATTTTTTATTTATTTTCATTTTTTCATCGTTCTTTTGAACTTTATATATGTATATGTGTATATGTGGGTATATATATGTATGCATATATATATATATGTGTATGTGTATTGTCATTATTTGCTCATTACATATGTATATGTGATTAAGTAGTGATGATTTTTCATATATATATTTTCTATATTTTTTATCATTTATCCATTATTGTTGTTTCCCATATATATTCATATGTATTCTTTTAATTATATACAGTTTCACATGATGACATGACATTAGGCTAAATTCCCTCTTAGTTCCGCATTGTTTAGATTTTTATTATATGCTGTGTATGCAATGGTTAACCTCTGAACTAGATAGGCACCGATATATAAGACGTCCTCCCCGATTGGACGTCTATGGATCTGAAGAAGCAGCTGGGCTGTGAAACGCGTCATCCTATTGGTTCCCTTGTTTGAGCCTGTCACGTTACGTCACTTCCGGTGAGACTGGCTTGTGTTTGCGCTCCATCGTGAGACGCACGCCGTCGTACACGCCGCTTCCAACAAGTTCCTCCAGGCTGTTCCACTCGCTGTTTCCCATCTACAGCACCTTACCACCATGAGCGGACACCCCTCATACACCGGATGATGACTACATACATGCCTATTATCCACTTTTAAAGTGTGAGTAGCCATTCGGCCGTTTGGCCGTTGGCCTTTTGTATCTTATTTTATGGATTAAACACGTTATTGCACTTAGATTGGGCGCATCCTTGTCTCTCTTTTTGTCTACCTTTGTACAGAGTATGCTTCTGCTCTTCAGGGATTGCTGCCGCTAAAGTACAAACTTGGATTTTCTATGGACTTATGAACTTATCATATATATTTTCACGAATACTTATTTTGATATTTAGATCACTTGCCAAGGTAGTTCTATTATCCATCTGCCCTTGCGCCATCAGACAATATATTTTTGACAAAGAGACAGAGAGATTGTCTTTTTAGATAGCTAGATAGAGCAGGCAGGCAGGCTAGTCAGTTTAGCTTAATTTACAGTGTGTAGAGGATGTATATACATCCCTAGGAGTTGTACATATATTTATACACTGTATAGCTTAGATAGATCAGTTCTTCCTAATTTACTGGCAGGCAGGTGATTGTGCTATTTAACCACTTAAGACCCGGACCAAAATGCAGGTAAAGGACCAGGTCCCTTTTTGCGATTCGGCACTGCGTCGCTTTAACTGACAATTGCGCGGTCGTGCGACGTGGCTCCCAAACAAAATTTGCGTCCTTTTCTTCCCACAAATAGAGCTTTCTTTTGGTGGTATTTGATCGCTTCTGCGATTTTTATTTTTTTGCGCTATATACAAAAATAGAGCGACATTTTTGAAAAAAAAACAATATTTTTTACTTTTTGTTATAAGAAGCATCAAATAAACTAAATTTGAGTCAAACATTTAGGCCAGAATTTATTTAGCCACATGTCTTTAGTAAAAAAAAAATCACAATAAAAAAAAAATAGCTACCTAGCGGGAACAGCGACACTAATACAGCGATCAGAAAAATGATCGCTTAGTGACACTGGCAATAGGGAGTGAAAGGGTTAACTAGGGCAGTGATCAAGGGGTTAAAACTTTATTAGGGGGGGTTACGGGGGCTACCCTAGACCTAACACTGACTGTCACACTGCCTGTCACACTGACACTAACTGCAGTGATCAGTACATATGATCACTGCATTCAGTGACACTGTGACAGGGGGAGGGTGATCGCAAGGGGTTAATGTGCCTGCGTGTCCTGGTGTCAGTGTTGTGTTGTGCAGACTTACTATGTGATGTGATTTCTCCTCAGCGGCGGTTGAAAAAAACGCCGAGAGCAGAGATCACATCACTTTCTCCTCCTGTGTTTACACGACATTGCAGGGGAGTGCGCGCATTGGCTGGGAGCGATCCGGAGGGGGCGGACAAAAACGAACCGCCTCCCCTCAGCAGGGATCGCTCCTACAGCCACCAGGACCGTCGGATGTACCAGGGGGGTCCCGATCGGACCCCCGACCCACGTCAAGGCAGCCACGTACAGGTACATTGATGCCGACGTAAATGTACATGCGGAGGTCCTTAAGTGGTTAAAGACGGTATCACAGGTATAGACACCCAGCAAGTACAATATTCAAAGATTTTTTTTTATATTTAAGCATCAATAAAATCACTGCTCCTGGAGCCATGATTTTAATGATGCTTAACTTAAAAAAAAATATGAAAAATTCCTTTAAATATTGTACCTGCTGGGTGTCTATAGTTTGCCTGTGAAAACGTATTTCAGAACCCGGGTCTTGCCCGAGGAAACATGTATCAATGGAAAAAAAGTTTTAAAAACGGTCATTTTTTCAGGAGTCCTGCTAAACTTTTTTCCATTAATACATGTTCCCTGGGATAAGACCCGGGTTCTCAAAGACGTTTTCCAACAATAACTTGAATATTGGTCTTTAAAATGATCGTTTTTGAATTCGAACATTCGAGTCCCATAGACTTCAATGGGGTTCTAAATGTTCGGACTTTTCGACGGTTCTGGTGCGAACCGAACGCGGGGGTGTTCGGCTCATCCCTAGTATTTAATCACCACAGTTTTTTTTATTTAACTATATAAATTAAAAAATAATGTAAATTTAGAAAAAAAATTGTAAATAATCTTCTTCATACATTTAGGCCAAAATGTATTCTACTACATTTAATCGATCTGAAAAAAAACAAAATAGAGTCCACAACCTATGATATATATATACGTACGGATGGCCTATGTAATTTCCCAAGACCCTAAAACAGGAACAGAGCAAACAGCCCACAAATAACTCCTATTTGGAAAGTAGACAGTCCAGGGTATTTAATAAGAGGCATAGTGAGTTTTTAAAATTGTAATTTTTTGTCACAATTTTTGGAAAATAAATAAAAAAAACTTGGATTAGTGTAGTTCCACAAGGAAGACCATTACATTACAGGGGATAAAGTGAAAGGTCTTTCTTGGACAATCCGGGAGGAATATTGAAAATACAGTCAAAATGGCGTTCATGCTTACAACATTTGATGGACGCATGTACCGTAAAGCACGTGGGATGGACACATGTACCGTATATCATGTGGGTGCTATACGGTACGCGTGTCCATCGAACCTGGTAAGCGTGAACACTTTACCATTTTGACTGTATTTTCAAGATTCATCCCAGATTATCCAAGAAAGACCTTTCACTTTATTCTTTCCATAGATGTTTATTATTCACTTTGGACTTTTATGTTTTAGTTTTGTTCACATTAAATTTTGCATTGCCTATTTTACCCTTACAGGTTCACACGCTATTCACACGCTATTCACTTGCTCACTTAGCACCACACTTTAGTTTTTTACTGAAATGAACAATGCCCACCAATGCATGAACATTGGGTCCAACTGCTTTTACTGTACATGCCTTTCATATATTTTCTTTTGTTCCCATTCATTCAATTTGTAAAAAAAAAAAATGTATGCAGGTACTTAACATTTCTTCTAACCCTTTAATATCAGGAAATATGCACTCTTCTAAATGTGCATATGCAGTGTAACAATGCTATTTGTCATAGCTGCGACATACTGGAAAACAGGTATTTTAGTTCAGCAGTATTACACACAACTATGCACATATTGTTAAATGTAACCCATTTTCTATATTTTACATAATTGTGTGTGATTGATATTACCAGTGCAGTGTGGTCCTCGGCTTTTAAACTTAGTTCTTCAATTCAGAGCTAATTAAATTGTTATGCAGAATGATACCATACATCACATGATCATCAGTACAGAATTGTCAGTGCGTTGTGCCTAATGTGTAATGAAAGGTTTTCCTATAGACTATCTCAGCTTGGTGAGTGTTAAAAACTCTGCATTAGTGTTATGAGTGACCTAGCATTGACGCAAGCATTAGCATAAGGTCATACAGTCAAGGTTATATCTGCAAAATTATTAGAGCCACTGGGGAAAATCTAGTATTAGGCTCTGATGAATGAAACAAAAGGTGTTTTGTACTGGTAGGCCATACTATACCAAAAGCCTGACATGGATACTATTATCCTCCGGATTTGTTACTAGAAACGGCACCACTAAGCCTAAGAGAATTTTTTTTTTTTACTAACTCTGTTGTATCTTAGCAATACACTTTCCCTCCTAGACACTTTCTTGCCCCCCCCCCCCCCCAAGTGCAAGGCGATTTGGCTCTCTGCCCCAATATCCCAGGAAACAAAAAAGTGATTTTCACTGTTATAAGTGATCAGTGTGTAAAAAAAAAAAATCCTGATCACCTCCCCATAGTAGTACAGTGTTATACAGTATGTAAAAAACAAGTGCTTTTTTTAATCTTTTGCATTATTTGTTTATTTTCTTAATTTTCCAAAATTTGTGACAAAAAAAAATTGTACTGTCCTGGCATTTACGGGCGTCAAGAAATCAGATTGACCGCCAGTACATCAGCAGTGGTTGATTATCAGATATACTGTATCCCATAGTGTGTGGACGCTATAATTTTCCTACAGACTAAATAATATACACTAATTTGGGGTATTTTTACCAAAGAAATGTAGCTGGATATACTATGGCCTAAATATAAGAGGAAAGATTATTTATTTGCACAATTTTATAACAAACAAAGAATATGAAAAACTTTCTCACCTTCAGCATTCTATGTAGCTTTATAGCAAAACCGAGATGTATGAAACACACAGGTATGAGCACCTCCTTAGCAAATTTGTCAAAATGTTCTCATTATTTATTTGCCACTTGCCAGACTTCATAAAGGAGTCTTGCTCTGGAGCTTTTTGCTTTCAGCTCCAATTACATCTAAAATGGTATTATCAGACCTATAGCAGCCATACATGTAGCAAATTGTGATTGAGCTAGATAAAAGCGAATTGCAAACAAGCGATTCCTCATTGAATAAAATATCAAATAATGCCAAAACACAATATTGAGCTGAACTTTGTGATATACAGCATATATCAGTTATAAATCTAAATGATCTATTGAAAACGATTGTTTAATTAAACTGTTGTATGTTAGCTTCTCTGACATGCACATGATAAGTAATGAGCAAAGGGTTTGGTATAGATAAGTCTGGTATAGATTAGAATCAAGGATACTGGTTTTGTACTTATTTTTGAATGGAGCCCCATGCCATTTTTTTTGTGTGTGTTCCCCCAATAACATCTATATCAGAACCTTATGGGTCTGGTATAGATGATGGGAATCCCCAACCTTTGTTTACAAAGCATAAGTTCCTGGGAGCTGTCATTATTTGCCACTTTAAAACCCTTCACGACGACTGTAAAACAGATCCTAATTCCCGAACACAATTTTGCAGCTTTGACATGTGTTAGTAAAACTGTACATATCATCACAACTACTTTTTTTCAGGAAAACTGGCCCAAAATAATAAAAAAATAATACTTTTTAAAATGAAGCTCTATATTTCTTGCTATTTCCATAATCTACCACCAAAGAACAACCCCAAATAATGTTTATATAATAATATAATAAATAACATATATATGTATAATATTTGATTTCTGTTCCTGTAGTAGGGCCCAGAAACAATGGTGTATATATTTTTTTCTATCTAAAACACATTGACAATCACACTAAATGAAATGCCACTGATACTAACTATTTTTTTTTTTTTTAATCCTTCCTAAAATACACTGAACTTTGATTCTTTTTTTTTCACACACTTTACTTTGTTTACATTTTTCTCCCCTAACCAAAAAAAAAAGATACAATGTATCTTTCTGTCCATTTAGAGGCAAAAAAACTCACACATGGACAGGCTGTACAGTGACTGATCACTGATGGGCAATCAGAGGTTATCACAGTGATCAGGTGATTAAGATCCAGGCCTTCTGGTTCCCGATCGTTTGTACGAGTCTCGGTGCTGGGAGGACACTGTGTCATATTCTGCAAACCCGGCCTGGAACAGAACACAGAACCCAGCTATGTTCAGATCATCACTAATCTTTGGGTTATCATTTTTTTTCTAAATTCAGTCATTTTATTGATTGAATGATTATATGGATATATGTGTAGCTACAAATAGTTCAGTCGCCCAAAAACAAGAAATAATCTATACCACATATTTCATTCAGATTCTCTTTCAGTCTGCATTGCAAAGAAAAATAAATAGAAAAAGAAAATGCAAATTCTTAAAAATGATTACAATTCCCTCGGTGCCATTTCCAGAACATAAACTCTAGTAACTATTCAAGCAAATAGACACATTGGGATTACAAAATTGTCAGGAGGCCTCTGTGTGCCATGGTATACAGTACTTACATCACATTTCCAAAATCTGCCGCTTTTCATAATATAAAACATTTCATTGTGTGAGGACATGTCACTTGTCACTATGTCAGCATTGATAGCAATGTCATAATTGTAACATGTCAAGCAGTAACAAGAATTTCCCATTGTAAAACTCCTGCATAAAATAATCACAGAATAGAAGAAAACTTTTTGAAGCTGCTATGGCTGACTGCTTTTAGAAGGTACAAGCTCCAGGGCTGTCATCCCAATTATTTCCTGACATCTTTATGAGGCAACAACCTGGCCAGAGGTGTATCATTAATCAGTGGGTCCGTGTGCAGGATCAAAAGTGGGCCCTATGTGTTGCTAAACAAAAAAAGTGCATGCTGCAGAAAAAAGTGGGCTTGGTTTATAGTGCACTATATATTAGGCATAGCTTAACGGGGGTGTGGTTAAATAGAGTCTGATATGACTTACATTGTGCAGAATATGGTAACGTTAAATAGGGGATGTATAGTGTGGAGTGTACGGTGGTGGGTAGTATGTGCAGGAGAGGGGTGTGGAGTGTATGGCAGGGGGTATTATGTGCAGGGAGAGGACTGCAGAGTGTACAGCGTTGGGTAGTATGTGCAGGAGAAGAGTGTGGAGTGTAAACAGTGGGTAGTCTGTGCAGGAGAGAAGTATGGGGTGTATGGTGGTGGGTAGTATGTGCAGGAGAGGAGTGTGGAGTGTATGATGGTGGGTAGTCTGTGCAGGAGAGGAGTATGGAGTGTATGGCGGCTGGTAGTATGTGCAGGAGAGGAGTGCGGAGTGTATGGTGGTGGGTAGTATGTGCAGGAGAGGAGTGTGGAGTGTATGGTGGTGGGTAGTATGTGCAGGAGAGGAGTGCGGAGTGTATGGTGGTGGATAGTATGTGCAGGAGAGGAGTGTGGAGTGTATGGTGGTGGGTAGTCTGTGCAGGATAGGAGTATGGAGTGTATGGCAGCTGGTAGTATGTGCAGGAGAGAAGTGCAGAGTGTATGGTGGTGGGTAGTATGTGCAGGAGAGGAGTGCGGAGTGTATGGTGGTGGGTAGTATGTGCAGGAGAGGAGTGCGGAGTGTATGGTGGTGGGTAGTATGTGCAGGAGAGGAGTGCGGAGTGTATGGTGGTGGGTAGTATGTGCAGGATAGGAGTATGGAGTGTATGGCAGCTGGTAGTATGTGCAGGAGAGAAGTGCAGAGTGTATGGTGGTGGGTAGTATGTGCAGGAGAGGAGTGCGGAGTGTATGGTGGTGGGTAGTATGTGCAGGAGAGGAGTGTGGAGTGTATGGTGGTGGGTAGTATGTGCAGGAGAGGAGTGCGGAGTGTATGGTGGTGGATAGTATGTGCAGGAGAGGAGTGTGGAGTGTATGGTGGTGGGTAGTATGTGCAGGAGAGGAGTGCGGAGTGTATGGTGGTGGATAGTATGTGCAGGAGAGGAGTGTGGAGTGTATGGTGGTGGGTAGTCTGTGCAGGATAGGAGTATGGAGTGTATGGCAGCTGGTAGTATGTGCAGGAGAGAAGTGCAGAGTGTATGGTGGTGGGTAGTATGTGCAGGAGAGGAGTGCGGAGTGTATGGTGGTGGGTAGTATGTGCAGGAGAGGAGTGCGGAGTGTATGGTGGTGGGTAGTATGTGCAGGAAAGGAGTGCGGAGTGCGGAGTGTATGGCAGTGGTTAGTATGTGCAGGGGATGGTGTCAGTAGGGCAGGGGATGGTGTCAGTAGTTTATTAATTGCATTTTTTTTTACAATGCTTTTTTGGGGACGGTGTCAATCGTTTTTGTATTTTTTCATTTTTTCCAGAGTGATTTTTTTTTGGGGGGGGGGGGGGGGGTATTTTTTACAATTTCATTTTTTATTTATTTATTGCATTTCTTTTTTTTATCAGCCCTGTTCGTGGGCTTTGGTGACATATCATACATATAATGTCTCTTCAGATTCTCAGATTCATGTTGGATGAACATTGTGATTTATTAACTGTTTTGCACAATTTTCCGTTTATCACATTTGTTTATCTACAACTGTCTTGGGTGCAAGCCATTGGACATTGTTTTTGATACATTATAGTGTTGCACTGACACTTTAATCGTTTGCACATTTGCACATGTATTCATATTTAGTGCTATTCCTCACAAACTAGAGTACACTACTGGCCCAGGCATACCTCGGTGAACTCACAGTCCATAACTGAATTGTCCATGGCTGCATGCCTTCTGAAAACCCTGGTGGTTTAGCAGCACCAAGTGATTCCGCTCACAGGTGATCTGGGACCCAACGGACTCCCAATGTCCCCCTTTTTTATAGCACAGGTGGGCTGGCTAGTACCAAAAGCTTGGGAACTAAGCTTGCAACATTAAACCCTTTTCCCCAGCCTGGGCCAGCTGCAGATTCACTCAAACTATACACAACATGCCTACATGCATACTCCTGTTTGGTACCTAAGCCATGGACACACGCAAGCCATGTCCCTGCTTCTTCTTTCTCTAGCCTTCCAGCAATTTGACTGACAAAAGCTGGAGCCTATTGCTCGGTTGCTCTCAGTACCTTCCTCTACAACCCAGAGATGTTCCTCAACCTCGCAGCAGTGACAAGGTACTGGGGCATTTTTTACATTAATGTAGCAAATGCAATGGGGTAAAATAAAAACATAAAAAAACCTGATGTTCAAACGTACTTCAAAAGGACTCACATATACATTCATTTGCTTTGCTAGATGCCAGAAAAAAAAAGTTAAGTATTCTGTATACTAGGGGGGTTATTTATGAAAGGTAAACCCACTTGAAATTACACTGAAAGTGCACTTGGAAGTGCAGTCGCTGTAAATCTGAGGGGTAGATCTGAAATGAGGGGAAGCTCTGCTGATTTTTCTTATCCAATCATGTGCAAGCTAAAATGCTGTTTTTTATTGTCCTTGCATTTGATGTAGGATTTGTATTGCGCTGAATGTGCTCCCATAGGAGTGCGTCTAGGCACGCATGTCTTTGGAGTGTGGGAGGAAACTGGAGTACCCAGAGGAAACCCACGCAGACACAGGGAGAACATGCAAACTCCAAGCAGATGGTGTCATGGTTGGGATTCGAACCAGTGACCCTTTTGCTGCCAGGTGAGGGAGCTAACCACTGCACCACTGTGCTGCCCTAGCATGTGCACTTGCATGTCTCCTTCCTTCAGATCTACAGTGACTGTACTTCCAAGTGCACTTAAAGTGCATTTTCAAGTGCACTTTGCACTTGTAGTTTGCACTTGTAGTGCAAAGTTGATTTGCCTTTATTAAATAACCCCCCAATGCCCTATAAAACATTTCCAAAATAAACTACTATAAAAAAAAACATTAAAAAACTATCTGTACTAACAGAGTGTCTTGAATGTCTATACTGAGGCCATATCCTCTGCTATTTTCTGCTTCACATCCTCCTATCACTATCTTCCCATTTCTGATTCACTTTCTCTGCCAGCTTACACTAAGCACAGCAATTTTCGTCAGAGAAAAGCATAATTTGAGCCCACTCTGTAAAGTGCTGAGCTGTTCACAGCAATCTCCAGCTTCAAGGTGAGCCGCACGCGCAGTGGTAATAGTGCTAGGACATTGTAACCTTCTGGTGCCTGGAGGGGTATTGGTGACACAGAAAATCAGTACTATAACAAGCTGCTCTATGTGACCTTCAGGTCCACACGTCAAACAATGACTGAGTGCTGCTTGATGGGCAGTATCGCTAGTTGATTATAGGGCAAAATGCAGAACCTGAGTATAATTTTGTTAATGTATGTCTAAAATCTTGTTTAGTAGCTATTAGCTTTGGTCCTGAAACATTAGACAAGTGCGTTGCTGTTCTAATTAGATGTTGTAATGGATCATTTAAAGGCTTATTTTTGTTTCTGTTTCAAAAAAATAATTACTTTGTTAATTATCTTCAAAACTAACGATTTATTCTTCCCAGAAAATAAGTGAACTGCCATCTCGCCAGTGTTGTGGTTAATGTATAATTTTAATTGCATTCTGTTTCCACTTTTTCAGTAGGTTCTGGAAATGTGGTTTAACCACTTAAGACCCGGACCAAAATGCAGGTAAAGGACCTTGCCCCTTTTTGCGATTCGGCACTGCGTCGCTTTAACTGACAATTGCGCGGTCGTGCGACGTGGCTCCCAAACAAAATTGGCGTCCTTTTTTCCCCACAAATAGAGCTTTCTTTTGGTGTTATTTGATCACCTCTGCGGTTTTTATTTTTTGCGCTATAAACAAAAATAGAGCGACAATTTTTAAAAAAATGCAATATTTTTTACTTTTTGCTATAATAAAAATCCCCCAAAAATATATAAAAAAACTTTTTTTTTCCTCAGTTTAGGCCGATACGTAATCTTCTACGTATTTTTGGTAAAAAAAATCGCAATAAGCGTTTATCGGTTGGTTTTCGCAAAATTTATAGCGTTTACAAAATAAGGAATAGTTTTATTGCATTTTTATTAATTTTTTTTTTTTACTACTAATAGCGGCAATCAGCGATTTTTTTCGTGACTGCGACAATATGGCGGACACTTCGGACAATTTTCACACATTTTTGGGACAATTGTCATTTTCACAGCAAAAAATGCATTTAAATTTGCATTGTTTACTGTGGAAATGACAGTTGCAGTTTGGGAGTTAACCACAGGTGGCGCTGTAGGGGATGTGTGTCTATGTGTTTTGTTTACTACTGTAGGGGGGTGTGGCTGTAGGTGTGACGTCATCGATCGCGTCCCCCTATTACAGAGATGACGCGATCGATGCTACAGCCACAGAGAAGTACGGGGAAGCCGTGTGTACACACGGCTCTCCCCGTTCTTCCGCTCCAGGGACGGATCGCCGCACTGCAGCGGCGATCGGGTCCGCGAATCCCGCGGTCCCGGTCCCGGAGCTTTGGACCGGGTCGCGGGCGCGCGCCCGCGACCCACGGCTGGGTACTAAAATCAACGTATATATACGTTGATGTGCCCAGCCGTGCCATTCTGCCGACGTAAATGTGCAGTAGGCGGTCCTTAAGTGGTTATTGTGAGTTTTACCGGCTACAGTAGTCGCTTTATTAAAGTTTAAACTTTATTAAATAGAACTACAGTCAAAACTTTCTTAAAGGGTTGGTTAACCTTTTTAGAAAAAAAAAAAATGAAAGTTGAACTTACACCGTACACCAGGGCTCAAAATTTAAAGTCCTGAGCTACTAGCCAGGCCTTAAAGTGGAGTTCCACCCAAAAGTGGAATTTGGCATGTCATTTTTTGGGGGGGGGGGATTGGGGTCTTTGGTAGGAGTGGGACTTAATGTCCCACTTCCTACTTCCACCTACGGGGCACCTAGGCGACTCCTCTTCTCGCATTAGGTGGCCCCTCCCTCTAGGGGATCTCCTGGGACACGTGACAGGTCCCAGGAGATCGCCTGTCCACTCCTAGATCGCAGCGTAACTCGCGAATGCACAGTGTGTGCCCGGCCGTGCCCACAGTGTGAATGGAGGCGCCGGAGGATGGGGGGAGAGAAGCGACGCTCCAGGAGCAGGTACTGTAAGTGTCTGTTTATTAAAAGTCAGCAGCTACACTTTTTGTAGCTGCTGACTTTTAATAAACATAAAAAGGCTGGCACTCCGCTTTAAGAGTTACACGGACACCAGTTGCCCCACCCAACCCCTACCCTGCCAGCATAGATGTCAGTGACTGTAATTATAACACTCAGCATTGGTGTCAGTGGACGCCATTATAACCTCCCACCTCAAAAGGCTCCTGGGAGCCAACTTCACTCCAACTCAGGTCTACAATGCTTGAATTAAAGCCTCATGCCCACTGGACGATTCTCTATTTATATTTGATGCCTTTCCTCCTGGCACCTCATTTTTGCAGAAACATGTTAACGCATTAAGCGTGTTTAGCCATGTCAAGCATTTGGATCGTTAATTCATTCCATTGATCAGAATAATAATTTATTCTCCCCATTGAAATTAATCAACGCTCAAGCTCTAAACGCGCTGTGTTTACATGCGTCAAGTGTTTCATTATGCCAAAATGTCGCTGCTCCTGGATGCACTGGCAGTGTTTTTTTTCTGACTCTAATGCCGCGTATGTCTTCTGAAAAATGTAAAAAAAAAAAATTCGAACATGCTTCAATTTTTTTATGTCGTTTTTCAACCCGCGCATGCTCAGAAGCAAGTTATGAGACGGGAGCTTCAATGGAACAGAGTGCAGTCGAATGTGGTGTACGTAACCACGCTTTGCAAGAGCATTTTCAGAAAACGATGGTGTGTAGGCAACGTCATTTTTTAAAATGAAGTTTGAAAAACGTTGTTTTGTTTCGTGAGATAAAACAACGTTTTTTTACATCACAAAAAGTGATCGTGTGTACGCGGCATCAATGCCTGAGTGTGCATGGATACATAGATTAACTTGCAGAGGCAGGAAAAAAACAGCAGACGCCCCTAGGAGCGGCTGAAACATCCAATGACTGAAAATGCATTGAATTATGTAATAATAGTTGCATTTGTTTGTTTCTTTTATCTGTACAGAGTTCAGTTTTAAACAGTCTGTGAAGGTTTTAGGTCATTCGGGTCATCCGATATTGAGCTGTATCAGTTTGACTGAGAAGGCCGCACAGATAAATGCTGAAATATTTCTAATAATTATCAGCATATCCAGGTTTACTTTACTCTCTAGATAATAACACCATCCTGATTTGCTGTGGTCTTCAGAAGACGCAATGTAGTGGATAACAGATTAGATTGCAGTGCATGTGACAGGCAGTGCACCACTTCGCCATAATCAATACTACATTTATCTTTTTGTGATAGAGAAACTTAAAAGGTTCATATCTCCCTGTGCAAACACACTATGTTATGCTTCATATGCTGGATCTAATTGTATATGTTAGGGATTTATACTGTATATTGATTACACTGATCTACAAGATGAAATCCTCTGAAATAAAAGAGGCAACATTTTATCAGAATTGGGTCACTAATCAATTATGTCCTGAGTATTAATTGGTTCCAGTTTCCAAGATACAGCTTCATGTCAATAATGCATCAAAATAATTCAAAATTACGAGGGGGATCTGCGATTATGATCCATAACTTTTCTGCAAAATGTGATATAGCAATGAGAATGGTGCCCCACCAATCATTATAAATGTATCTTTTTATTGATACCAATAACATAACTTTCCATTCATTTATTAGTTTTTTTTTTTATGTAACATTTTCATGCTCCCTTCACACCTTTGGGACAGCCGAAAATCATGGACTTTTTCTTTGTGTTTAGCCAATGACGCAGATAAGTTGCACATGTAATGCAACAAAGGGCCCATCTCTTGTCATGATCCCCTATTTGGCATCCAAAATATAGGTGGTATGCCTTTTTTACCTCTGCCATCATATTTCACTTTTGAAATGCAAATTTAACCTTGCCACAACTGTAACAGAAACTATTTGCGTTGTTTACACAGTTTGGAGGCATCTTGGCTTCTGAGGGAAAATTTCAGGCAACTGTTCCTTGGAAATGTTAGGCAATGACACTTTCACAAGTCACCAGATGTAACTGTATAATGCAGGGGTGCCCAACCAGTGGCCCGGGGGCCACATGTGGCCCGCTGAGCCCTCTGATGTGGCCCGCGACCTCCTGCTCTGGGATGGCTAGTTGGCAAGCCCAGATTGCAGGTTGCATCAGTGTTGTAAATGAAGCCGGCAGTAGAAGAAGCAACAAAAAATGCAACACACCTGCAGGATATAATAGACGTCTATGGCAAAGTGCAGCTAACTGGTGGGAAAACCACAGGTACACTGCGTTGCAAAAGACCGCAGACCATCAGTGTAAAAGCAGCCTTGGGCCCCTTTCACATGATCGGCCCAACCCAATCGGACCCTCCATTAACCTCTATGGAGCGGTAGATGTAAACAGACTTTTGTCCATTTACACTTGCCTACCTCCAATCCGATCTGCTAAAAATAAAACAGAAGTGGATCTGCCCCCTTCTATCTGATTGGATCGGAGGGCCCATAGAGTAGATTGGGCTGTATCTGTGTCTAATTTTCATACGCAGACTGGACACAGACCTGTCATCTGCCAACTCCGCTCACTGTGGCCCGCGACTGGTTACTAAGTCGATTAAGTGGCCCTCAGCCTTCAAAAGGTTGGGCACCATTGGTATAATGCATGGACCTGACCAAGACCTTTGTACAAAAGAACAATAAATTACAGTTAGGTAATAATCTTTGATCTCAAAGTGAAGATAAATTTACACATCTCCTTGTGGTACCATTTATTATGTTCTACCTTACTTTGCTGAGAAGTTACGAGGCATCATGATCATCAGACACCTCCCTCTCGTATAGGGAAATATATATGCCTGTGCATAAATCTTTATTATGAAAAATCTTGAAAACTTTAGCCAACCAGCACTTTTTTCACCTGTTTTCTAATCCATCTAATCAAAATATGTAAGAATTAGCACATTTTATCTCTGAGGTCGATAATTTCCCCAAATTTGTAGACCAGTGTTATTTTACTGATTTCATTAATCAAATGTGCTTACCTCCTGCGTGAGTTGTGGTTTCAGGACAGTAAATGGGCAGGGCAGAGGTCAGGCCCCCAGAAAAGAAGTGATGCTAGATCTGAAGATGCAAACCGATGAGTGACTTCTGGCTAATGGAATCAATAGCAGACACATTAACTGTTAAAATAGTTGGCAGGTTCAGGATATCTTTAACATGTTGCTGCCCATGGACATATAGGGTGGGCTTTAACGTCTACACACACAACATATGCATCACTGGGCAGTCAATGTGTGCTACGCACTAGCAGCACAGGGACCGATATGTCAAAGACAGCTCTTGGTCACCACTAACAATCGGTACCCAGCAGGACCAGCTCTCGATCATGTGACCACTATGACAGCCAATCACAGTGGTCACATTAACGCTGATAATTCTGGCCCTCCAGGTATACAGACACTATTAAAGGGACACCAGAGCTAGTTGGAAATGGGTTCAAACTGAATAGGATAACCAAATAGCATATAAATATAAAGTCTTGTGTACTGTACTTGGTGTACTTTGTGTGTTTTTTCCAGATCTGTGCAACAATCCAGGGTGAAAGTTTTTCTCTGTGCAGAAGCTTCCTGTAATAAAGGTCACAGTTGTGACTGGTCTTGTTTCCGCCCCCACCCATTGTTTTTTGCCGGCAGCCTGTGGTGGGGGACGTTTGTTGGGCACCCCCCCCCCCCCCCCCCCCACAGCTCTGCTCCCTTGCACAGTCTATGTACAGCCTCGTGAAGATGTCACTGCTACTTATATACGGTAATATCGCAACAGTGTTTAGCGCACACAAAGTGGATTTATATCCTTTGTGGCCAATCAGAAATATGATTAAATTGTTTTTAAAAAGTTTGCATGCCCAGAGGCCAACTAAGAGCAATTGAAATTAACATTCTATTTAAATTAGCTAAATACAATAGGTGCATCAAAACAAAAAGCATTCAATGTCTTAGGCTGCGTAGACACGATCAAATCTATCTGTTGGAAACGGTCTGACAGACGGTTTCAGCAGACAGATTCGATCGTGTGTACGGGCGGACAGACAGATTTTGCCAGCAGACAGATTTTAAAGCATGCTTTAAAATCTGTCTGCTGGGAATCCGTCCGTCCGATATGTCTGCTGGTTAGTACGCTAACCAGCAGACATATCTGCTCGCACATGCGTCTAATGGATTCGACGCATGCGCGGAAGTGTTTTACTTCCTGGTGCGGTGACGTGGCGGGGTCAACGTCATCACTACGTCACCGCGCTGTCTGCCGGCAGGGATTTCGGTTTGATCGTGTGTACAGCGATCAAACCAAAACAGCCCAGCAGACAAATCTGATCATATCGGTCTGTCAGACCGATTTGAACAGATTTATTTGCTCGTGTGTACGGGGTCTTACCGTTTGTCATGTTTAAAAAGCAGCCGCAGCCTAAGTAGAAAAGCCTGTCTCCTGTAAAGTGGGACCATTGCACACTGTGCGGAAGCAGTGGTCTCATTGCTGAGGTCCAACCTATGGCTCAGCAAAGCAAAGCTCATTCCCCATCTGATTGGAGAGCTTTGACTGACTCAACAGGGGACATGTTGGATCTCTGCAGAGAGACCACTACTTGAACATAGCAAGGGTCCTACTGTGCAGCTGTAAGGACAAGCGTTTCTACTCACCCTGCAACTATTTTTTTTTTAAAAGAAATAGCCAGTAATCCCCTCCTTTGTGTGCTTCCCCTGATTTAGTTTCAAGCTGTAGGGCCGCTTAGAGGAAAAGTGAACTATAAGACATTGAACACCCTTTGTTTTATTGCACCTGGAGTGTATTTAACTGGCTGTTAAAAGCAGAGCCTTCTTCATTGTTCCAAAATATGACAATTATTTTTATGTTGCCATCTTCAGTGAAATGATAAATATTTTTATATTTTTTATTTTTTATTACAGGTCCAGAGGTGTGGCATGATTTGTTTCCTCTTGCCAATGGAGACTGTCAGTCACCTATTGACAGTATAACACAAGATGCCAACTATGACCACAGTCTGATGCCCCTCCATTTCAAATATATGATCCATCTTTTGCAAAAGTTATCATTAACATCTGACAAACATTCTCTCTGGAATTTGATGATGGAGAGGATAAATCAGGTTTTAGTTTTATTTTAAGTTCACTCTTAAAGGGACACTAAAGGAATTTTTTTTTTTTTTTTAGCTAAATGGCTTCCTTTACCTTAATGCAGTGCTGTTTTCATGTTCTCATTGTTCGTTTTTGCTTTGAAGTTGCTGTAATTCTGCTCTGATCTCCACACTTCCTGCTTGTCTGGCTCCTTATATAAAATCTCATGGCAGTTTTTCACTGTGGTCTAAGCTGTGTGTCTAAAACTCCTCAGAACCATTCAGATTCATTTTAAAAACAAAACACTGCCCTGGATTTGTTTGTTTTTGTTCTGTGTGTCTTCTGTACTTCACAGAAACATGAAAACAGTTTAAAAACAAAAGTGAAACTAGAGGCACGTTATATGATTGATTTTTATCTATTTTTAATCATTTTTAAAAGGAATCAGTTAACTTTTATGTCTCTATACCCTGTAAACAGTCATTTCAGCAAAACATTTTTTTTTTCCTTTAGTGACCCTTTAAGTTGCCACTAGGACTTTTGGGCATAAAACCCTATATTGCCTTAGTCAATACAAACCCAAATGTAGCAGTTATGCATCATAAAACATGACTTATGTTATAAGATCATAAGAACCACAAGGTTTAGAAGGGTTCTGCTTGAAAGCTTACAATCTAAAAGGTAATAACTGTGTGAGTGATGAATTGTTCGAGAGAGTAAAATACAAATGTTGGAGGCAAGATAGGCTTGCCTGAAGAGGTCGATTTTCAGGGATTGTATGAAGTGGATAGAGTAGGAAATAGCCATGCAGATATTTTAAGACATGGTTGGCGATGTAACTGGGGTCAGTGTTGTTAGTATTTTGAATTCCATTCTTTGGGTGAGTTGAAATCAGTAATTAGATTGGCAGAGATGGGTGTTTAGTAAGGTGGAAGAGTCTGGCAACAGTATTTATGTTAGTCTAAAGGGGAAAAGTCTGTTAAAAGGTAGACCAATGATTAAAGAGTCTCCATAGTTGAGCAGTGAATTAGCAACTTGGTGGTATCGTTGGCTAAGAAGGGGAGTGCTTTGGAAATGTTAAGAAGTAAGCATGTAGGTAGTGTTTGGAGAGTTGGAGTCCAGATTACACCCTGGTACGGGGATAGAGAAGGATAGTTGTTCTATTAATTTCAATATAAAAGCATGACGATAGGGTATGGGGGGGGGGGGATATTACAAGTTCAGGTTTTGAAGCATTGAGTTTTAGGAATTGGTTTGACATTCATAGAAATAGGACAGTTGGTAAATTAGTGATGCACAAGGTGACTGAAGAGATAAATAGAGGAGTATTTAGATAGATTTGGGGGTCATCAGCATAGAGAAGGTATTGCAAGCCGTGGGAGGTTATCCACTGACCTGGGGAGGAGGAGTAGATAGAGAATTAAAGGGGTCCAAGAACAAAGCCTTGGGGGACCCATACTAAGAGGAAAAGGGGAAGGTTACGTTGTAGGCGACAATGAAGAAATGTGTCAGGAAGGGTTCCTACTGCTGGTGGTTCTGCCTGATTTGTGCCGTGCAGTACTGTGGTCCACCACCAGGTGTCTTCTGGCAGTCTGGAACTGCAAGGGGAGCTCTTCCCTGGTGGTATTATATGATCTTTGGGCCGCAGTACTGGCATCCACCAGCGGGGTGTTCCTGGCAGTGTGGGGCCGACATCTCCTGCGATCAGGTGTCACCTGAGCCTAAATGCAGGGATGTGTATAAATACCTGGCTCTGACAATCTGGCTTCCCTTGATATCTCTCTTGTAACCTGAACCTGAACCTGGAACCTGGAACCTGGAATCCTGAATCCGCTGCTTGTACCTTTACCTGTTATCCATCCATCCATCCATCCTCTCCTTGTCCTGTTTGTCCTCCCTTTCCCCAGCTACTGACCTCCCGTTGACGATCCTGGCCTGGCCCTGTTGTGATTCTGGTTTGTCCCTATTACTTGTACATATTGGTATATTACTGTTATTATTTGTGGTTCCTGTTGGTGTTGGTTGGAGTGTTTTTGGAGGTTGTTCCTGTGCCAGCCGACCAGCCTGTTGTTCCTGTGCCAGCCGACCAGCCTGTTGTTCCTGTGCCAGCCGACCAGCCTGTTGTTCCTGTGCCAACCGACCAGCCTGTTGTTCCTGTGCCATCCGACCAGCCTGTGGTTCCTGTGCCAGCCGACCAGCCTGTTGTTCCTGTGCCAGCCGACCAGCCTGTTGTTCCTGTGCCAGCCGACCAGCCTGTTGTTCCTGTGCCAGCCGACCAGCCTGTTGTTCCTGTGCCAGCCGACCAGCCTGTTGTTCCTGTGCCAGCCGACCAGCCTGTTGTTCCTGTGCCATCCGACCAGCCTGTGGTTCCTGTGCCAGCCGACCAGCCTGTGGTTCCTGTGCCAGCCGACCAGCCTGTTGTTCCTGTGCCAGCCGACCAGCCTGTTGTTCCTGTGCCAGCCGACCAGCCTGTTGTTCCTGTGCCAGCCGACCAGCCTGTTGTTCCTGTGCCAGCCGACCAGCCTGTTGTTGCTGCACAGCTCGATGACCCGTGGGCCTGCTGCGCAGCTCGACGACCCGTGGGCCTGCTGCGCAGCTCGATGACCCGGAGCCTGCTGCCCAGCTCGACGACCCGGAGCCTGCTGCCCAGCTTGACGACCCGAAGCCTGCTGCCCAGCTTGACGACCCGGAGCCTGCTGCCCAGCTTGACGACCCGGAGCCTGCTGCCCAGCTTGACGACCCGGAGCCTGCTGCCCAGCTCGACGACCCGGAGCCCGCTGCCCAGCTCGACAACCTGGAGGTGCCTGTTGTCTGTCCTGATGTGCCTGATGCTCTGCCTGAAACATCTGCTGTCAAGCTTGAGTTGCCTGTTGGCTGGTTTAATACCTTGGACTCGCCTAAGAAGCACCTAGTTGGAGCGTCCGGAGGCCGCCCCTTTTGGAGGGGGGGTACTGTCAGGAAGGGTTCCTACCGCAGTCTGGAACTGCCAGGGGAGCTCTTCCCTGGTGGTATTATATGATCTTTGGGCCGCAGTACTGGCATCCACCAGCGGGGGGTTCCTAGCAGTGTGGGGCCGACATCTCCTGCGATCAGGTGTCATCTGAGCCTGATTGCAGGGATGTGTATAAATACCTGGCTCTGACAATCTGGCTTCCCTTGATATCTCTCTTGTAACCTGAACCTGGAACCTGGAATCCTGAATCCGGTGCTTGTACCTTTACCTGTTATCCATCCATCCATCCATCCATCAATCCATCCTCTCCTTGTCCTGTTTGTCCTCCCTTTCCCCAGCTACTGACCTCCCGTTGTTGATCCTGGCCTGGCCCTGTTGTGATTCCGGTTTGTCCCTATTACTTGTACATATTGGTATATTACTGTTATTATTTGTGGTTCCTGTTGGTGTTGGTTGGAGTGTTTTTGGAGGTTGTTCTTTTAATATATTATTTCACTATCCTTATTAAACCATATTTTCACTTAAAACACGTCTGGGTTCCCTCTGTTGCAGTCCACACAGTTCTGATCACATCTGATTCATGACAAAATGCTTAGATAGGTAGGTGGAGAACCAGGAAAGAGCAGTCTTAGAAGGCAAGGGAGTGGAGTTTTTTGAGGACGAGGTGCTTAACTGTGTCAAAGGCAATAGTAAGGTACAATAGGGTCAAGAGAGTTATCAGTGATCCAGTAGTTCAGATGGTACTGGACTAGAAGTTCCTTAGGTGGACTGATAACAACAAAGTGGATTCTGATTGGTTGCTTTAGTTCATGTCACACTGCATTCCCCTTGATGTTTTCCACATTTTATTCCATATTAATAGGCAAAAAAATGTACTCTCTAGATGTACAAAGCTGGTAGAGACATCCCCAAAAAGACTTGCAGCTGTAATTGCAGTGAAAGGTGGTTCTACAAAGTATTGAATACAAATGCACGCCACACTTTTCAGATATTTATTTGTAAAACATTTGGAAAACCATTTATCATTTCCCTTCCACGGTGCAATTATGTGCCACTTTGTGTTGGTCTATCACATAAAACCTCAATAAAATACATTTAAAGCGGAGGTTCACCCTAAAAAAAAATTCTAACATTACATTGAGCCGACTGGTTAGACTGAGAGTATGCTGCTTTTTTTTTTTTTTCGTACATACTGTGTTAGCGCTATTTTATCCCCCGGCTTCCGGGTAGGATTCTTGTGGGACTGGGCGTTCCTATTCGCAGGCTAATTGATTGACGTTCTTCCGACCAGCGCATACTGCACGTCAGGACTTGCCGAAAGAAGCCGAATGTCATTGCGCTGGTGCCGTATAGAGTCGGCTCTATACGGCGCATCAAAACTCCTGGATCACTGACAGCCACCTACCCACCATTTTCATAAAAGGGCTCCTATAACTTTCATAAAGCTTTGTAATAGGAATAACAATGCATACCCATGCAGATAGTGTCACTGGTGGCAACTGAACTCAAAACTCCAGCATTGCAGATCTACAGTGGAAAAAAAATAAAAAATTTGGACTGTACAGGCCAGACAACAAGTGAAAAGCGTATATATCAAAGTTTTAGTGTATAGCAAACATTAAAAAAGTTCATACAAACTGTATGTATCTTGGTAATTAAAACAACTATACAGTAGTGCTAGTAGAAATCACTGTATGTGTTCATACACCAAAATGTTAATATACTTTACAAGTATTAGTGCTGATAAAGAAGGTCTTCGTGTGCCGACAAGTTTCTCCAGACTCATCAGGACTCATGAAAACAATAACACACTTATCTAAGAAAAAAACAATAACATTTAAATAGTATCTACTGTATATGCATACTCATACATTGTATTTGTGCGTCTATTGCATTGGACATACCTCAGCGCACAACAGCACCAATAGCTCTCTGGGGGGGCACTGGAGGATCAAGGGGAACCAAACCAGACATAGTATCACAAACAGTAGGTCATTAACCACTTAAGGACCGCCTCCTGCACATATACGTCGGCAGAATGGCACGGCTGGGCACATGCACGTACAGGTACGTGCTGTGTTAGTACCCAGCCGTGACCCGGCCAGAAGCTCCGGGACCGGGACCGCGGGACTTGCAGGCCCGATTGCCGCTGGAGTGCGGCGATTGGTCCCCGGAGCTGAAGAACAGGGAGAGCCGTGTGTAAACACGGCTTCCCCGCGCTTCACTGTGGTGGCAGCATCGATCGTGTCATCCCTCTTATAGGGGGACACAATCGATCACGTCACACCTACAGCCACACCCCCCTACAGTTGTAAACACACTTCTGGTCACACATGACCCCATCAGCGCCCCCTGGTTAACTCCCAAACTGCAACTGTCATTTCCACAGTAAACAATGCATTTTAAATACATTTTTTTGCTGTGAAAATGACAATGGTCCCAAAAATGTGTCAAAATTGTCCGAAGTGTCCACCATAATGTTGCAGTCACGAAAAAAAAACGCTGATCGCCGCCATTAGTAGTAAAACATTTTTTTTTATAAAAATGCAATAAAACTATCCCCTATTTTGTAAACGCTATAAATTTTGCGCAAACCAACCGATAAACGCTTATTGGTAGAAGAATACGTATCGGCCTAAACTGAGGAATTTTTTATTTTTTATATATTTTTGGGGGGATGTTTATTATAGCAAAAAGTTAAAAATATTGTATTTTTTTCAAAATTGACGCTCTATTTTTGTTTATAACACAAAAAATAAACACTGCAGAGGTGATCAAATACCACCAAAAGAAAGCTCTATTTGTGGGGAAAAAAGGAAGCCAATTTTGTTTAGGAGGCACGTCGCACGACCGCGCAATTGTCAGTTAAATTGACGCAGTGCCGAATCGCAAAAAGGGGCCTGGTCCTTTAGCTGCATTTTGGTCCGGGTCTTAGGTGGTTAAGCATCAACATAAAAAAAGATTATATAATAACATCCAACCTCACAGTACATATATCTAGAAGATCTCACAAAGAACTGAATGTAATCAAATACTGTATGTTAGGGTACATACATCTAGGCACCCCTTATACATCCAGAAGTAAGGAAAAAGTCCAAAGACAGACGATGCAATCTATATCTAGTGGACGAAAAGAAAAAGGGAGCAGTATGATAAGCACTATCTATAGCCATAAAAAAGAGATAAACATTACTATGGCAGCATTTAAATCAGCTATTAAAACAGGATAGTATAGTACCTCACATGAGCCAGATAGTAGTTTACAGGATATGATTTATATGGACTAAAATCAGGCTAAATATAGCTAGAAGATGGATTGGGCTAATTAGCCTGAAATATGTTACAAACAATAGATGTATCCATGTCCATATAAAAAATAAATAAAATACCAAATAATTTGAATGGCCACAGTATATGCTCATAAAAAGTAGTCTCCAAACGGTGGCCCTTTGCTTTGCCTTTATCCGTTCCTTGGGGGACTGTCCCTCCCACTGATACGAAACACTATTCCTCCCACTGACACCAACAATTGGGCATAATTCCTGCCACTGACACAAAAAATGCGGCACTATTCTTTCTTCCCCCTAATATCAAAGGTGGGGCACTGTTTACAGCCACCAACATCGGGACAATTTCTACTCCACTTGGTCCCCGTTCCGAACCCCCTAAAGTTTGAAGAACAGTAAACTGGCCCTTTGTTTAGAAAGTTTGTAGACCCTTGCTTTAAAATAACCCTATTGCTCCCATGGCAAACTAGATGAATACAATTACTAAGGGCTTGTTCACACCTAACTAAATTCAAACGCTTAACAAATACACCTATAGCATTAGTATGGGTGTTAAGCCTCGTACACATGACCGGTTTTCCCGTCAAGAAAATTGCCATGAGTGCTTTTGGCCATGAAAACCGGCCGTGTGTATACTCCATCGCAGTTTTCCCAACAGGAAAACTGCCAGAAAAAAAAGAGAACCAGCTCTCTTTTTTTCCCATCGGGATTACCGGCGATCTTTTTCCCGGCAGTTTTCCTATGTGAAAAACTACGATGGAGCATACACACGGCCGGGATTCCTGACCAAAGCCCCATCGCAGTTTTCCTGTCGAGAAAACCTCTAATGTGTAGGGGGAAAAACTTACCGAGCAAGTTCTCGGTTTTCCCCTCGGGATTCCCGGTGGACTTTTTACCGCCGGGAATCCCATACGTGTGTACAAGGCTTTAGACTCATGCTAATGCTCATGCTTTAGTGTGGGCCTTGGGCTACCATTTTACAAGCATTAATGAAGAGTTAAAAATGCTCCCCAAACTCCCTATGTGCAGTTTTGAAGCGTTTGATGTGTGTTAAAACTCCACAAATGCCTATCCAATTACAGTAAACACACCGCAACTGCCTACCCCTCCTGACTCGACATAAGGCTTCAATTTTGAAGTGATGCTAATACTTCATGTTTTGATAGTGTGAATAGCACTGTGTGCTGTCTGTTGTATTTTGTAGACATGTGCATTCGTTTTCGTTAGAATGCATTTTCGTCCGAAAATCTGTTTTTTTCGTTATCGTTTTAACAACCGATAACGAAAGTGCAAGAAACGAAAACCGAAAGATCCGACATAAAAAATGCTTTATTTTCATTTTCGTTGCGGTAAAAATTCGATATAGAGAGATTCGACATTATAGAGAAAAGATTCGACACTATAGAAATAATAGATTCGACATTACAGAGAATAGATTTCGATTTATGAGAAAATAGATTCGACATTATAGAGAATAGATTCGACATTATTACTAGTCATACAACATTACAATTCTTGTAGGCGGAATATTCGAACGGAAATGTACGATTCTAAGTAAAGATTTTACGTTCTGTCGAATATTCTTTTGACCATTCGACAGAAACCAAACAGTTTTGACGTTCCGTCGAATATTCTTTTGACCATTCGACAGAAACCACATATTATTGGATTTTCGGACGAAAGCTATTCCCCAACGAAAAACAAAATAAATAAAAACGATTTTCGGGAGTAACTAAATACATTTATTTTCCAAACGAAAACAAAAAAACAAAACAAAATATTCCAGTCTGCACATGTCTAGTATTTTGTGCATAGGTGTTTGAGGGGTGTTTTAAATGTCTCTCAGACGCCTGCTTTTAATGCCAGTGTGAACTTGGCCTTAAAGATGAAACACCCTCTAGATCTTATGCCGCGTACACACGATCACTTTTTGTGATGGAAAAAAAACAACGTTTTCAAAAACGTCATTTAAAATGATTGTGTGTGGGCAAAACTTTGTTTTATGTCTTCAAAAAAAACGACCAAAAAAAAATTCGAACATGCTTGAATTTTTTATGTCGTTTTTCAAAATGTCTTTTTTCGTGTCATAAAAAGTGATGGTGTGTGGGCAAAACGACATTTAAAACGACGTTTTTAAACCCGCACATGCTCAGAAGCAAGTTATGAGACGGAGCTTTAATGGAACAGAGTGCCGTTGAACGTGGTGTACGTCACCATGCTTTGCTAGAGAATTTTGGAAAAACGATGGTGTGTATGCAACATCGTTTTGTAAAATGATGTTTGAAAAAACGTCTTTTTGTTTCGTCACATAAAACGTCGTTTTTTTCCATCACAAAAAGTGATCGTGTGTACACGGCATTAGGTTGGACGTGGCCATCCATGTACTGTATATGCCCACATAAACTTGATCTACAGTGCCGGCCTTAGTGCCCAACTCTGGGCTCAGGTCCCCCTTGTTCTGACCCCTGACCCCCTTGGATCACCTGTACTTCACCCTCTGACAGTGAGTGGATTGTAAATGCTGTAGAGACAGAGTGACACTACATAATGATGAAGCTCTGATCTATTGAGTGTTTCTACTATGAGTCTAGGGCAGGGGTAGGAGCCATGACTGCTTGGGCTCAAAGAAAATGAATCTGCAGGGGACAGTGCTGGAAATCGGGTGACTATATCAGTTGGAGTTGTTCTTTAATTTTAAGCCACTGACATTTTTTTTAGTGTTAATTGCCAAAACTGGAATCAGGATTTAAACCACAGTTCTCCCCATATGTACATACACAATTTTATTGCCAGATGGGTGATCACTTTGATCTTTGTGTAAATATTTTGTTTTTCATTTCCCAGCAATGCTCTTAATTATGTAAATATTATAACATTTTCCTGGTTTACTTATTAATTTAAATAGAGGATGCTGGTTTGTGTGTTGTGTAAACTGACAGTGTTGTCTCATGATGTTACCAATGTTTATTTCATTTGCAACACTGTAGTATTCTGTAAAAACTGTAATATTTGGTCAATAAGGTAATTGTCCAAATATGATCATTTCCATATTTTGTCATAATATCATCTGGGAGACCCCACCTCTTTGTTTAGAAGTGAGGACCTGGTGATGTCATTTGGTGAGGGAAGCGATGTGATCAAATGCATCGGCGGGTAAAATGGTTGTACATGTGGTACAACCACTTTAAAGAGGAAGTAAACCCTCCTCAAAAAAAAATACACCCTGCAAGACAAAGGCATAATGAGCTAGTAGCATACTAGCTCATTATGTATTACTTTACCAATTTAGGCCCCTGCAGCAGTCCACGTCTCCCCCTCCGGTCGCCGACATGTCACCCCAGAATAACTTCTGGGTATTGCAGTTCCGGCGATGTGATTGGCCGGAGCCGCGATGACGTCACTCCCGCGCATGCACGTGGGAGCCACTGGTAACAGCACGAAGACTGAAGCAACGGCACATAGGTGCCATTGCTTCAGTTTGCCCCAGTGCGCATTTGCCGATGACTTCGGCACTTGCAGACACAGGGGGATATCTCCTAAACCGTGCAGGTTTAGGAAATATCATGTGTAGCAACAGGTGAGCCTTAATATAGAGGGCCTTAATAAAAAAGGGTAGGGCAGCACTTTGCAGGGGGGCAGCACAGAAAGAGTCCCTGTCGGCTGGCATTACACTGTTAGTGTAGTGCCAGTCTTATGGGGCGGACTGGGCTAAGAGGCAAATTAGTCTAGCGCCCCCATAAAGCAGCTGCATTGCTTCCTGTATGTGGGCGGCCGGCATTCCACAACTGTGGGAAGCTGTTTTGACTGTCCTATCATCCTGGACCACAAATCTTCCTCACTGTGCTATATGTTTTCTGCTGTACCATTGGCAGGCCCGGATTTACTCTCTTTTCTGCCCCAAGGCCGGGTCCTTTAATGCCCCCCCCCCACACACACACCATCACATAGGGGGCTTCTGAGCCCCACCCCCCATGTGATAGAAATTAGGTAAAAAAACAATTATTACATTAAAAATCCCCCCACCAAATACATCTTTGGCTATTTTCAGAGGCTCCGTTGAGGTTCATACTGCGCAAGCACCGCACCTGCGCAGTACAGGGGGGGCCTTATCTGCCGGGGGAACTTTTTTGGTAGGACACCAGGACGACAAGATTTTTGAAGGGCAATTGCAGCACGGCCCCATTTACAAAAAAAAAGGGGGGGGGGTTGTAATTAAGCTGCTCAACCAGGGGATTTTACCCCCCATCACAAGTGTAAGTGAGCCCCAAAAGAGGTGTGAAGGAGCCCTGGTACAATGTAGACACAAACACACACAGCAATTACAGCAGTCCCCTATACACTGCTCCCCAGAATGACATCTCTGATGTCTCATATAGGCTATGCCCATCCTGATCACAGGGAACATGGAGCCCAGCAGAATACGCACACTATTTCTACACTCAGCCGCCATCAAATACTAATGAGGGGCCACTGACCGCACTGACAGCCCCTATAGGTGAGACAGGTGAGACAGATAGAAGGAAAGGCTCACCTCGATCGCTCCGACCATCTCACATCGCTCCCAAACTCTTTGCATCCGTCGCTTCTCTGTTTTCATAGCACCGAAGCTCTGACATCACCAGCATGCGACGTACAGGGAGGGGGAGAGGGCGGGTACTATGCTGCTGCCGTGGTGCCGCCCCTGCACCCACCGCAGCCCCAAGGCCCGGCCTCGGTGGCCTTGTGGGAAATTCGGCCCTTACCATTGGCATGGTTATATCTTCTTAGTCCTTTCCATAAAATTATCAGAAATGTGTGCTTAAAGTAGAACTATAGGCAACATTTTTTTTTTCATTTTGGATAGAGTAAGGGAGGGTTATAGCCCCTGTCAGTTTATTTTTTACCATCCCTGTCCCATTGCAGAGGTTTCTCTTCACTTCTTGCCCCATAGCCAAACAGGAAGTGAGAAGAAATCTATGCAAATCAAAGGAATCCATTGCCCCCCCCCCCAGGCCCCTGGGTGTGGCATTGACAGGAAGGGGTGAGTTGTATTTAAATTAGGGGGTGCACGAGTTTAGTCACGCCTAGGGCAGCACAAAACCTAAATACACCACTGTTACAACCACTTTAATACTGCTTTAAACATTTAACTACATTAACTAGTTACAGACCGCCCGCCGCAGTTGTACTGCATCAGGTAGCCTCCCCTGGGCAATTTGCTGTCATTGAGCATGGCGATTTGTGGGCGCATGCATGCCAATTCGCGAGCAGGGGAGTAAACAAGTGGGTCCGTCGGCTAGTCACCTGCGATTGCTACAGTGTAAACAAACAGATCTCTGTTCTGTCAGGGAAGGAGAGAGAAATCGTCTGTTCCTAGTAATTAGGAACAGCGATCTCTCTCCTCCTCCAGTCAGCCCAGCCCTCATGCAGTTAGAAACACCTCCCTGGGGAACACATTTAAGCCCTTGATTGCCCCCCAGTTTTAACCCCTTCCCTGCCAGTGACATTTATACAGAAATCAGCAGCTATTTGTTTTAGCTCTGATCGTTGTATAAGTGTCAATGGTCCTAAAAAAGTGTCAAAAGTGTCCAATCTGCTCGCCGCAATGTCGTAGTCCTGCTAAAAAACGCAGATCACTGCCAATAAAAAATATAATACAAATTCCATAAATCTATCCCATAGTTTATAGACTCTATAACTTTTGCGCAAACCAATCTATATAGGCTTATTGTGATTAGTTTTACCACAAATATGTAGCAGCATTCATATTGACCTAAAACTGAGGAAGAAATTCCTTTTTTTACATTTTTTTTCTGGATATTTATTATAGCAAAAAGTCAAAAATATCGTTTTTTTTTCCAAAAAAATTGTTGTTGTTTATAGCGCAAAAAATAAAATCCACAGAGGTGATCAAATACCTCCAAAAGAAACCTCTATTTGTGGGGAAAAAATATGTAAATTTTGTTTGGGTACAATGTCGCAGTGCCGTATCACACTAGCCAATAAGATATTGTCATTAGACTGGGACTGTGGAGTAAGCAGGGCTTAGAACCATAGCTGGATGGTGCTTAGGTTCCAAATTAGGAAGAAATGAATACGGTATCACACCCCCTCCAGCCACCCATCCTCCTACCTGGGGTATTTCGGAGGCTGAGCCGGTTCTCGGGATCGTCCATAGAAGCCGCGGCACATTGCGGCCTAACACACTCTGTGGATCCCCGGCGTTTCCTGCGGCTGTTCCAGCGGGGACGCGCTGCAGACGTCCCGCCTCGGCTCCGGAGGGCACAAAAGTCGGCTGGGCATCTGCACAGCACCCACCCGCCCGTCCATCCTGGGTACTGCCTTTGCCGAGACACAGATAATAACAGCCCACCGCTGTATAGCTGAACACTAACTGTACACCCAGCACACGGCGGCCATCTTGGTACACCCTGGCAGAATCCAGAGGCCTTCTATCCCCCTGCAGCCTGATACAGAACATGTTCCCCTGCCGGAACCCCATGTCTGGACAGTAATAAATTATAGTGGAGGATTGAGGTGGGTTTCCTCCATATATGGGGAATAGATGGTGATTGCTGCCCAGATCATTTCATACTACAGGGCGGTCACCTTGCTGCTCCTAACGTCAGTGTTACAGACACTTACATCTCCCCTCTGCAATCAATCTGCCCACTGCAATACAATTTAAACATCCCTAACCTATAAGGCTATCTCTTCCACCTAAGGCAGCTTCCACCGACGGAGGAGACAGTATAAAGGGGATTTGAGTGCAGCAGTGGGAACCAGATGGGAGGTGACGCTCTGCGTGTTGAGTCCCCCCACGGCCTCTTGTCTGGGCTACTCGTAAACCCCCAAAGATATAACGAGTTATTCACCAGTGACAAAGTTGTCAGGATGAGATAAATGACACACTCTCAAAGAAGTGGGGGCACATGCGGGGCGTGATGCAAGACGGCAGCTCTCTGTAACAGCTCGAACCGATCAAAGAATAACATAGCTTATCCGCAGGGCTAAAAATTCAGTTCAACCGCCAAATAACCACCCTCACCCCTGCAAATTAATTTTGTGCATGCCTGGAAACTACCGTACCCGCGGTCGCCGATCAAAATACTCTCCAACTAACATTCTACTCCGCTCCAAAGCGAAAGGCAAGATGTCTCAGAATAACGCCCATCACTCTCCACAGGCCTCTCCGGCAACTTCACATGCTTCCCAGGGAACAGCCTCAGCCAAACAAGTAAGTGAGTTCCCATCACAGCTCACCAAAGCCGAGCTAGATTCCAGTCTCTCTATAATGTATGACAGGCTGGCAAACAAATTCCATTCAGAACTGAAGGCTTCCACTAGCACACTACAGCAGGAAATAGCATCCCTGGGAGGGCGCACAGATTTGTTAGAGACAAAACATGATGAGTTGTCATTAGCACATAATGATCTAGGAAAGGACTTTGAGCTACTAGCAGAAAACTATTCCTATCTCCAAACACAAGTGGAAGATTTGGACAACCGAAATCGCAGAAACAACTTAAGAATCCGCGGAGTCCCAGAGTCTGTGACAGACTTAATTCCTGCGACAATTAAGCTTTTTCAGTTGCTCTTCCGGACACCCCATCACAGTCCTTTACTTGTGATAGAATTCACAGGGCTCTACGACCCAAGCCTCCTGCAGACAAGCCACCTCGCGACATCGTCCTTTGCATGAAAGACTTTGTCACAAAGGAGAATATTTTAAGGGCCGCCAGAAACTCGCACAACTTGGAGTTCGAAGGAACAAGGATTCAAATATACCCCGACATCTCACAGGCCACCCTTGAAAGAAGGCGCAAGATGAAGGAAGTAACATCAATCTTACAATCTGCCCACATCAGATACAAGTGGGGATTTCCCTTCAGACTAATTGTTCCTCATAACGGCACCTCATATTCTGTTATTAATGTCACGGAGGGCAAAGAGCTTCTGATCAAATTCGGTTTGTTGGATCCAGAAGTAAACCCAAGACCACCATCTACTCCACACTTATCACCAATTTGGGCCACACCCTCTTCAAGACGTGATCAAAGAAGAATGAGACCTCCCATGCGATTCGCTAACCCCTGAAAGTCGCTTGTAACAAATTTGCTTTCCTTGTTTCTGCATTCTTCTTCGTGTTTTATGGAACCATGAGAGGAGGTTTTGTTCCCCTTTAGGCCCCTTTTTATTCAAATGCAATCTATTAGCAGAGGTTAGAGGCTTCAAAGTTCTTTTCCCAAATTTTTTTTTTTTTCTCTATCTCACCCATTTTTACTACTTTAAGTGAATGTTCTGCTTTCCCTTGATATATGCTACTGATGAGCAGCAAGACTAGCTCATCCCGTTCACATACCTACCCAGAATAATCGCTCTCATCAAACTTCAGAACAATAACTTCATCTGTGCGACTCGCAAATCAAGGATATACACCACAAACTAGCTCCGACTACTTAGTTTATCTACGGGACCTTCTGGACCATAGAAAACTTATCATGCTAAATTTAAACCTCACCCTTGTTTGATTTGATTATACTTTTGACCCGTATTATTATTTATCTAATTTTTTTTTTTCCATGTGATCGGTGTATACAGGTAAATCACACCAAAGTATAGAAGCCTTTTCCCTCCATGACACAAGTTTGCACTCATTACATCTTGGGGCGTGTTCCATGTTCTTTATTTTCTTATAACGCATGCACACAGATTTTTTCTTTCTTTTTCTCCCTTTCCCTCCCAGGTTACAGGAGGGGGAAAAAAATTATATAGATAAAAAAATGGAGAGTTGCTTTGTCTCTCCGCCTTCGCTTGATTGACCCCACTCTCACTTTTGGAGTCTAGACATGGATCTCACAGCACATTTTCTTGTGCTTTCGGTCCTACTCTTAGTTCTATTTGTCGAGACTCCTGAAGTGAGCCACGGACATATATGTCCAAAGATAATTGTTTTTAAGTCAAACTGTTTTTTTCAGCTTGACCCTGTGTTTTTTTATATTCACTTTTTTCTGTTTTATAACAAACTAGGTAACATGTTTAGTTACCCTATACATTTTGAAATAAGATTCTTACGGTTTGCTTTATTATGTTATAATGAACTAGAGTCTCACAAAGGTAACAGATTAATAACTTACCGGTATGGTAAAAATGACATGCTAAAGATCAACACATCACTATCATATGTTTCATCAAGTTGGGTGCTCACACACAATACTATTACAATTTGGGGTACCCGGCTTACTGCCGAACTATCAACATTTTTCATTCTCTTTTTTATTACCCAAAATTTTTATAAATGGCATTACTAACTATCATACCAAAGCTTTCATTTATACACTCTAAATGGGACTTAAAGTAATTTCCCATAATGCCAATGGCATAAATTCCCCCCAAAAAAGGAAAAAAGCTTTCCGCCATTATAAAAGACTAGGGGCCGACATAATATTAGTGCAAGAAACACACTTCGCTACCTCCAACCACCCCAAGTTTTTTGACAAAGCATATAGACAATGCTACTATACAACTTACGATTCCAAAAAAAGGGGAACAGCTACTTTTATTAAAAATTCTTTAGTGTTCGAAACCCAAAATGTCTATAAAGACCCAGAAAGTCGCTTTCTGATTGTTAAAGGTTCCATAGGAGGACGTAAGGTCACAATAGCCTCTATATATGCACCTAATGAAGCTCATGCATCCTTTTTCTCACATTTCTTTGATACATTAGACAAGTACTCCTCACCCCATTTGATTGTAGGCGGAGACTTCAATTTAGCAGCACATTCAACCTTAGATAGAAGTAGAGTTGCACCCTCATCCAAAGCCTTTCCTAAAACATTAATCCGCACATTACATAATCACCAACTCATAGACACATGGAGAGCACATAACGTAGGCATTAAAAATTACACTTTTTACTCACACCCACATGATTGCTCCGCCAGATTAGATTACATCTTTTGCACCCCAATTTTAGTGGCAAACTCATCAAAAGCCGACATTCACTCTTGTCCCTGGTCTGATCATCAGATAACATCATTTACTACTTCTAAAATAGGTCTTGCTAACACACCTCATAAATGGCGCATTAACGATGCATTATTAACAGACCATCAGAATCTACATCAACTAACGACCGACATGGAAGAGTATTTTACACTTAACTCCTCCCCAGACATTCTTCCCACATCACGGTGGATGGCCCACAAGGCTGTCATGAGAGGCCATCTAATCAAGATGGCAGCTACTAAAAATAGAACGAAGCTGACTGACATAAAAACACTAACTAGAGATCTAGACAAATTATACCACATACACAGTCATTCCCCTTCCGGAGACATACTAAAACAAATCCAAGAAAAACGTTCAGCCCTAGACACATTACTAACTTCTGATACAGAAAAAGCTTTGAGATGGTCCAAGGCTAGATTCTTATTATACAGTAACTCCTCATCCACAATGTTTGCCAGAAAACTGAATCAATCAATGAAACCTCCCCATACTTATAAATTGAGAAATGCTGCAGGAAACTTAATTTCACATCCCAAGGGAGTTATGGAGATTTTTTTGAATTTTTATAAGAAACTTCTATCTTCTCCTCAAAACATCCCAAAACTATCCTCGTCACAATGGCTTGATGAAATTCCTCTACCCACTCTCTCTCCACAACAAATTGAGGCTTTAAATGCACCTTGCTCAGAAACTGAAATAAATAGAATAGTGCGTTCTTTGAAGACCTCCACAGCCCCAGGCCCAGATGGCTTTTCAACTTCATATTACAAAAAATTTGCTTCAATTCTAATTCCCCACCTTGTTAAACTTTTTAACCATATCCTGCAAGGCAACCAATTCCCATCTGAAATGCTCCTAGCTAATATGTCCCTATTACCCAAACCAAATAAAGACCACTCCACACCCCAGAACTTCCGCCCAATCTCGGTCATAGATAATGACCTAAAAAATTTTGGCAAGATGTTAGCGGATAGATTAGCCTCAGTTATCCCACCCTAATCCACCCAGATCAATCAGGTTTCATTCCAGACAGACAAATCACAGACAATATAAGACTAGCAACAAACATCATCCAGGACTCCAACCTACACACTAGAACTACACTACTACTCAGTCTAGACATACATAAAGCCTTCGATAGCGTCAGCTGGTCCTACTTAGACTCACTCCTCCCCAGATATGGCATTAAAAATGAGTTTCTCCATGGGTTTAAAGCCCTATACAATGATCCACACACCCGAATCAAACTCCCCGGTCACAATTCAGAGTTTTTCCCACTAAGCAAAGGCACAAGACAAGGCTGCCCGTTATCCCCTCTCCTATTTGCTCTAGCCATTGAACCCCTTGCCTGTGCCATCCGCAACAATATTAATATCAAAGGGTACACAAAAGGTTCAACAGAATTTATATTAAGTCTCTATGCCGACGACGTCCTATTGTTCCTCACTGAACCTTTAATTTCATTACCATACCTTATCAAAACTTTGGATACATTTTATGACCTAACAGGGTTAAGTATAAACTTATCTAAATGTTCAGCCCTTCCAATCAACTGTCCCCCTGATTTGACTGCTATATTAAAAGAGAAATTTCCTTTTCAGTGGTGTTCAACATCTTTCAGATATTTAGGTATCCATATCACCCCATCTTACAGAACCTTATACCACGCCAATTACCCTAGAATATTTCAAACCATCAGAGACTTGCTCAAATCATGGTCAACATACCATATTTCGTTTATGGGTAGGATAGTTGCTATAAAGATGGTTATATTACCTAAACTATTATTTTTCTTTAGAGCCCTTCCTCTTCTAGTACCTAAAAACACCCTAGAGTCTATACAAAGAGAGATTAACAAGTTCATATGGCAATATAAAAAATCTAGATTCGGATATGCATTGATGTTCAGACCTCGATCGAAGGGAGGGATGAGTATTCCTAACCTATGGCTATATTATCTTTCAGCCAGATATACACAACTCGCACAATGGTATGCACCATCCAACCATATACCATGGCTATTATTTGAGGAACAATCTGTCCTACCATACCACCTACAGGGCCTCCCCTGGTCCAAATCGATTAAAACTCAAAAGATTGGCCACCTTAACAAAGTAGTACACCAAAATCTCCTATTATGGCACAGACAAAAGCATAAATTTAACATCTCATCAGAAATCCCTTCCCGTAGCTTCTTTCATACAGTAGGTGACCCTCTTTTTTCCCCTCCTGACCTTAGCTCAAATCAATATACTATATGGCAACTCCTCAAACTATCTACCCTAAAGTCACTCACAAAAAATAATTCATTTCGTACTTTTACAGAATTGCAAACAGAATATGTACTTACAGAGACTGAACGCTCTGACTACAACAACATTAAGATTTTCTACCAAAAATACTTCTCACTCATACTCCAATCCCCATTCACGATATTTGAACAAATCTGTCTCACTTCACCTCGCGATAGAGGCTTAATATCCAGAATTTATAAAAACCTAAATGAACACAACTTACCAGATAAAACACGTCAAATGTCCCAGTGGGAATCAGACTTGAATGAAACCTTCTCTATAGATCAATGGGATATTATGATCAATAATTTACAAAAAAGCACCAAGACAGCCTCCATCAGGGAATCCGCCATCAAACTTCAACATAGGTGGTACCTCACCCCGGACAGACTCAACTCATTCTATCCAACAATCTCACCCCTATGCTTCAGAGGATGCCCAGCTCAGGGTTCTCTTATACACACATTCTGGGAATGTACACACCTTAAAACTACGTGGCAACAAGCCAAAAACAAGATAGAACAAATTATAGGCAGAAGAATTGAACTCTCATCTAAAATGTGCCTCCTTTTCTATCCTATTCCTGATATCCCTATAGCACATACCAGACTTATACACACATTGTTCAGCTCAATACACTGGGCTATAGCTCTCAACTGGCGATCCCCCACAGTGCCATGGTCCCAAATTATGAATCGCATGCTTACCATCAAGCTATCAGAACATATCCATCACACATTATTCGACACTATGGACACATATAATAACAAATGGAAACCTTGGGATATTTCTCTGTTAGGTCAATGATCTACTATGTGATACTGTCATTATGTTTTTATTAATGAACAAACCCATAAGGTCATTGTGCCTCTATAAAGTTTTATGAATGATTCATTCTTACATCCCAATGTTTGTATTCATCCCTCTTATATTACTGCTACTTATACATCATACTGATATCCTCTGCACCCTTTTGTCACTTATGTATCCCTTGCCAATGCACAATTATTTTTGTATTGAGACTTATATTTCAATAAACCGTTTGTAAACAAAAAAGAAATGAATACGGTATAGTTTACCTGAAAACCAAAGTGGTTGTATTTATTTACATAGCCAGTAGTTAGCACTGTTTACAATCTTTTTTAAGCTGCTGTTGTAACATATAACTAAAGATGATCAACAGAAAAAGCTGTAAACTTTCAGATAATTTCCCACCAGTGTCAATTATAAACCCAAAATGTAATCCTGGAGTAGCTCCTAAATAGAACGTGTGCATTCCTTACATCCAGTTATTCCCTGGAATTTGAATTATTTCTCTTGTGCACATAAATGTCTTTTTAATCTATAGTTTAAATTAGCTGAATACATTTCAGGTGCCACAAAAAAAGGTGTGTAAAGTCTTAACGTTTGTTTTCTTAAAGCAGAACTCCAAAAATAAGATGGAAATTAACAGCTCATTAAAAAAATATTAAAAAAGCAGCTACAGTACCTTGAAAAAGTATTCACACCACTTGAAATATTCCACATTTTGTCATGTTACAACCAAAAAACTTAAATGTATTTATTTACAAATATGTGAAAAGTGTGGTGTGCATTTGAATTCATCCCCCTTTACTCGTATACCCCTAACTAAATTCTAGTGGAACCAATTGCCTTTAGAAGTCACCTAATTCGTAAATAGAGTCCACCTGTGTGTAATTTAATCTCAGTATAAATACTGTTCTGTGACGACCTAAGAGAACCTTAGTGAACAATAAGCATCATGAAGGCCAAGGAACACACCAGACACGTCAGGTAAAGAATTATGGAAAGGTTTAAAGCAGGGTTAGGTTATAGAAAAATACCCCAAGCTTTGAACATCTCACGGAGCACTGTTCAATCCATCACCCGAAAATGGAAAGAGTATGGCACAACTGCAAACCTACAAATACATGGCCATCCACCTAAACTGAAAGGCTGTTTAAGGAGAGCATTAATCAGAAAAACAGCCACAAGGTCCATGGTAACTCCTGAGGAGAGCCACAGCTCAGGTGGGAGAATCTGTCCACAGGACAACTATTAGTCTTCCACTTCACAAATCTGGCCTTTATGGAAGAGTGGCAAGAAGAAATCCATTGTAGAAAGAAAACCATAAGGCCGTGTACACACGCTCGGTTTGGTCCGATGAAACTGGCCTTAAGGTCCGATTTTAAAGCAAGTTTTAAAACTTTGGTCCGACGGACGATGGTCCGATGGACGATGGTTTGACGGACGACGGTCCGATGGGCCGTACACACGCTCGGTTTGGACCAAACCGAGCGTGTGTACGGCCCAACGGACCGTCGTCCGTCGGACCAAAGTTTTAAAACTTGCTTTAATATCGCTTTAATATCGGACCGATGGACACCTGACCATTGGACCAAACCAATGGTTAGTACGCAAAAGTATCGGACCAAAAACCTGCGCATGCTCAGAATCGAGTCGACGCATGCTTGGAAGCATTGAACTTCATTTTTTTAGCACGTGGTTGCGTTCTGACCCGATCGGATTTTGGACTGTACGCACATCAGCCCACTTCAGCGGTGAACCGATGAAAACGGTCCGTCGGACCATTCTCATCGGGTTGGACCGATCGTGTGTACGCGGCCTAAGAAGTTCCATTTGCAGTTTGTGAGAAGCCACGTGGGGGACACAGCAAACATGTGGAAGAAGGTGCTCGGGTTTTGGCCTAAAAGCAAAAACGCTATGTGTGATGGAAAACAGCACTAACTTCACCCTGAACACACTATCCCCACTGTGAAATGTGGTGGTGGCAACATCATGTTGTAGGGATGCTTTTCTTCAGCAGAGACAGGGAAGCTGGTCAGAGTTGATGGGAAGATGGATGGAGCCAAATGCAGGGCAATCTTAGAAAAAAAACTGTTATGCCACGTACACACGATCACTTTTTGCGATGAAAAAAACCCAACGTTTTATGTGATGAAACAAAACTGCGTTTTTCAAACTTCATTTTCCAAAACGACGTTGCATACACACCATCGTTTTTCCAAAATGCTCTAGCAAAGCGTGGTGACGTACACCACGTTCGACGGGACTCTGTTCCATTGAATCTCCATCTCATAACTTGCTTCTGAGCATGCACGGGTTTAAAAACGTTGTTTTCAACGTCGTTTTGCCCACACACCATCACTTTTTATGACACAAAAAATGACGTTTTGAAAAACGACATAAAAAATTCAAGCATGTTCGTTGGTCGTTTTTTTGAAGACATAAAACAACGTTTTGCCCACACATGGTCATTTTAAATGACGTTTTTGAAAACGTCGTTTTTTTTCATCACAAAAAGTGATCGTGTGTACGCAGCATTAGAGTCTGCAAAAGACTTGAGACTGGGATGGAGCATGACAATGACCCTAAACATACGGCCAGAGCCATAGGTGTGCGCAGCCTTTGGCATTAGGGTGTGCACCCCAAAGCTCAAATACACTCTACCGATCACTCACAATGTTCATTCAGAAAGGGAAGGAGCTGTAAATGGCATATTTAGTGGCCCCTTCCCCCCACTCATCCTAAAACCTTCACAGAAACAACCAGTGGGAGAGGAGGGAAGCCGGAAGTGCTGTGGCAGGAAGGAGGGAAAGCCAGGTCAGTGGGGCCAACCGAGCACCAGATTTTTGTCCAAATGGCGTGTGCCTGGATCTTGTCTTGCATACTAACGGCACACAATTGTCGGCCAACAAACTTGAACGTGGTGACGTACTATGTGGAATTTCAGCTCTTGAGCGCCACCCTTTGGGCACCTTCTGCTAATGTCGAGTTTGGTGAGCATTGACTCCGAGCATCCATTTTTGTACTTTGGACTTTTGTGTGATGAACTTTTGTACAGACAATAGGAAAATCTAACGACAGACCATTGTCCGCCGAAACTTTACTAGCTTGCCAACCAACATGTGTTGGCCGAAAGTTAGACAACAATTGTCTGAAAGAACGTACTAATGGTCGGATTTTAAGCCAACAGTTTGTCATCAGAGAATCCCCTGCCAACAATCGTATTGTGTGTACGAGGTTGTACTCTTCCCACCAACAGCATTAATTACTAGACATGTGCATTCGTTTTCGTCCGAATGCATTTTCGTCCAGATTTTGAGTATTTTTTTTATCGTTTTAACAAATTAAAATAAACGTGCAGAATCCGAAATCCGACATAAAAAATGCTTTATTTTCATTTTCTTTGCTACAACAGTTCGATATAGATAGGAGATTCGACATGACGCTGACAATAGCAATCTGTGTCTATCGAATCTGCGGTTGAATGTGCCTAACCTTAACTCTATTAGTCCAAGATTATTTTACATAGAGAGGAAAGATTCGACATAGATAGATAGAAAAGATTCAACATTATAGAGACAGTATTGGGGTAGACCATTCGACATGAATGACGAACATTCGACGAACCAGCGAAAAACATACAAACATCAAATCTGTCATTGAAGGCTTATGGTGTCTGTCAAAAGTTCTAAGAAGATTCGACAAGCAGCTAAACTGTACGACGCCGCAATCATAAATTTACGGTCAAATGCTCGGCCCATAGGCTATAGAAGAATTCAAATGTTGGTTGACTAGTAATAATAATTTATAAATATAATTATTACTAGTGTCATACAACATTATAATTCTTCTATACCTTGTAGGCGGAACATTCGACCGAAAATGTACGATTGCAGCGTCGTACAGTTTAGCTGCTCCGTCTAATCTTCTTAGAACATTCAAGAGACACCATTAGCCTTCAATGACAGATTCGACCTTAATTAATTGAGATTTTTTGGACAAATTTCGGGAGTAACTAAATAAATGTATTTTCCGGACGAAAATTTTATTCCGAAACAAAATATTTCAGTGTGAACATGTCTATTAAACACAAGTGAACCCATCACTTTCTGATGTATACATTCTTTATAGTATACAATGAAGTTTGAAATCCTGATGGTTAAAATGGAAATTCACTCTGTCAATCAACATTGACAATTTGTAATCTACAGTGGCTACTCACATTGCGAGTAACAAGCGTTTTCACAATACGAGCACTGTATTTTGCGAGTGTTGTCTCACAAATCGAGTAGGATTCAGGCCAAAGCGGTGTGCAGTATCGCGTTTGGCCTGAGGTGGGGGGTGACGGAGCACCCTTTAATATGGGAGTACTTTGGATTACGAGCATTCTCCTGGAACGGATTATGCTCGTAATCCGAGGTTCCACTGTATACGTTGCTAGCATTAGGAAATAGATAGCAAGGCATATCATATTTACTTTTTTCAAACTTTTTACATTTCTATTGTTACTACCTGATTTCTTGCCTAGGCAAATTATATCATACATCCCAGGAGTCTTCAGGAAGGTAGGAGGTTTTTTTTCAGCTAATCACGTCCTCTTGCCTGCATGCCTGAGCTAAGGGCAGATGGATTCCAGGAAGTAAATGCTACATAAATCATCTGCCCTCACTCAAGATACAGACAAGACACGGGCAAAAATGCTAGGGGGGGTTTTTTAAGGTGATTTTTCAGCAAAGTAATGCATTTAGCCTTGGTTCACACTGGGCTGCGGGAGTGAAATCGCGCGATTTCAGCTGATTTTGCGCGATTTCACTCCCTCTGGCAGTTCCCGATTTCGGCGCGATTTAGGAGACATCTGTGCAGGGTTCTGCACAGATGTCAATGTAAATTGCGTCCTAAAATCGCAAAAAGTAGTACAGGAACTACTTTTTGAAATCGGTGCCGCGCCGCAGATGCGGCGTCGCACCGATTAAGACGGTGTCATTGCCGGCAATTGCCGCCGTTTTGAGATGCGATTTCACATGTGAAATCGCATCTCAAATCGAACTAAATCGTACCCAGTGTGAACCTGGGCTTAGACATGGATGGACTGGGGAGTTTGCTTTGAATATTAAAAACGTATTAAATAGTATTTTTGGTTTGTGGTGCTCAGATGCGGTGTAGTCTTGCTTTAACTACTCAAATACCAATTTTAGGTGGACTGAATCTTTGAACCCCATGCCTTACAACTGCTAGGCTGGAATTGTTTAGCAATGTGAATGGGAAACACAGCAACAGCACTTACATCATGCCTGCAGTTGTACTATTTTCTATAATTGTCACACAGTAGATGTTTTTTTTTTAACTTAGAAAAAAAAGTCCCTGTTAGCAACATTTCCTTATAAGCTGATGTCCAATCAGGTTTACAGCTGTTGTTATAGAAACAAGACAATCACCTTTAATTCTTCATCCCGTATGCTCTGTAAAACATTGAGCTTCCATTAACCGATAACCGGCTTATCTTCTGCTCAACATTTGATAATCTTGGTTTAAAATAAGAAAATGTGAAGGAATAAACTAATGGAGCCAAACTATAAAAAAAACAGCATAATCGGTGGCATCTTACCCCATGCACTTAGTCAGAGGATCGTTTTGGTTTACTCAATAAAACTGAGCAAGTTGCAAAGAACGGCAAAAACAACAAATCAGAAGCCTACTTGTATTGACTGGTTAAACTTAAAGAGGAAGATACCCCCCCCCCCCCCGAAAAAACGGGAAAAAATAACAAACCCTGCAAGAGAAAGGCATAATGAGCAGGTATGCATAGCATACTAGCTCTTTATGTGGCACTTATCTGAAATCGAAACCCCCAAAGTGCTCCTCATTCCTCTCCGCCGCCATGTCCCCTCGGAGCTTCTTCGCTGTAACTGGCCAGGGCAGCGATGGCATGCGCGCGGGACCGGCATAATCCCATTCATAAAGCCGGGATGCTCAGTGCGACTGCGCCGTAGACATCGGTGCAGTGTTTTCTGCAAATATTTCCTAAGCCGTGTAGGTTAAGAAGATATTTCTTGCACCTACAGGTAAGCCTTAATCTAGGCTTACCTGTAGGTGCAAGTTGTCAAAGTGGGTTTATTACCACTTTAAGGCCACGCACACACGATCAGACATGTCCGATGAAACAGCTCCGACGGACCGTTTTAATCAGACATGTCTGAAGGGATCTTTTGGTCTGATGTGTGTACACACCATCAGACCAAAATCCCCGCGGACCAGAACGCGGTGACGTAGAACTCACCGACGTGCTGGAAAAAGGAAGTTCAATGCTTCCACGCATGTGTCGAATCAATTCGACGCATGCGCGGGATTTCGGTCCGATGGTTGGGCGTACTAACTATGGGACATGTCCGATGGACAGGTTTCCAGCGGACAAGTTTCTAAGCATGTTTAGAAACTTTTGTCCGCTGGAAAACTGTCCGCTAGGCCATACACACGATCGAACATGTCCCCTGAAACTGGTCTGCGGACCAGTTTCAGCGGACATGTTCGCTCGTGTGTACACGGCCTGAGGTACAACTTCACTATCATTGGATTTTTGCTTTATGCTGTTCTTCTTGTAGTTGCACAGGGTTAGATACTTACAAATAGCACATCTTTGTCTTTGCTTAAAATCAGTCTGGGCTGGATCTTGGGTCCACTGCACATATTGACTATGGCCCTTGTTCTTTGACTGGGTCCATATGCATGGAGAACACAACTACCCATAGGATTGTTGTTTAGGCGCTATTAAACCCAAAAACAAAATTGTATGGTATTGCAGTTTACCAGTTCTTAGATGGGGTGGCTAAATTAGTTTTATTTTTATATATTCCCCCCCCCCCTTTATTTTCACCTGGTGATCCAGGAAGTGCTCACCCCTTTGAAGAGCGAGGACCACCAAAGTGATTTGGTAACCGATTTCGGACCACGATGAAATTAAATATTTCAGAATTTCCCGGTTTTTATTTTGAATAGCATAATGAACATTTTCCTTATGCAGCCGCTGAATTCCGAGACCCGAGAAAAGTAGGATCCAGGCTGACCTGTGCAAAACCCCTGCACAGAGGAAGTATGACATGTTTTTTTTTTTTAAACAAGACTTTACAATCACTTTAATTGCTTAAAAATTGTTAGCTGGAATTCGGCTTTAGCCCTGGTTCACACTGATGCTACTTTAAAATCGTGCTTCTTTACTTGAAGTAGCGCGATTTCAAAGTAGCAAGGTCAGCGTGATTTCAGGTGCTACTTGATAGACATTTGTGTGGGTCATACACAGATGTCTATAGAAATCGCACCTGAAATCTGCAAAAGTAGTGCAGGAACTACTTTTGCAAATCGGTGCGGCGCCGCAAAATCGGTGTCGCACCTATTAGAACAGTGCCATTGCCGCCAATAGGCTGCGACTTGTCATGCGATTTGATCTCTCAAATCGCATTACAAATCGCTCCAGTGTGAACCTAGGCTAAATTTGTTAGTGAAATTCATCTAAATCTACTAGTGTGTCTAAGGCCTCGTACACACGATAGGTTAGCCAGAGGACAACGGTCTGATGGACAGTTTTCATCAGTCCAAACCGATCGTGTGTAGGCCCCATAGGTTATTCAACCTTAGGTAAAAAAAAAGCCAACTTGCTTTAAAATTAACCTATGGACTCCTAACCAATAGGTCAAAACCGATCGTTAGTAGGCACGACCATCGGATATAAACCTGCGCATGCTCAGAATCAAGTCGACGCATGCTTGGAAGCATTGAACTTCATTTTTTTCAGTATGTCATTGTGTTTTACGTCACCGCGTTCTAATACGATCGTTTTTTTTAACTGATGGTGTGTAGGCACATCAGACCATCAGTCAGCTTCATCGGTTAATGTAAGGCAGCATACACACGATCAGTCCATCCGATGAGAACGGTCCGAAGGACCGTTTTCATCTGTTAACCAATGAAGCTGACTGATGGTCTGATGTGCCTACACACCATCGGTGAAAAAAACGATCGTGTTAGAATGCGGTGACGTTTATGTGTTTTAACACAACGACGTGCTGAAAAAAACAAAGTTCAATGCTTCCAAGCATGCGTCGACTTGATTCTGAGCATGCGCGGCCTTTTAACCAATGCTTTTGCATAATAACGATCGGTTTTGACCCATCGGTCAGGTGTCCATCGGTCAAATTTTAAAGCAGGTTCTCTTCTTTTTGAGCGAAGGATAACTGACAGATGGGGCCCACACACGATCGGTTTGGACCGATGAAATGGTCCTTCAGTCTGTTTTCATCCGTTTTGACCGATCGTGTGTACGCGGCCTAAGACAACTGTCCTTCAGACCGTTCTCATCGGATGGACTGATCGTGTGTACAAGGCTTTACACAATTCTCTACCGCATGGACACCATTCAGAGAACATTTTTGCATTTTCTCAATGACTGAATGAGCTGGAGAGGCAAGGTGGTGATGTCACAATCTCCACATCATACAGTCAGAGATCACCTTGCATTCATTGAGAAAATGAATAGTATACAAAGGCTTCTCGGCCTTTTGGCTAAGATCAAGTGTAGTATCTGTTCTTATCAGTTGCCAATAGGTGGCGCTAAACCGACTGTCCCCAGTACTCGGCGAGGGGGAAGGGGATGGCAGTCGGTGGACGCAAAGCCTATTGGCGTAGAGGCGAAAGCCTTCTGATCGGGGCAGAGAGGCATGAGGTCGAAGCTGAAGGGCTGGGCCCCTGGCCTTTGGCCTGGATCCGGTGGTGTCTGCCCCAGTCAGTTGTTCGGCGAGGGAACCTTTGCTAATCCTTTCGGGGAGAGGCGGGTAGTACTTCCCGAATGTAATTAGGTGGGAGAGATGGGGGTTGTGGGTAGTAGTTGGCTGCGGCTGGCTCTCCCCAACCTCTTCTCCCACCTTCCTGGCTGGGAAGGGTGCTGTCGGTCCGGACCGGGGGTCAGGGTCCGTTGAAAAGTCTGTGGAGATAGTGCCCCTGGAGTGGCAGTCCAGGGATGCCATACATTGCACTCAACGTATGGCACCTTAGGTCACTGGTCTCCACGCACACTTTTTTAACACCTGCCCTTAGGGCCGAGCCTTTTGGCTAGGACCAGGGGAATTTTTGTTTCCTGGCCGGAGGGCCGGTCAACGTATTGCACGTTGATCACTTTCTACTCACTCTCCCACCTTCCTTCTCCCCCACTTTCTTTTGTTTTACCCCGTTTGTCACGTTTCTTCTTTTTATGTTGGTGCACCTGCACTTTTTGTGTGATGAGTAGGGTGCTGGTCCTCGGGCTGGCTCTGAAAGTCTTGGGAGTAGGTGGACATGGCCTTCTGGCTTAGTTCACCTGCTCTCATGGGGTCTCCCTTCGGGGGAGCCTCACCGAGGAGGGTTCTGTTTCGGCAGTCCCTCTGAGGATGTTAGGCCATGTGGTTTCGGCTGCATGGGCCTTAGTGGGGTCCTCGTGGTTTCGGCTACTTGGACTCCTATTACTCTTTTCCCTGCCAGGAGCCTAACGCCCCGGGGGATCAGAGCTGGGTTCTCCCTGGAGGACTATTTGACGATGCACCCGTCACAGTTTTTTGTGTCACTCTTTATGTGTGTGCACATTTTTCCTGCACCGGGTGAAGTTTTTGGGTTGTGTTTTGCACGCCACAGACTTTTCAATAGAAAAAAAGTATACAGAAAAATACCGCGCTGCCCTATAGGTAAGCCGATAACACTGCTAATAGGCAAATAGCAAAAAAACGTGAAAACAAAAAGGTGTAGAGCTAATTAAGTTGGGTTAGCATAAAACTACAAATTACAAATATGACCATAAAAGTGAAGTGAAAATGTCCACAAAAATAAATAAATATATAAATAAATGTCTATATGTGAAAAACACGAATAGTGTAAAAATACAAATCTGACAACAGAATAGTCCAGCAATAATATTGGTGAATCCCAAAGCCTAGTGATAACTTCAAAGAGGTGCTAGATTTGAAGGAGCATTTAAATGAATTAACATGAAGAGAAACCACCACCGATAGGTAAGGGGCTTACCAGAGAGTTTGAACCCAGGAGAACCTACGTTCAGATGGGTCAAACAGAGCTTTGTGTGGTAAAACCACGATGAAACCTGGGCAATCCTGTATGTGTCTCCTATGGCTGTAGCAAGAGTGACCAAACAGGAGAAGGATGGGGTATAACACAGAGGAAAATAGCTGGTTACCCGATGATTTCACATGATGGTCCAAAAAAAATCACGGATGCGTATGGAAGGGTGTGTACCATAGATTAGGAAGAAAAAAAACATCATCCACATAGCATAACTCTGTGTTGAATGTTGAAAATGTAATGTAGCAAGAACACTAATGCCACGTACACACGATTATTTTTCGGCTTGTAAAAAAACAATGCTTTTCAGCCTCTAGAAAAAAAGTTTTTTCCAACTTCATTATTAAAACGACGTTGCCAACACACGATCGTTAAAGAAAAATGCTCTAGCAAAGTGCGGTGACGTACAACACGTACAACGGCACTATAAAGGGGAAGTTGCATTCGGATGACGCCACCCTTTGGGCTGCTTTTGCTGATTTCCTGTTAGTAAAAGACAATTTGCGCTTTTCTGTCTGTTACAGCCTGATGAATGTGCTTACTCCATTACGAACGGTAGTTTTACCAGAACGAGTGCTCCCGTCTCATAACTTTCTTCTGAGCCTGCTTGGGTTTTTAATGTCCTTTTAGCCCACACACGATCATTTTTTACAACCCGAAAAAACTACATCGTTTAAAACGTCGTTAAAAAATGCAGCATGTTTTTTTTGTCGTTTTTTCAGAACCCACACACGATCATTTTAAATGACAAAAATGCCGAAAAATTATTGTGGGCATTACATTTAGATGGATGTACAAGCGCTTTGTGCAAAGTAGTAACAACAGTGGGGTCCACCCGACGCATTTCGTCCCAAGCACATCATCTGGGCTATTGGCTCCCGCGGCTGTCAAAGTCAATTAGCCAATCAGGAGAGAGAGGGGGCAGGGCCAAACGGCAGCTCCATGTCTGAATGAACGCACGGAGCTGCAGCTCACTTCGGGTGCCCCATAGCAAGCTGTTAGACAAGGAGGAGGGGCCAGGAACAGCAAGGACCCGAGAAAAGTAGGATCCAGGCTGACCTGTGCAAAGCCCCTGCACAGAGGAGGTATGACCTTCTTTTTTTTTTTTTTTTTTAAACAAGACTTTACAATCACTTTAATTACCAAATTTATCGGCGTATAACACGCACAGGCATATAACACGCACCCTAACTTTAAAACGGAAGTTTCAGGAAAAAACTTTCCACAGTCCCCTGCGTATAAGGCCGCGTACACACGATCAGACCGGTCAGATAAAAGGTAGTTTCATCGGACCAAATTGATCGTGTGCACGGCCCATCGGACCGTCGTCCATCGGACCAAAGTTTTAAAACGTACTTTTAAATCTGTCCGATGGACACCTGACTGTTGGACCAAAACGATGGTTAGTACACAAAAGCATCGGACCAAAAACCTGCGCATGCTCAGAATCAAGTCGACGCATGCTTGGAAGCATTGAACTTCGTTTTTTCAGCACGTCGTTGTGTTCTACGTCACCGCGTTCTGTCCCGATGGGATTTTGGACTGATGGTGTGTATGCACATCAGACCATCATACCACTTTAGCGGTGGCCCGATGAAAACGGTCCCTCAGACCATTCTCATCGGACCGGTCTGATCGTGTGTACAGTGCCTAACATGCAGGCACAGTTTACCCTCTATTTTCAGGGTAAAAAAGTGAGTGTAATATGCCAATAAATACAGTACTTAAAAATTGTTAGCTGTAATTCGGCATTAATTTGTTAGTGAAATCCATCTAAATCTGCTAGTGTGTCTAAGGCCGCGTACACACGATCGAATTTGTCTGCTGAAACTGGTCCGATGGACCCTTTCAGCAGACAAATCCGATCGTGTGTATGGGCTAGCGGACAAATTTCAAAGCATGCTTTAAAATTTGTCCGCCGGAGACATGTCTGTCGGATATGTCCGCTGGTTAGTACACTAACCAGCATACATATCTGCCTGCAAATGCGTTGAATGGATTCGACGCATGCGTGGAAGTTTTTCACTTGGTTCGGTAACGTGGCGGCGTCAACGTCACCGACACGTCACCGCGCTGTCTGCCGGCGGGGATTTTGACTCGATGGTGTGTACATGCCATCGGACCAAAATCCGATGAGACATGTCCGCTGCGAACGGTCTGTCGGACATGTTTGAGCGGACATGTCCCATCGTGTGTACGCGGCCTAACACATTTCTCTACCGCATTGAAGGACGCCATTCAGAGAAAACTTTTGCGTTTTCTCAATGACTGGATGAGGTGGAGAGGCAAGGTGGTGATGTCACAATCTTCACGTCATCCAGTCCTTTATTGAGAAAATGCAATGCAGTAGTGTTTTCTGAATGGCGCTCATGCAGAGGGAGCGACTTCCAGTGTTTGACATAAAAATCAGCTTGGTATGAAATTCCAGGTGTTTTCCCACCTCTGGGAAGCCATAGGTACTGCATACGGGCCAGCCATACAAGTAAATGACTGAATGTGGCTGTACTCTTTTGCCCCATACACACAAGCAGAATTTCCGCCAGCAAAAGTCTGATGTGAGCTTTTCAATCAGAAATTCCGACCCTGTCTATGCTCCATCACACTTTTGCTGGCGGAATTTCTGCCAGCAAAAGTTTGAGAGCAGTTTTAGATGGAAAAAATCACAAAATACGTTTGTCTGTATGGAATTCTGACGTGGAAAAAAACATGCATGCTCAGAAACAATTCAATGCAGGCCTGGAGGCATTGAACTTATTTTTTTCGCCTTGTGGTAGTGTTGTACGTCACCGCATTCTTATAGCTCGAAAGTCCAGAGAACTTTTGTGTAACCGTTTTGAATGCAAGCCAAGCTTGAGCGGAATTCCGTCTGAAAAACCATTCAACTTTTTTCTGACAGAAACTCCACTCGTGTGTATGATGATGCTTCCCTGTATTGGTGTTTACCCACGCATATGTGTACAGCATATTTCCAGAATTTGAAACTTTCCCATTTGGTAAACATGTTGTACGCGCATGTGTGGGTAAACGCTGATACCCAGAAGCATAGACATTTACAAGAGTATAGCTGCGTACAGCCATTCACTTGTATGGCAGGCTGAACACAGCACCTGCGTCACCCTGGACATGGGAAAACACCTGAAAACACCTGAAATGTTATGTTGTGCAGATTTTCAGTTTTTCACTATCTATGTACATAAGGCAGTTGTATGTATTTTGTGTACACATGACTCTGGCCCGGATTCACGTCGGACTAACGCTACACCGTCGTAAGTACAAATGTGCGCCATCGCATCTCTGCGCCTATTCACAAAGCTAGATACGTCGAAAAGCAAGGCTTCAGCTGCCCGACGTAACTTGCCTACGCCGCCGTATCGTGGGCGCATAGTTACGCTGGACGCATTCGGCATTCCCATTTTAAATATGAAAATGAGTAAGATACGCCGATTTACGAACGTAGATGCGCCCGGTCGCTTCATATACGCGGTTTGCGTAAGGCTTACGTCCGGTGTAAAGTTATTCCTCATATAGGTGGTGCAAGTAATGCAAAGGTATGGGCCAGGGAACGGACGCCGTTGAATTTTATGTCGCGTACGCCGTTTACGTAGCACGTGAATAGGGCTTGGCGTAGGTTACGTTCACGTCGTAGGCAGTGATTCGACGTATCTAAGGCAGCTATTTCGACGTAACTGTGAGCATGCGCACTGGGATGCGTCCAAGAGACGACGCATGCGCAGTTTGTTTTTTGAAGCTCAGCCCATCATTTGCATGGGGTCACGCTTCATTACAATATATCACGCCCACTTTCAGCCCACTTCCACCTACTTTGACTTACGTCGGCTTAAGCCGACAACTATACAATAAGCCGGCGCAATGTTGAGAGCATATTCTTTGTGAATAGCATGCTTGCCTCTCAAAGTTGCGCCGGCGTAGCGTAAAGACGATGCGCTACGCCGGTATAAAGATACGCCGATATACCTTAATCCGTGCCAAAGTAATCAGGACAGTGGCATATCATCCATGTGTGCAGGGTGTTCACTGCAAATGGGACCTCGAAAACGGGGGGGGGGGCACTGTGACCCACACTGCACACGTGGATTATTGTCCCTTGATCAGGAGGATGATCGGTGTGGCGGCGGGGGGACAGTTGTGAACACCGATCTCCCTGCTTGACTTTTCAGACAGCCGCTTCTCCTCCTATCCCTCCCATGGCTGTAAGCTAAAATGCCATACAGGGAGATTGGTGCTCACAACTGTCCATCTGCCACACCGATCATCCCCCCAGCATCTGCTGTGTCCTTCTCCTCCAGCCCTTTGTTCTCCGGCCCCCTGTCTTCCTCCAAAGCCAACTACCAACACTGCTCTAAATTGTCAATTTGCATAAGAGAGAAGTGCAGAACTTGGAAGGTCCTGATATGCTTTAAAGGGGTGTTCCACCCAAATGTAATGTTTATTAAAAGTCAGCAGCTACAAAAAGTGTAGCTGCTGGCTTTTAATAAACAGACACTTACCTTCTCCACGTTCCAGCGCCGCGCCGACTGGGGCTCCGCTCCTCTCCCCCCTCCCCGGCCGGCGTCTTCATTTCGACTGTGGGCACCCAGCCGTGACAGCCTTCGGCTTCACGGCCAGGCACCCACTGCGCAAGCGCGAGCCTGATTGGACAGGCGATCATCTAGGACCTGTCAGTGTCCTAGACGACCGCCTACGGGAGGGGCTGCAGTAAGGCGATTAAGCCTAATCGCCTTACCAGCCCCTCGGCGGAAGCAGGAAGTGGGACAGGAAGTCCCACTCCTACTGAAGCCCCCACTCCCCCCCAAAAAATTACATGCCTATTGGGGAGTGGATTAAGCGGAAGTTCCATTTTTGGGTGGAACTCCGCTTTAAGACATCCTAAGGTGTGTGTAGGCATCTATAGGTTCGTGCATTGTACTGTTATAGGTAGATCAGTAGGTTTAAACAGGTACCAGGTGTACTTTAATAGGTAATAAAATGCTAGAAGTCTGTGTGTTTTGTTTTACTAGTCTGTGTAAAAGCAAGGCCATCTATAAACTATTGTGGAGCAAAGAGCGAACACAGATGTTTTATAGAGTTCTACTTAAAGCCGGAGAATGTTTTATCCAGGTATACATCTTTGCAGCTACTAGGCATGTGTTTTATACATCGTCCTGACCTCGTGTCACTGTCTCCTTCTCCTTTGATTAGATAGCATCTAGCATTGCTCCCGTATTGCAAGTGTAACCATTTCCAGAAATGCTTTGCTGAGATAGCACTATAGGATGTAACAATGCCCCTTTGCCATATTCACTAAAATGTACTGCGCTTCTCTATTGAAATAGACTTTTTATAAACGTTCCTGTGAGGATGAAACTATGGGGTATGCCACTGTTGGATTGTTTTTCAAGGGAATATACCATTTTTTCCCCTTTATTTACCATAAAGGTCAAAGGTATTACATCAGCGTTACTCAACTCCAGTTCTCAAGGCGCACCAACGGGTCATGTTTATAGGATTTCCCTCAGTTGAAACGGCTGTGGTAATTTCTAAAGGCAGTGAAACTGATGCAGAATAATGGAAAGCCTGAAAACATGACCTGTTGGGGTGCCTTGAGGATTGGAGTTGAGAAACACTGTATTACATGATACATGACACCCCCGCCCATTCTGGGACAAACCATCACCCCTAGCACCAAAGTCAAAAGTCTCGGAGTCACTTTTGACACCCACATGACAATGGATGCACAAATAAGTTCAGTAGTCAGCGGATTCTACCATCTGCTGCGCCTTCTACGCAGACCCATTCCCTTTATCCCGAAAGAAGACACTGCAGTCGTGGTGGGAACGATAACCCTTTACCTCAGACTCCCAAAGTACCAAATCACTCGTCTACAAGTTGTTTAAAATACGGCGGCACGACTTGTGACTGGGAAAAAAACATGGAAATCTATCTCGCCTTCCCTGAGATCCCTTCACTGGTTGCCAGTAAAAGACAGAATTACATTTAAAGGAACACTAAAGGTTAGTTTTTTATTAGATCAATTGATTGCTGTAAGCTACAGCACCTAAATGTCACTCCTCCTCTTCTTGCTTTCTACCAGCATCTATGCCGTTTTGCATGGTGGAAAGCAGAATGTGCTCACCCCCTCCCTATGACTACAGCCATGCATGAAGATGCTCTCTTATCCCTCACAGGCATGGAGGCTAAGCCTAATGGCAACTGTAGTTCCCATTAGGCCCTGATGTAGCAAGAATGAATGCGCACAGCAAACCAGGAAGTCAGTGAGAATAACGATTCAGGAGTGACGGAGGTGAATAAAACAGCTCGATTTCAACAGGGATCAAACTAGTTATAATGCAAAACATTACTTTTTACTTTATCAGACTTTAATTTAAGAGGAAAATATTTTTGTCTTTACAACCCCTTTAAGGCACTTTGTCTGACACATAAGTGTGTTCAAGTAAGTGCCCCCCAATATCTGTGCGAAAAATTTAAATGCCACAACCCCCATCGCGTTCTCTGATCCACCAACCAAAAACTACTCCAGATACCCAAGGCCAGATACAAGTCCAAAGGAGAATGAAGTTTTGCAGTCCAAGGACCTAGACTGTGGAACGCACTACCAACCAGCATCCGAATGGAGGTGAATCACCAGGCCTTCAGGAATAAACTCAAAACCCATCTATTCTGAAGGCAAAAATACAGTAGGGAATGGATACTAAGCGCCCTGAGGCGATTCAGTTCGCATGTGCTGCGCTATATAAGTTTCTCACTCACTCACTCACTCACAAATACATAAGTGGGCTGATATTATATACATTATCAGAACTACAACATATCATTTTTTTTAGTGGTTCTCTACACTGGCGTAGCAGGGGGGGGGGGGGCTCCTGCACCGGGCGAAAGATTGTGGGGGGCGAAATCTTGGCGTCCGCGGAATGCGCCGCCGCCGCCGCCTTAGGAAAGGCCGCGGCTTTGGCCTAGCTCTGGAGCTGTCGGCCATCTTGGTACACCCGGCGGCGGCGCGCCTGGTTGGCTGGTGGAACTGTCTGTCTCCCTTGATGTGGGAGTGGCGGGAAACACCAGCCATCCAGGCAGAAGGGCGCGCTGATTGGCCTGGAACATGTGTTTACAGCGCGGCGTTGGCAAGTTTCTCCATCTCCAGCAAGGTAAGGGGGGGGGGTGGTGTAAATCTAAAGGGGTGCTCTGCCTGATCCCCACCCATCCACCTCAGAGCCTGTCATCTTAGTAAGACTGCTGAGACTTGTAGTTCTTCATCTTCTCCTGAGGCTCATGCAGATTGGAGAACTACAAGTCCCAGCAGGTTATACATACAATAAGGCTCTGAGGTGGATGGGTGTGGATTGCATGCACCTGAGCCCCAGGAGAAGATGGAAAACTACAAGTCCCAGCAGGTTATAATATAAGACTCCGAGGTGGATGGATGTCCGGACACCCATCCACCTAGGAGCCTTATATTATAATCTGCTGGGTCTTGTAGTTCTCCATCGTCTCCTGGGGCTCAGGTGCATGCGATCCACCATCTATGGGACTACAAGTCCCAGCAGTAAGAAAAACTGAACAAAGATGGTGGATTGCATGCACCTGAGCCCCAGGAGACGATGGAGAACTACAAGTCCCAGCAGGTTATAATATAAAGCTCCGAGGTGGATAGATGTCTGGACAGTGACAATTGGTGGCACAGTGGTGACGATTGGTGGCACAGTGGTGACAATTGGTGGCACAGTGGTGACAATTTGTGGCACAGTGGTGACGATTGATGGCACAGTGGTGACGATTGATGACACAGTGGTGACGATTGGTGGCACAGTGGTGACGATTGGTGGCACAGTGGTGACGATTGGTTTCACAGTGGTGACGATTGATGGCACAGTGGTGACGATTGATGGCACAGTGGTGACGATTGATGGCACAGTGGTGACAATTGGTGGCACAGTGGTGACGATTGATGGCACAGTGGTGACAATTGATGGCATGGCACAGTGGTGTCAATTGATGGCACAGTGGCTGCATTTGATGGCATGGCGCCCTGTGATTGGGCGTATGTGGTCATGCGCTAGCGCCGGGGGGGGGGCGAAAAAAAAAGTTCTGCCCCGGCGCCCATAACTCTGGTTACGCCACTGGTTCTCTATATACTGTATACAAATTTAGCGCACCCAACGTAGGAGTCGCTGGTGAATAGAGATCCCCCACCCTGCACAGCCAGGCACACTGAAGTTTCATATGCACACAGTGCATAGTCCAGCACTTTGTTTTTGTATTTATTGAGGTTGATAAAAATTGGCTAAGGATTAGGGAATTTTTGGGATACCCACTTGACTTCAGAAACTTCAGGGACAACTCTTCCTAAGTACAGCTATATACACTCGCTTGCAGAAAACACAGCTGGGAGCAGTGATCATTTTTACATCAAATTTTAATTTAGTTTTAGTTATAGTCTTTTGACTAAAATCCATTTTAGTTTTAGTTATCTGAGTTGTTTTAGTTTTAGAAGAATTTTAGTCAACTAAAATCCCCAGTACATTTTAGTCGAACTAAAATGTGATGGGTTTTGTTAAATGTAATGCTTTATTTCTTTAGAACTGCCAAACATATACTCCTGGAGTAAAAATCGAATACGATGTTTATTACTTATGACTAGGGATGAGCCGAACACCCCTGGGTTCAGTTCGTACCAGAACCTGCGAACAGACCAAAAGTTCTTGTGAACTTTAGAACCATGTTAAAGTCTATGGTACTCGAACGTTTGAAATCTAAAGTACTAATTTTAAAGGCTAATATGCAAGTTATTGTCTTAAAAGTGTTTGGGGACCCGGGTCCTGCCCCAGGCAGGCCCGGAGTGGCTAATCGGGAGAACCGGGACAATTCCCGGTGGGCGGGTCGGGTTGTGGACCGGTCCCGCGGCCGCCTTCCAACTCCCGTAAAAATTTAGCCCCCGGCGCGGCGGCCTGTAGCGTCCGCATTAAACGGCCGGTGATTGGCCAGGCCGGGTGCATGTCATACCAGAGGCGGAGGCTCCCGATTAGCCACTCCGGGCCTGCCTGGGGCATGTTCACTGACCAGACCCTGCTCCCTCTCTCTCCCCCTCTCTCACTCTGACCCCCCCCCTCTACCCCTGAGCTCTCTTTGACCCCCCTCTCTCACTCTGACCCCCCCTCTCCCCCTGAGCTCTCTTTGACCCCCCCTCTCTCACTCTGACACCCCCTCTCCCCCTGAGCTCTCTTTGACCTCTCTCTCTCTCACCGCTCTCTCTCTCACCTCTCTCTCTTACCTCCCTCTCTCTCACCTCTCTCTCACCTCTCTCTCACCTCTCCCTCTCTCTCTCTCTCTCTCTCTCTCTCACGTCTCTCTCTCTACCTCTCTTTACCTCACCTCACCTCTGATTCTCTCTCTCTCTCACCTCTTTCTCTCTCTCTCTCTCTCTTACCTCTCTCTCTCCTCTCTCTCTCTCTCACCTCTCTCTCTCACCTCTCTCTCTCTCACCTCTCTCTCTCACCTCTCTCTCTCTCTCACCTCTCTCTCTCTCACCTCTCTCTCTCTCTCTCTCTCACCTCTCTCTCTCTCTCACACCTCTCTCTCTCTCTCTCTCTCACCTCTCAGCTCCCTCTCTCACCTCTCTCTCAGCTCCCTCTCTCACCTCTCTCTCAGCTCCCTCTCTCACCTCTCTCTCAGCTCCCTCTCTCACCTCTCTCCCACCTCTCTCTCACCTCTCTCTCACCTCTCTCTCATCTCTCTCTCTCTCTCACCTCTCTCTCTCTCTCACCTCTCTCTCTCATCTCTCTCATCTCTCTGTCTCATCTCTCTCATCTCTCTGTCTCATCTCTCTCATCTCTCTGTCTCATCTCTCTCATCTCACCTCACCTCACCTCTATCACCTCACCTCTCTCTCTCTCACCTCACCTCTCTCTCTCTCACCTCACCTCTCTCTCTCTCTCACCTCACCTCTCTCTCTCCCTCTCTCTCTCAGTAATATAAGGGGTCCAGGGATGCAGGGTGCTGTGTAATGTAAAGGGGCCCAGAGGTGCAGGGTGCTGTGTAATGTAAAAGAGAGAGATTTATGCACACCTCCACGCTGTACATAAGCAAACCTGAACCCTTCACTCTGCATGTAAGGCAATCCTGAACCACGCACTCTGTACATCACGCACTCCTGAACCACGCACTCTGTACGTAACGCACTCCTGAACCACGCACTCTCTACGTAACGCACTCCTGAACCACGCACTCTGTACAAAACGCACTCCTGAACCACGCACTCTGTACAAAATGCACTCCTGAACCACGCACTCTGTACAAAACGCACTCCTGAACCACGCACTCCTGAACCACGCACTCTGTACAAAACGCACTCCTAAACATAATGTCATAAACAAAAGTGGGCTGGTCTAAGGCATGAAACTCCAGGGCTGAAAATGAGTCCCTCTCCGGCCCTGGCCCCAGGGGAATGTTTGGGGACCTGGGTCCTGCCCCAGGGGACATGTATCAATGCAAAAAAAGTTTTAAAAAAATTACGTTTTTTCAGGAGCAGTGATTTTAGTAAAGCTTAAAGTGAAACAATAAAATTGAAATATTCCTTTAAATTTCGTACCTAGGGGGGTGTATAGTATGCCTGTAAAGTAGCGCTTGTTTCCTGTGCTTAGAACTGTCCCTGCACAAAATGTAATTTCTGAAGGAATCACTTGTGGCTATAATGAATTGTCGGATACCAGCAATACAGAGAAATGTCATTCATAAAAAAAGAATGCGTGGGGGTCCCCCCCAAATTCAATTACCAGGCCCTTCGTGTCTGGTATGGATATTCAGGGGAACACTGCGTCAAATTAAAAAAAAATGATGTGGGGTTCCCCCCAAATATCCATTCCAGACCCTTCAAGTCTGGTATGGATTTTAAGGGGAATTCCACCCCAAATTTTAAAAAAATGCCATGGACCCCCACACATTTTTTTTTTATGAATGACTTTTGTCTGTATTGCCGGGAGCCGACAATTCATTATAGCCGCGAGTGATTTTAAGTTAAACACCCCCCCCCCCCAGGTACGAAAATTAAAATCACTGCTGCCAAAAAAACTGCAGTTTTTTAAACTTTTTTTTGCATTGACACATGTCCCCTGGGGCAGGACCCGGGTCCCCAAACACTTTTTATTACAATAACTTGCATATTAGCCTTTAAAATTAGCTCTTTAGATTTCAAACGTTCGAGTCCCATAGACTTTAACAGGGTTCTAAAGTTCACACGAACTTGCCGCGAACACCCCAAATACTTTGCTGTTCGGTGAACAGGCAATGTTCGAGTCGAACATGAGTTCTACTCGAACTCGAAGCTCATCCCTACTTATAATATTAAGCTTTGAACATGCACTACAGACACAGATTTAGCTGTTATGATATCTATTAAATTTAGTTTTAGTCATAATCTTTTGACTAAAATGGCAATTTAGTTTTAGTCATTTTATTTTTAGTTGTCTTTGGCCCCGTGGACCGTTTTCATCGGACATGTCTCCTGCAGGATTTTGATCCGGTGGTGTGTACACACCATCGGAAGAAAATCCCCTCGGACAGAGAACGTGGTGACGTGGCGGTGACGTGGCGGTGACGTCACCAAACCAGGAAATAAAATGCTTCCACGCATGGGTCTAATCTATTCGATGCATGCGGGGGATTTCGGTCCGCTGGTTAGTCGTTTTAACCAGCGGACATGTCTGACGGACAGGTTTCCAGCGGACAAGTTTTAAAGCATGCTTTAAAACTTTTGTCCGCTGGAAACCTGTCCGCTAGACCATACACATGATTGGATATGTCTGCTGAAACTGGTCTGGTTTGATCGTGTGTACGCGGCCTTTGAGTCATCTGAATAGGCCTATTAATAAAGACGTAATGATGAAACGCATCTAGGCATGACTATACGGCTTGTGATTCTGTCAGCTGCTGCGATCTCTACCTGGGTATCACAGCGGACGTGAATCCTATGATCGGTGAGCGCGTATCGTGCTATGCCGTACAGTGATTATGGTTATACCGTAAAATACAATTTTTATACATGTTGTCACTTACCTGGTAGGAAGAGCCTGATATGCAGAGGAATGCCTCTCTTAGGCCCTGTACACATGATCAGACATGTCTGATGAGACTTGTCTGACGGACCGTTTTCATCAGACAACTCTGAACTTGTCTCATGGTCTGATGTGCATACACACCATCGGACCAAAATCCGATCAGACCAGAACGCGGTGACGTAGAACACAACGACGTGATGAAAAAACGAAGTTAAATGCTTCCAAGCATGCGTCGACTTGATTCTGAGCAAGCGCGGGTTTTTGGTCCGATGCTTTTGTGTACTAACTATCGAATCTGTCCGACGGACAGGTTCCATCAGACAGGTTTTAAAGCATGTTTTAAAACTTTGGTCTGACGGACAACGGTCTGATGGGCCGTAAACACCATCGAACTGGTCCGATGAAACTGGTCTGCAGATCAGTTTCATCAGACCTGTCTGATCGTGTGTACAGGGCCTTACACCTCTGACTTGGGCCTCTGGTAGAATAGACAGGTGGCACGAGTGGTGGTAGTCGAGCTAGCTGCTGGGCTTCCAGTTGAGTCGTGTGTCAGAAGACAGCGGATGCAGGTGTGCTGTGGATGTTTGATTACTCTGTTCTCAGTGCAGAGATGCCTAAGAACAAATGCAGCATCAGTCCGATGCTGTATCCACATAGGTAAGTATGATTATGGGATAAACCACATTCCCTTTTAATGTCTAAACCGCTGGCAACAAAAGTGAGTACACACCTAAGTGAAAATGTCCAAATCGGCCCCGATTAGCCATTTGCTCTCCCCGGTGAAATGTGACTCGTTAGTGCTACACAGTCTCAGGTGTGAATGGGGAGCAGGTGTGTTAAATTGTGTTATTGCTCTCACTCTATCATCCTGGTCACTGGAAGTTCAACATGATACCTCATGGCAAAGAACTCTCTGAGGATCTGAATTTTTTTATTGTTGCTCTACATAAAGATGGCCTAGGCTATAAGAAGATTGCCAAGACCCTGAAACTGAACTGCAGCACAGTGGCCAAGACCATACAGCGGTTTAACAGGACAAGTTCCACTCAGAACCATGGTAGACGAAGTTGAGTGCACACAAGAGTGTCTTGCCTACAGTCAAGCATGGTGGTGGGAGTGTCATGGTCTGGGGCTGCATGAGTTCTGCCAACACTGGGGAGCTACAGTTCATTAAGGGAACAATAAAAGCCAACATGCACTGTGACATACTGAAGCAGAGCAGGATCCCCTCCCCGGAGACTGGGCTGCAGGGCAGAATTCCAACATGATAACGACCAAAAACACACTTCCAAGACAACCACTGCCTTGCTAAAGAAACTGAGGGTAAAGGTGACATACTGGCCAAGCATGTCTCCAGACATAAACCATATTGAGCATCTGTGGGCCAGCCTTAAACGGAAGTAGGAGGAGCGCAAGGTCTCTAACATCCACCAGCTCCGTGATGTCATCATGGAGAAGTGGAAGAGGAATCCAGTGGCAACATGTGATGCTCTGGTGATCTCCATGCCCAAGAGGGTTAAGGCAGTGCTGGAAAAACAATGGTGCCACACAAAATATTGACACATTGGGCCCAATTTTTCACTTAGGGGTGTACCCACTTTTGTTGCCAGCGGTTTAGACATTAATGGCTGTGTGTTGAGTTATTTTGAGATGACAGCAAATATACACTGTTATACAAGCTGTACACTCACTACTTTACATTGAAGTAAAGTGTCATTTCTTCAGTGTTGTCACATGAAAAGATATAATAATACAATATTTACAAAAATATGAGGGGTGTACTCACTTTTGTGAGATACTGTATGTATGTAAAGTAAGGCGTAAAATAACGGTGCAATATCAGTACCTATAATAAATAAATAAATAAAAGGTATACATTTGCTGGTACAAGTGGGCTGGAAGGGGGCGTGATACATTTTTTTTTTTTTCCAAATAAAATGTTTTATTTATATGAAACAGTTCGCAAGATACAGGTAAATGCAGGCAATAACAGAAACCAAAGCAGACACTTATCCAAGAATACAAGTATTACTCTTGCCCTTTATGGGTAGAGGAGGAATTAAGTTCCCGGCCCATTGGGCCCGGTTTCAAAGGCTGGCTCTACTGCCAGTCGTGTCAACAAATTCTGCATTGCAAAACCGTTTCCTAAACTCTGGTGTCAATGGTGACACCTAAACAGTAAATTGTATAAGAGGAGAGAAGGGTCAAGAAAAGAAAAGAGGGGAAGAGAGGGAAGAGAGAATCAGGTCACCGCATCTGCCACCTCGCCCGCCCCCGGCGGGTCCTCCCGCCGGTGCCACTCGCTCCAGACCTCGTCGTGGGCATCCATGCCATTACGCATCCTGGCTGTCATCCGCTCCATCAGCTCTACGTCCTTAATCCTAGCGTAAAGGGCCTCCTGGGACGGGGGGGTGGATTTTTTCCAGTTAAGGGCCACCAGGCATCTAGCCGCCGTTAGTATATGTCTAAGTAGTTTCTTATATGGTTTGGCCAGGCGGGGCTGGGAGATACCTAGCAAAAATAGTTTAGGGGTTAGGGGGATTGGCGTCTCAAAGAGATGGGTAAGCAGCTGTTGTGTGGACTGCCAAAACGGGGTGATAAGGGGGCACGTCCAGTAGATGTGGAAGAGAGAGCCCCTGTCCCGATGGCATCGCCAGCATCGGTCAGAGGTGGAGGGGAATATTTTGTGGAGTATGTCCGGGGTTTGGTACCAGAAGCACATAATTTTATATGAGTTTTCCTTATACAAGGTGCACAGGGACGATTTAGCAGCCTGCCTCCAGACGGCCTGCCAGGCCTCCATCGGCAGTGACTCCCCTAGCTCTCTCTCCCACCTCAGCATATATACATGTTTCCCCCGCCCCTGCCAATCATATGCATTCAACAGCTGATAGATGTCTGTGATCAACCCCCGTCTATGGCGCCCCTCCAGGACAATACGTTCAAATGGAGACGGTTGTGAGAATTGAAGCTTTGGGGCTATTGTCTGGGCATAATGCCTTATCTGTAGGTAGCTATAAAACACCTGTCTGGGCAGGTCGTGTTTCACCTGGAGCTCCGAGAACGTCAGCAGCCTGCGGGACCTGGGGTCCACCAAGTGTCCAAAATGAAATAGGTCTCGAGAGGCCCAGGGCCATGACATCTGGTGGGTCAGGCTGTCCGGTATTTTGGGGTTGCAGACAAAGGAATTCAGTAGGGAGCACTCGGACTTAAGCGCCACCTCCCGAGACATCTTACGCCAGAGCCCCCTAAGTAGGGACATCGATCCTAACAAACGGCCAGGCTCCACCCTCACATCAGCATCCCATAAGAGGCTATTTGGGTGGACCGGAGCTAACCATATCTTCTCTATCTCCGTCCATTTATTAAAGGACCTCTGGGGGAACCAGGAGACCACTGCACGCAGCTGGGTAGCTTGGTAATATTTAACAAGGTTGGGGAAGGCCAGGCCCCCGTCCCCCCTTGAGGCTGTCATGACCGACCCAGGGATCCTATGCTTCTTATAGTTCCAGACAAACTTCAGCATATCACTCTGGAGTTTGCGGAGGTGGGCGTACGGAATCGGGATGGGTAACGTTTGGAACAAATAGAGGAGTTTGGGGAGAATGACCATTTTTATAGCCGCCACGCGGCCTAGGAGTGAGATATGATGTGCCTTCCATTTTAGAAGAAGGCCCCTAACTGTCCGATATAGGGGAGGGAAGTTGGCCTGGTATAGGGAGCTGAAGGATGGGGTAATATGGACCCCGAGGTATTTAAGGGATGAGCTCTCCCAGGTATAGGGGAAGTTCGACTGTAGATGACGGACCTCACCTTCTGGGATGTTGATCGGGAGGGCCGCTGACTTTGAGGCGTTCGTTTTGTAACCCGACAATGTCCCGTATTTATCTAGTTCAACATGAAGGTTAGGTAAGGAGATTCTGGGTAGGGTCAGGGTGAGAATAATGTCGTCCGCGAATAAGGATGTCTTAAATTCCTTTCCCCGCACCGAGATACCCCTAATGTCCGGATTTCCTCGTATGGATGCTGCCAGGGGCTCGACACATAGAGCGAAGAGCAGAGGTGAAAGTGGACATCCCTGGCGGGTTCCGTTGGCTACCTGAAAGGGGGGGGATGTGGCGAAGGGGGTTTTAACTTGGGAGGTAGGGTTTGAGTATAGGTGTTGTATCGCTCGTAGGAAGGGTCCCTTGAACCCCATGTGGTGCAGGGTAGCAAACATAAAGGGCCAACTCAGGCGATCAAAGGCCTTTTCGGCGTCTAGGCTCAGTATGAGAGCTTCCGCACCGTCCCTGTTGGCTACATCAATCAGGTCAATGACCTTCCTGGTGTTGTCCCCTGCCTGGCGTAGCGGCACAAAACCTACTTGGTCCTTATGGATCAGGGAGGGGAGAATAGCATTCAGTCTAATCGATAGAAGTTTAGTAAATATTTTGAGGTCTGAATTCAGTAGCGCTATGGGCCTATAACTAGCGCAGGAGGCTGGGTCTTTATCGGGTTTAGGTATAAGGGTCAAAAAGGATCCCTGCATGTCACTCGGGATTGGGGTCTGGTGGAGAAAGGCGTTAAATAGTGTGGTCATGTGGGGGCTAAGTAACGGGAGAAAGGTCTTATAGTACTCGTATGGTAATCCGTCAGGGCCAGGGGATTTATGGGCTGGGAGGCCTTTCACTGTCTCTGCCACCTCCTCTGCCAATATGGGAGCGTTCAGGCCCTGTAAGTCCGCTGTCTTAAGTCGGGGTAGACCCGCTTGCTCTAAATATTGGGTCATACGGGCCTTCAGGTCAGGGGATGTGGGGTCGTGTGGGACTTCCGGCTTGTTATACAGGTCTGTGTAATAGTCCGCAAAGGCTCCCGCTATGTCCTTAGGATGTGTCAGAAGATCGCCCCCCTTGCCTTTTATCTGGTGTGGGGTAGAGGCGAGGGCCCGGTCCGCCAGTTTCCTGGCCAGAAGAGCCTGCGCCTTGTTGCCCTTGTCATAATAGAGTTGTTTCAGGCGGGTTAGCGCCTTTTCTACTTTGCCTAAAGCTAGTTCCCGCAGTGTCGTGCGCGTTTGGACAATCCGTTTAAGGAGTACAGTGGAGGGATTTAGCAGGAGTTTAGCCTCCAGGGCCTTTAGCTGGCGTTCAGCCAGTGCTTTAGCAGCACCGGCGTCTTTCTTCATGGCCGACGAAAGGGCCATGCACCGTCCCCTAAGGACCGCCTTGTGGGCAGCCCACAGGGTGGAGGCGGAGATGTCTGGAGTGTCGTTTTCAGCAAAATAATGCTGAAGGGTCTCTTCCAGTGCCTGTTTCGAGGGGTCGTGTTGCAGGAGGAAGTCATTAAGCCTCCAATTATAGGGCCGGCGGAGGGGAGCGTTTAAGTTCAGGGTTAGTGTAATGGGGGCATGATCCGACCAGGAGATAGGCAGCACATTAGCCGCTTCTGCAATCCGAAGCGTGTTATTATTCACAAAAAAATAATCTATTCGCGTGTGAGTGCGATGCGGGGCCGAATAGAATGTGTATTGGCGATCTCCTGGATGGAGGGCTCGCCACACATCAAAAAGTGCATTTCTCCTGGTCAGCTGGCGGAACAACTTTGAGTCCCTAAGGGCCCGGGTTTGCGAGGTCTGAGTATTGGCCACCAGGCGGTCCCAGGTGGCCGAGTGAGCCAGGTTATAGTCTCCTCCTATTACCAGAAAGTCATGAGACTCTCGGAACAGTCGGGCATGAACCCTGGTCAAGAAGTGGTGTTGATGTGTGTTGGGTGTGTAAACTACGCAGAGGGTAATGGCCTGTGACTGCCACAGGCCCCTAAGAATAAGAAAGTGTCCCCGAGGGTCTAAATACGTGGAGGAGCAAGAAAAGGGAGACCCCTTTTTAAAGAGGATGGCTACGCCCGCCCTTTTGTGTGGTCCGAAGGCCTGGTATACCTGGGGGAAGTATCGGGATGCAAACGTGAAGGAGTCCCCCCTATCAAAGTGGGTCTCCTGCACCATAATAATATCTGCCCCCGACTGCCTAAACTCTCGGAGCGCCAGGTGTCGTTTCTTGTTGGAATTCAGCCCATGTACATTTAACGAGAAAATTCTAGCCATAGCCTAGGAGGGGGTGTGCTACACGTATACTTATCTGATGGAGCAGGTGGCGTGTCCAGGTCAGGGGGCGCAACAACCAGGCGAGGAAAGCCGGGAGCCAATGGGGATGAGGCACAGATCGCGGCGACCAGGGGGAGGGAGCTCTAGCGGGGGAAAAAGAAATAAGAGTGAGAACACACAGAATAAACACAGTAAACATTTGTATGCATGCCCTGGCCGACCCAGAAGTCACGGGCCACACAAGTTCCCACCGGACTCCCCGGCCGGGAGATTTAAGAGGTCCGGGCCGGGGAGACTCGGAGGGACCAAGGTCCAGGGAGGAACTCTCTGGCGGATGGCCACCAGGGGGGATCAAAACATAAACAGTTATCACAACGGGTGACATCAATTCGACCCCCCTCTGAGAGAAAAAAACAAAACAAAAAAAAAAGAGGGGGGGAGGGAGAAAAATAACAAAAAACAAAACAAAAAAAAAAAAAAAAAAAGGGGGGGGGGAATATAAAGTCAAATAAGGGGAAAGTTCCAATTGGTCTCCCCAGCCACTAAGTAGGGAAAGTCCGGGCCGGGGAGATCGGGGCAGACCAAAGTCCGGAGGGGAACTATTAGGTGGCAAGCCACAGGGGGGTCAGTGACCAAAAAGCCGACCAGTCCGAGGCTACGGCCCAGACCAGCCCGTAATGGTAAAACAAAAATAGAGCAAGGGCAATCGGGGGGGGGGTGTCAGTTCAGTGGATCACGGAATCTCACACAGATGCGGGGTAAAGCGTGCTGTAGCCCAGCCGGGCGAGCAGAAAGGCGACTAGAGGACTGCTTGAGAGCAGGTCAGTTATTCTTGTGCTTAGTCGATTTCCGAGATTGGTCTCGTCCTCTAGGGCGTTTGTGAGGTGGAACCTTCTGCCATACCGCTGGCGGCGGTGGCGGGGTGGCCACCAAGTCCCATTCAGGTAGCGTGGGGATGGGAATGTCTAAAGCATCACAGAAGGAATCCAGGTCGTCTGGGTAGCGTAGGATAGCGGATTTTCCTTGATGTTTAGCCATCAGGCTAAAGGGGAACCCCCACCTGTAGATAATGTTCTTTTCTTGCAAGGAACCGAGGAGGGGTTGCAGCAATCTACGCTTCTGGAGTGTAATCCAGGAGAGGTCTGGATAGATCTGTACTGGGGAGTTATCGAAAGTCAGATTGCGTACGGCCCGCGCTTTGCGCATGATGTCCTCCTTCAGTGGGAAGGAGTGTATGCAGCATATGACGTCTCGAGGTTTGGAGGTGGGGCCTTTCGGACGTAGGGCACGATGGGCTCTGTCCATCTCGATACTTTTGTCATCGGGTTCCCCCAGGAGCCCATTAAACAGTGTTTGTAATGTGATCTGGAGGTCCTCAGCGTCTTCCGCTTCAGGCAGGCCCCGTACACGGATGTTGTTTCGGCGCCCCCTATTATCCAAATCCTCCAAGTGGCGCTGCATGTCACGGAGCATGAGGCGGTGCTCCGAGCCTTGTGTTTGGGTCCGGTGCACTGCAAGTCTGGTCTCCTGGATCTCCTCCTCTGCCATCTCAACTCTGTCGGCCAGGTGCTTTAGGCCAACCTGGAGGGTCTGGATCTCAGCCCGGCAGGTGGCTTTTACATCAGCTATCAACTGCTTGAAGTCCTCCTTAGTTGGGATTGCCTGGAGATAGGCCTGCCAGGGGGGGCCGGCTCCCCCACCCAGGCCCAGGTGCGGAAGAGGGGCCATGTGTGGGGGATAGTCCCCTGAAGGGGCTCCCTGGGCTTGGGGGGAAGACCTTGGTGAAGGTGGGTTCCAGGGCTCAGGCCATGATGTGGCATGGGGAGACTGCTGAGTGGGTCCCAGTGGGTCCCCTTGGGGGGGCTGCGACCTGGCAAGAGCCGCCTGGGCGTAGGATGGGGGGGTTGCTCCGTGCCCTCCTATGGTGGTGTGTCCCCCGGAACGAGAAGGCCTCTGAGCCTGCGGGGAGAGGTCCCGCCCAGTGGTGGATTGAGGCCTGGTGTCTCCTGAAGAGCCTGAGGCCCCACGTGGGTGCTTTGGGCCTGGGAGGGCCGGAAAGTCCTCGCTTGCGTCTGTGGGGGTGGGGGAGAGGGAACCAGAGGCATGCAGGCCAGGGTCCGATGCCGTTCTGAGCAGCTGGGGGAATGCTTCAGTGCACTGCGTGCACTGCGATGGAGGCTGGAACGCGGCCTGCTCCCCGCATGGCGGGGGCGGAGAAAGGAGGGGGTGCTGGTGGGGACTCACCGCTCGCTGTGTTCCGGAGGACGGAGCCTGTGGCAGGGAGGGCAGCGGCTCCTGGAGTGTGCTGTGGCTCCGTGGGGATGGTGGTGTGGAGGCACGGTGATGGGATGACTCGCCATCCGGCGCCATCTTGCTATGCCCGGCTGGCGACATTGCGGGCTGTGTAAAGTATGCCCGGAACGACTGAGATGGCCCCGGTGGCGGTTGGGAAGATCCCCGGGCTGATGAGGAGCGTGTGGTGCGAGATCCACCCATGGAAAGGTGAGTTTAGCCCCCGATTTTTCGCCTGTTAGCTGCGGGCTGGAAGGGAGCTCTCAGCCTAAGCGTCCGTCCAGCGCGGCTTCCGGTCACGCCCCGGCGTGATACATTTTAATGAAGCGTGACCCCATGCAAATGATGGACTGAGCTTCAGACAAGTACTTAAAATGAACTGCGCATGCGTCGTACCTTGGACGTATCCCAGTGCGCATGCTCACAATCACGTCGAAACAACTGGTTAAGATACGTCGAATCACTGCCTAAGACGTGAACGTAACCTACGCCCAGCTCTATTCACATACTATGAAACTACGTAAAAATTTGACAGCGTCCGTTCCGTGTTCCATACCTTTGCATGAGTTGCGCCTCCAATATGGGGAATAACTTTACGCCAGACGTAAACCTTGCGCAAATCGCTTAAAACATGCGCAAGTACGTTTGTGACTTGGCGTATCTCCCTCATTTGCATATTTGCATCAAAAATCAATGGGAGTGCCAAATGCATCCAGCGTAACTATGCGCCCACTATACGCCGGCGTAGGCAAGCTACATCGGTCGGATGAAGCCTATTTTTTTACATATCTAGCTTTGTGGGTAGATACGACGGCGCTCATTTGTACTTACGTCGGCGTATCTGGAGATTCGTCAGCGTAAGTGCTTTGTGAATCTGGACCGTATTGATTATAAACTAAATTTACATTATTTGGCAGGTTTACATTAAATATTGAACTAGAACTTTATGTAGAATACATATCATGATCCTGAGAAGTATTCTGAGGCATCAGCATTAAACTGCATGAAAATTAGTTGAGAAAACTCAAAATATCTAGAATCTAGGAGGATTACATTGCAGCTTGGATGTCAGAGAAGGAGAAGCTCAATGTGAAACAAAAGTGCTGATTATAAACCAGCTCCGCTTTCCTGCAGCTTCCCTCCCACCTCGTCAGACACATAATGGATTCTGTAGAGGTGAATGCTGAAATGTGACAGTGTTCTGTACCCTGAGAAGAGCCAACACTGGTTTATTTCAAAGATGGAGTCTCTGAGACAGAGATGATTTCAGTGCATTACCATCAACCTGCCACCACTGAGAGGTAAATTGAGCACAGATTCTGTATAAAAAAGACCTAAACGATATATACATTACATTTTGTGTACTTTGAATCTAAAAAGTACACAAAATGTAACCATGAAGAAACATACAAAGGGGTATATGTATAAATTAGGGAATGGGACTTTAACCACTTAAGACCCGGACCTTTAGGCAGCTAAAGGACCCTGCCAGTTTTTGCGATTCGGCACTGTGTCGCTTTAACTGACAATTGCGCGGTCGTGCGACGTGGCTCCCAAACAAAATTGGAGTCCTTTTTTCCCCACAAATATAGCTTTCTTTTGGTGATATTTGATCACCTCTGCGGTTTTCATTTTTTTCGCTGTAAACAAAAATAGAGCAACAATTTTGAAAAACATTTTTAATATTTTTTACTTTTTGCTATAATAAATATCCCCCCAAAATATATATATATAAAAAATGTTTTCCTCAGTTTAGGCCGATACGTATTCTTCTACATATTTTTGTTAAAAAAAAAAAAATCGCAATAAGTGTTTATCGGTTGGTTTGCGCAAAAATTATTGTGTTTACAAAATAGGGGATAGTTTTATTGCATTTTTCTATTTTTTTTTTTTTACTACTAATGGCGGCGATCAGCGACATTATGGCGGACACTTCGGACAATTTTGACACATTTTTGGGACAATTGTAATTTTCACAGCAAAAAATGCATTTAAAATGCATTGTTTATTGTGGAAATGACATTTGCAGTTTGGGAGTTAACCACAAGGAGGTGCTGAAGGGGTTATGTGTTCCCTAATGTGTGTTTACAACTGTAGGGGGGTGTGGCTGTAGGTGTGATGTCATCGATTGTGTCTCCCTATAAAAGGGATCACGCGATCGATGATGCCGCCACAGTGAAGAACGGGGAAGCTGTGTTTACACACGGCTCTCCCCGTTCTTCAGCTCCGGGGACCGATCGCCGCACTCCAGCGGCGATCGGCTCCGCGAATCCCGCGACCCGGTCCAAAGCTCCGCGACCCACGGCTGGGTACTAGCACAGCACGTACCTGTACGTGCATGTGCCCAGCCATGCCATTCTGCCGACGTATATGTGCAGGAGGCAGCCCTTAAGTGGTTAAATTACGTTTTTAAAAATTTCATTTTATTTCATCACAAAAAACGACCGTGTGTATGCAGCATAAGTCTTTTGACTAAAATGGCATTTTAGTTTTAGTCCCATTTTAGTCTTTTGACTAAAATGCCATTTTAGTTTTAGTCGTATTTTAGTAATCTCAATTGTTTTAGTTTTAACCGTATTTTAGTCGACTAAAATAGTATTCATCCTTCTCCTATCCAAGTTCTTCAAATAAAATACAAAAAAAGAAATCCTCTAGACTGGTCATTGAAGGCAACGAGTTAAAGAGTGTGTGCACCTGGCTGTGTGAAAATACTCTGTAACTGGTCGTGGATTAATCAGTGGGAGGTCCGGGAAAACCAATCTCCAAGCGGCTCCTGCGGGGGTACATTTGTCTGGTGGGTGCAAAAGCTATTGGGCACATGGTGGAGAATATTGAATGGAAAGCAGAAATGGTCACTCAATTCTTCTTTTAATGGACATGGTGTTTGGCAACAAACATGATCTTTGGACTTCACTGCTTTATGTACACATACATTTAATTCATGAAAATGTGTTTTTTGGGGGTAACCTTTTTATTTTTTAATGCTAGCACCTACCTTTTTCTGTTTGCAACCTAATTGTGTAATACCTAGAAAATTGTACTGTGTTGTCTTCCGCTTATCATCAAGGGGATACTTTGCTAACTATCTTGTGAGTTGCATTTTAGAGCCTGCAAACTTAGATCGTGTATGTTTGTTTGCAGCAGAATGTTACAGCTGTGAACTTGGAAAAGGAAATAGGAATTATTAGAGAATTCTACAGGGACATGGGTGACACGTACACAGGATGCTGTGATCACAGGGGACTTCATCAGAGTTCATCATGCTGACATCTGTAACACTTAGTTATGCTATTTAGGAAAATTGATGTCACATAGTGTTTTATTACTGTGTCTTTCTTATATAATCTTTACTAAAGGGTCAGTTCCTCGAAAACAATATTGTGGACTAAGTCAAGCCCAAGCTTTTTGCTATGTCATACGTATTTAAAGGGGGAGTAAACTCCCATGCATGACTTTTACCTATAGGTAAGCCTAAGGTAAAGCTTACCTATAGGTGCAGTGAATATCTCCTAAACGTGCGCTGTTTAGGAGATATTTCCTTTTGATGCAGCCGGTGATGTCACTGGCACATAGGGTGACCACTTATAGAAAAGAAAAAATTGCGCCAATAAACAAATATAAAGTCCTTATATATTGTATAAATAATAAAGTCCACAAAAGTGCATGTATATAAACGACACCCAAGTGATTGATACGATCCAGTGAACCGCCACCTTATGGACAGAGGCTTACCAGCAGGTAGTGGGTAAACAGCATATCACAGCACCACGGCTGTTCACAGGATGAAGACTGAAGACAAAATCAGCAGATGACAGGAAACAAGCAGAGATCCAGCTCAAACATCCGCTCAAAGGCCAAGCAGATGACAATGTTTGATTCTGAAGTGTGGTCTCATAGATGGTCCTCAATACAGGTGCCGATACCGTCAAACATAATGGAAGAAACGAAGAGGCCGCACATAGTGTAAAACCATCAAGGAGATTTAATATCGAATAAAAAAACTACTTACAAACGAATATGAAATTCGAACAACGTCGAACGCGGTGGCGTCACTGCACATCGGCGTGCAGTGACGCCACCGCGTTCGACGTTGTGAGAAAGGGCTCCTCGTGTTGCCGGCCGGCATTCGTTTTAGGATCGCATCCAATTTTTCGTTTTATGATCGAATTTCATATTCGTTTGTAAGTAGTTTTTTACAGCGGGAGTTCCACTTTAATTAAATCCACAAGTGCTTTTTTTTTACCACTACTATTCCTTTATATTGGCTGTTAAAATGTACAAATGCAGCCATTTAGAATTTAGATGAAAGGTTTGGCACTGAGAAACACCTTTTGAAAGATAATAAGTCCATTTTATATACTTTATAGATCAGACTAAAATGAGGGACAAATGAGGGGGAAAGAGGGACAGAGGGACATTCCTCCAAATCAGGGACAGTTGGGAGCTATTACCTTTCAGGTTAGGGGAAAAAAAACACCCAGTGGTTTACTACAGCTTTAATCCACAACTTTGTTCTTGTGTACTGTACCTGGGAGTTTTGAGTGTTTTTGCCCAACTTGTGTTCCAGTTACTCCTGTTACATTCTCCATAATATGCTGGGTACACACGGGAAGTTGTTTTCCAGTCAACCTAGTGGTCATGAAACCAGCTTCTGTCACCCAGCTTTAGCAAGCATTCAAACTTTTCTTGTTTTTAAAGAGGAGGTCTAGGCCTGTATTAAAAAAAAATAAAAGTCAGCAGCTACATATACTGTAGCTGCTGCCTTTCAATGTAAGGACACTTACCTGTCCAGGAAGCCCATAATGTCGGCACACAAAGCCGACCCATCCCTCGGCTTTGGGTGCAGGTGCCGACATCCTTACTAAGGAAAACAGGAAGTTAAGCCTTGCGGCTCCACAGCACACTGCACATGCTCGAGTTGGGCTGTGCATTCTGAATGGTCCTGCTGTCTTCTAGGGCCTGTGTATGTCTTCCAGAAGGCAGTGGGGGGCGCAAATGACGTAGGTCGTCGTGGCACCCTTACATTAAGGTGACCAGATTTTTAAAAGGAAATCATTTTTTTAACTAGTAATGGCGGAAATCAGCGACTCGCTGCCCGCCACCGCCTCCCCTCACAGCCTGTCAAGACTTACTCTCCGGGCCCTGGCTACTACTGGGTGGGGAGCGGAGGAAGATCACTCCACCAGGGAAGGCAGGAAGATAAACAGGCAAGCGGCTGGCCGAGACGTGAGCCAAGGCAGAAGAACATGTGAGCGGAGATAAATTTGCATGCGCCTGAAACTGAAGAAATATTCACTCCATTCTGACCAGCACATGATCATCAGAAAGGGGCACAGATAATGGAAAAAAATACACCCCTAAGCTACTAGACACGGCAGAGCGGGGGGATGTAATTCCGATTTTTTTTTTTTTTTTCATTCTGCACTGACTCTTTGAAATTGCCCAAGCCCCTTTTCAAATCCAATCTGGGGACAAAACTGGGGACAGACTTGGTCTGGGGACAGTGTGCTCAATCCAGGGACTGTCCCCTGAAACTGGGGATGTCTGGTCACCCTACCTTACATGGAAGTGGGAGCGGGTATCTGTTTTTGACAGGTATACGCTCTCCCATCACCCCTGAGAGGTGCCAAATGTGGCACCAGATCGGGGAGGAAGCAGCTAAGATTTGGGTGGAACTCCACTTTAATGGTGTCTGTGTCTCTGCTGGAGAAATGTCTTCATCTCCTGGTCACATTGATAATAGTGAAAACTTCTGTCCCGTTCTAATTGTTGTCTGGATCTTGTTGTTTTGGTGACAACCATTTCTGTTAGCTCTTGTCCTGACCTGCCCTTTGTCAGCCTGGATCTGTTCCAAAGACATTTTGGAATCCATACAGGCCGATGGAGCATGAGCTCAGCCTCACTCAGGGTACCCTACCTGGCTTCAGTAAACCAAGCCTTTAGCCCTGAAGAAGGACTTTAAAGAAATTCGACATTTTCCTAGTTTCCTATGTAAACAAGGTTTTCAACAAACAGAAGAACTTGTAGAACCTGGCCAAGGTTGTAATTATGTTCTCCACGCTATCCATGCTTTTTTAGGCTAGTGACTTACTAGGAAGTGAAGCCAGAATGAGTACAGCTGACCTGCAGTATGCATGTGTAAATTCCAAGTTAACGATAGGAGTTCTCATATGTCTGTCCTCACAGGGTCACTTAAATCACTCATTTAAACTCGGCTATAAAAAAAAAGTATGCAGACAGCGTTTCAAGATGTCCCCAGCAATCTCTGGAAGCCTTACTACATCGGCATTAGTCATAGCAAATGATCTCTGAATCAAAGAAGAAATGTGTAACATTATTGAACATATATATATACAGTATAGATTAGTATAGATTTATTGGGACCTTTCTAACATTATCGGCAAATCCACTGCGGGTTCCTGCATCGCACCCGACTCGCACAGCAATTCACACTGCCATATGCAAACCGGTGCAAGTGCCAATACATTGTTAATGACACCCCCATTTCAGCTTGCATATCGCACTGCGAACTGACAGTTCAGACCTGAATTGGATCGCATAGTTGTGAAAACTCATGTGATTCGATTCTAGTGCGGACCATAAAAAAAGGGTCCTGAGCGAGTTTGGTCCAAATGCGATGCAATATCAGCCAGACAATCTCTGTGGCTGAAATCACATCGCATGGACATCACGTGTGATTTGCACTGCAGTGCGGTGCGAATTAAATGCGATCTCGCAGACCACGCTGGTGTGAACCGGTTACAACGTAACTAATATAGATTGCACATACTTCGGTCTGACGTATATCAGGTTCTCAGGGAATATTGTTCTGTGCTACCATGGAGCATAAACCTTCATCACAATCCTGAACTATTGACAGGGGAAAGCTTGCAAGTGTCCCACCTGCTGTCACAAAGGTCTCTAGGTGAGTTGCGTGTTTCGTGAATTCTCAGCTGTGTTTGTTTAGAAGTGCATTACTATCATTTTACAATTCTTGCCCGACTTATATAATTATGGTATAGAATTTTAAATACAACAAATGCAGTGTTATGTCATGAGTTTTAGCTGTTCTGTACCCATACTGTGCAAAGATGAAAAAATAATTCAGGTCACTGAGGCATTACTAAGAAAGCGGTTAATGCATCTCCTTAGTAATGCCTCAATGACATGCGCTTTTGTTTTTCCTACACCACTTGGTGCAGGGCAGTGACTAATTTCCTTATCATTAAGGCTTCATTTACTTGCTTGCCGACCAGCACACGACGATATACGTTGGCACAATGGCACAGCTGCGCAAATGGGCGCACAGGTATGTCCCTTTTAAATCGCGGCCTAGTGGGCACACGTGCCACCACATACTCCTTGACCGTGCCCGCAGGACCCATGGACTTGATGTCTGCCATTGTCCCACGATCGCATCACAGAGCTACAGAACAGGGTGATGCCTTTGTAAACAAGCATCATGACAGAGATCTACTGCTCCCTGTCATCGGGAGCAGTGATCTCTGTCATGTTCTAGTGAGACCAGCCCCCCCACAGTTAGAATCACTTCCTAGGACACACTTAACCCCTTGGCCGCCCCCTAGTGTTTAACCCCATTCACTGTCTGTGTATTTTTTAGCACTGATCGGTGTATAAGTGACAGTGGTCCCAAAATAGTGTCAAAAGTGGCCGATGTGTCTGCAATAATGTCGCAGTCACGATAAAAATCGCAGATCGCCACCATTACTAATAAAAAAAAAACATAAATCTATCCCCTATTTTGTAGATTCTATAACTTTTGCGCAAACCAATCAGTATACGCTTACTGCGTTTTTTTTTTAACCAAAAATATGTACAAGAATACATATCGGCCTAAACTGAGGATTATATATATATATATATATATATATATATATATATATATATATATATATATTGTGTGGATATTTATTTTAGCAAAAAGTAAAAAATATTGAATTTTTTTCAAAATTTACACTCTTTTTTTGTTTATAGCGCAAAAAATAAAAACCCCAGAGATAATTAAATACCACCAAAAGAAAGCTCTATTTGTGGGAGCTTTGTTTGGGTGCAACATTGCACGACCACGCAATTGTCAGTTAAAGTGACACAGTTCCGTATCGCAAAAAGTGTTCTGGTCAGGAAGTGTAAATTCTTCCGGGGCTGAAGTGGTTACACTGCTGCTCAAACAGACACTGAGGAGCAGTTGGGCGCTTTTTTTTCAGCTGCCCCTGAACTCTCCTCTATGTTATCTTATCAGTACATGAACATGTCTTTATAGTAATTTTTAGGCATTTGAGTTTAGAAGCATTTTTTGGAAATGACAGATGTTTAGAGGCATTTGAAACACCCATAACAGCTTGTAAACGTGGCAACTTGCGTTTAGCCTTATTTCACTTACAGGCAATTGAAATTGACTATTTGAAAAAAAATGCAAATGCGGTTAAACGCGGCATTTAAATGCGGCAAAAAGGTTGTTTTTAAAAGTATTTTACTATCTGTCAAGTTAAATAGTTTAGGGGAGGTTGTAAAACGTCCCGTGTACATTAAACCTTAAGGATAATGGTAATTTCAGAGGAATCAAAGCATTAAACTTTAGTGGCACTTAACCGTCGTTTTAGCGGTGCTTTTTGGCCAATAGCAGGGCGATTTTACCCCCCGCTAGTGGCCAAACAAAGGATTAAAAGCACCCGTGTTGTGACGCTGCCAAATCACTTTCTAGGCATTGACCTGGATATTTGATAGTTAGGCAACTCCTATCCTCATATTGATTAGTGTATCCAAATTAATAATAACTACTGTAATAGGGAACAGACACAAAAGATACACTCAGCATCTTTCCAAATAACTGTTCTGCTTTATTATGACGCAATAATAGGTTTTTATACACATGATTATGTAGGTATTACATTAATATTACAATTCTACGTTTATAGTAACAGGGGGCGTAACATAGGCAGACTAATTCTAATCAGGACTCGAAAGAATGCAAACATGTAATGAAAACGTTATTAGTGTCGTGTGTGCAATACATGCAAAATAGAATACAATTATATACAGAACTTACAAATTTCCTTTACAGCACTTTGACAGCTCTGCCCCTTCATTTCAATGGGCAGAGCGTTTTGGGAGTGGGAGATGCTGCTTGCAGGACTTTATTTCACATTCTGACCTCAGAGGGAGATCACGTGGCTGCTCGTCACCGCTGCAGAAGACACCCATCAGAGCTGTAAAGCGTCCACAAGTCACGTGACCGGCCTGAAGACAGCTGATATAGAAAATGTACAGCTCTCGTTTTTAAATAAAACATACACAGTGTGCTATGCCAGCCTTTAATAGAGAGGCTGGCAGTGACAAATGTATATTTTAATATGAAAATAATAGCAGCGGTGGGCATATCTCCCAACTTTTTGAGATGGGAACACACATATCCGCAAAAGTATGCAGGCATAGGACACACCCATTACCTAGCCCCCTTAAAGGAGAATTGTACACAAAAAAGATTGGTTAAACCCACTAGTGATTTTTTTACCACTACTATTCCTTTATTTCTTGAATTTTGGAATTTACAAATGCAGAAATTTTGAAATCACATGAAAGGTTTAGGGCTAGAAAACACTTTTTGATGGTTAAAAAGATAGATCAGACCACAATGAGGGACACATGAGGAAGATTTCTCCAAATCGGGGACAGCCCCTTAAAATCAGGGACAGTTGGGAGCTATGGCAGGAGGGGGGGGGCTGGGCTGGCCCAGAGGGCGCTGACAAGGAGGAAGGAGTAGGGTGAGAGGAAAGCAGAGAGCAGACAGCCTATCACAGAGGAGAGGCACTTTGGCCATGGTGATCAGGGCGGAGCAGCCCTGGTTGTCGTGGTCTGATTAGAGAGGGCATATAGGAAGTGGTAGGTTTATTTTTTAATTTTTTTACAGTTTAGAGGGGGGGAAGTTCATTGTGGTCCCATTAATTTTGAACGGCACACTAAAGCACCTTGCAAATACAAATCAGAAATATGGGCACTGTGCGTTGTGTTGCAATAACTCATACACTCTCACTAGTACTTGGCACAGACACAATGTGGTGTGGTAACTATCCAATTTAGCCACCCAAATGATCAACAAAACACAGGCTCTACACTTTGCTCTATGACAGATAAGCCCCTGGAAATATGACTGCATGCCAATGCTACCAAATATATGTGTCATAATTTCTAGTCATTTTCTTATCAATAGCAGATTGTTAATTTGTACCATGTACTCTTTGCCGTAGTCCCAATAGCCTGATATAGCTGCAGATATTGTAAGCTGCATGGTTAACAGGTAACAATAAGCCTACAGATAACTTTGACTAGGGTGGTTCTTTGTCCACCAGACAAGTATTCACAAAGGTAATCATGAATGAGTAAGGGTTACTCATTCACAACAACCAATTTCAGTGCAGCCACCGGGGCACAGCATCCTAGCTTTCTACGAGGCAGGGAAGACCTGCTTGCTTCCTAGCTACCAAAAAAAATGCAACCCACAGAGCATGTTTCCAAACCTAAACCCTATTGAGCATCTCTGGGGCATACTCAAACAGAAGGTGGAGGAGCTCAAGGTCTCTAACATCCACCAGCTCTGTGATGTCGTCATGGAGGACTGGAAGAGGACTCCAGTGGCAACCTGTAAAGCTCTGGTGAACTCCATTTTCACTTGGGGGTGTACTCACTTATGTTGCCAGATGCCTGCGGTTTAGACATTAATGGCTGTGTGTTGAGTTATTTTGAGGGGACAGCAAATTTACACTGTTATACAAGCTGTACAGTCGCTACTTTACATTGTAGCAAAGTGTAATTTATTCAGTGTTGTCACATGAAAAGATATAATAAAATATTTGCTAAAATTTTAGGGGTGTACTCACTTTTGTTAGATACTGTATATTATAATAAATAAATACAGGGAGTGCAGAATTATTAGACAAATTAGTATTTTGACCACATCATCCTCTTTATGCATGTTGTCTTACTCCAAGCTGTATAGGCTCGAAAGCCTACTACCAATTAAGCATATTAGGTGATGTGCATCTCTGTAATGAGAAGGGGTGTGGTCTAATGACATCAACACCCTATATCAGGTGTGCATAATTATTGGGCAACTTCCTTTCCTTTGGCAAAATGGGTCAAAAGAAGGACTTGACAGGCTCAGAAAAGTCAAAAATAGTGAGATATCTTGCAGGGGGATGCAGCACTCTTAAAATTGCAAAGCTTCTGAAGCGTGATCATCGAACAATCAAGCGTTTCATTCAAAATAGTCAACAGGGTCGCAAGAAGCGTGTGGAAAAACCAAGGCGCAAAATAACTGCCCATGAACTGAGAAAAGTCAAGCGTGCAGCTGCCAAGATGCCACTTGCCACCAGTTTGGCCATATTTCAGAGCTGCAACATCACTGGAGTGCCCAAAAGCACAAGGTGTGCAATACTCAGAGACATGGCCAAGGTAAGAAAGGCTGAAAGACGACCACCACTGAACAAGACACACAAGCTGAAACGTCAAGACTGGGCCAAGAAATATCTCAAGAATTATGGTTTTATGGACTGATGAAATGAGAGTGAGTCTTGATGGGCCAGATGGATGGGCCCGTGGCTGGATTGGTAAAGGGCAGAGAGCTCCAGTCCGACTCAGACGCCAGCAAGGTGGAGGTGGAGTACTGGTTTGTGCTGGTATCATCAAAGATGAGCTTGTGGGGCCTTTTCGGGTTGAGGATGGAATCAAGCTCAACTCCCAGTCCTACTGCCAGTTTCTGGAAGACACCTTCTTCAAGCAGTGGTACAGGAAGAAGTCTGCATCCTTCAAGAAAAACATGATTTTCATGCAGGACAATGCTCCATCACACGCGTCCAAGTACTCCACAGCGTGGCTGGCAAGAAAGGGTATAAAAGAAGAAAAACTAATGACATGGCCTCCTTGTTCACCTGATCTGAACCCCATTGAGAACCTGTGGTCCATCATCAAATGTGAGATTTACAAGGAGGGAAAACAGTACACCTCTCTGAACAGTGTCTGGGAGGCTGTGGTTGCTGCTGCACGCAATGTTGATGGTGAACAGATCAAAACACTGACAGAATCCATGGATGGCAGGCTGCATGAGTGTCTTGCAAAGAAAGGTGGCTATATTGGTCACTGATTTGTTTTTGTTTTGTTTTTGAATGTCAGAAATGTATATTTGTGAATGTTGAGATGTTATATTGGTTTCACTGGTAAAAATAAATAATTGAAATGGGTATATATTTGTTTTTTGTTAAGTTGCCTAATAATTATGCACAGTAATAGTCACCTGCACACACATATACCCCCCTAAAATAGCTAAAACTAAAAACAAACTAAAAACTACTTCCAAAAATATTCAGCTTTGATATTAATGAGTTTTTTGGGTTCATTGAGAACATGGTGGTTGTTCAATAATACAATTAATCCTCAAAAATACAACTTGCCTAATAATTCTGCACTCCCTGTATGTGGGCGCTATTATCTGTAATGAATCAATTTCTGCTGTATTATAACAGTGAGGCTACGATATAACTTATTAGTAAGTCCTTGGCCACTAATACAGGGGTCATTGCTAGGACTGTGGAAGACATAGAAACATTTTGTTGAGAAATATTTAATATACAGCACAGTTTACAAAGTACAGTGCTCAGGACAATATAATCTACAGCATAGCTTAGAGCAGGGGTCTCCAAACTGCGGCCCGAGGGCCATATGTGGCCCTTTGCTAGCCTTTATCCGGCCCTTTGGGCACAATTCCTCCCAATGACATGAGGCACTATTCCTCCCATTGACACCAACAATGGGGCACTATATTATCCACTGATACCAATGATGGGATACTATTCTTCCTACTAATAGGACCAACCCTGAGGCCATATTTGTTCTCACTGATGCCAGGCCTGTGACATTTTCTTCCCTTGCTGGCCCCAATCCGGCCCTCCTAAAGTCTGCAGGGCAATAATGTGGTCCTTAGTTTAAAAAATTGAGACCCCTGGCTTAGAGTAAAGCAGACAGGACTGGGTAACATACAACCAATTGTCACTGGTTTGCTGCCACCCTGTGTCATATACTGCCAGCCCTACTTTGATGCCAGTGCCAAAAGTAAACACGCACCGTTGGGCAGGAAATCAAAGTGCCTGCATGACTAGGCAACTGGTGGCAGACCTAGGGCATGTGTCTTTATTTGCAAAGCATAGCTTTCTAAGGGAGGTCATTTTATATAACGTGCCTTTCACCAGCATAGATATTTGCTCTTTTCTGCTAACTGGAAAATTCTTCAGTCCAGCAGATAAATTGAGAGGATGATTATCTAAAGAAGTAATTTAGTACAGATGTTGATCTTGGAAGTTCTACATCTATCAAATACACCTATTTCAGGCAAAAATGTGACATCTCCCCAATACATAAGGAATAACGACTCTGCCGTGGAACGCGAGTCCCGGAAGTGACGTCAGCGGGAGGGGACCACAAAACGTGAGTGAGGTCATCAAAATGGGAATGCGTTTCGCAACTACTGATTAGTTCCTTCTTCAAGCCAAAGACCAAGGGCCAAAGGCCAAAGACCAAGGGCCAAAGGCCAAAGACCAAGGGCTTGAAGAAGGAACCTTCTCTTCTGTACAATACAGCATTCCCTATATAGATAAATAACATGTTAATTTTTTTTTAACAACCAGCATTACTAAATTTACTAAAACTTAAATATTTTTTGCCTATCTTTTTTTAACCTGACATACATATGTATACATGAACTAGGAAACAAACAAAATGTAAAAAATAAAATCTGTTTTTAGCGTGTGTGGATACTATTATTATGAGGAATTACACATGCAGTAGTGTGTTACCCTGCGTTGTCACATGAGTGCACTGGTGACTTTCTAATTATACACAGATCAATACTGTATAGGGATTCTGTGAGAACCAACCCAGCCATAATAAAAGCGTCTCACATAAAAGGCAGCTTAATGAGACTATTTAGTTGAAGGTTTGCTTAGTTTTTCAATGTCATTTAGATGTTGGCAAAAACAAGGCAAACCGTTCTTTCTTTGTAAAGTGCTATTTTCATACAAATGAGGAGAACTGGGGATGCCAGAGTCCACAGAGAATATTTATAAATCCATATATGTTTCCTGGTAACACCACGCCAACATCTATTAAATCATTAAATCATTATGTGCACTATAAAACAGTAAAAAAACTTTTTTTGCCATCTTCTCCTGCCCTCTTAATAAAATTAGAAAAAGTTTAATTCATTGACTGATTGCTTCCTGCCTTTTATTCTTTTAGAATGAGCTTCCTACTGACTAAAGTGGTACCACTTCCGCCAGTCATGATGGCAGATCCCGTTCAACTTGTGACTGTGGTTTTCACACTCTAAAGGTTTTGCCATAGTTATGTGTACCACACAGTGGCGGCTGGTGCTAAAAATTGGGACTCACTCGATCAGGAAGGTGGCTATACATGGCATTACCGTATGCTGCAGTAGAGGTGCAGGGAGGAGGACAATGATAAGTAACATTTTTATAGATCTTCCAGAAATGGTCCACATTTACATCAGAGAACTCTCTTCTGTTTTAGATCCCGTGCCATAATTAAAGCTAAATTCCAGGATCTAGATACCTTTGCAATTGCAGATCCCTCTCCCTAACTTTTCCTAAACTAAAGTTTAATTCATATTGCCTTACTTTTCTTGTAATTCAAGATTTTCAGTCCCAGTGATGTCATGATATCCCCTGGGAAAAGTGCTCCTTCTTGGTGCCAGGAGGAGAATTTTAAAACACGTGTAGATAGATAGGTAGTCAGGGCTCAAGTCCTGCGGGAACGTGTGGGAACGGAGTTCCTGCACTTTTTTCACAGCAGGAACGCAGTTCCCTTTGCAGGGCTAGATTAGTCGAGAGCAGCCGAACCGCCCGAGCCAATCCTTCACTAAGCGGCGATGCCCAGCTCGGGTCACTGTCAGGGGCAGGCGAACCTTAGTAATCCTTTATGTTACTGGCCGCTTCCTGTATATGGATTCATCAGGTAGTGTGCGGGTATTCTGTCACTTTTTCGATGCCAGAATGTCTCCTGGGAGCTTTTGTCATTGTTCCCTGGAGACATTGTGGAGGTCTGCCGTGAGTTATCACGGGATTAAGAAAGAACTTGCTTAAAGAATCCATATACAGGAAGCAGCCAGTAACATAAAGGATTACTAAGGCACAGTGGTTAACAAAAAAACATGCGGTTTAGTTATTATGCATATGAGTGTATCATTTTAAATTTTTTTTGGTTGGGGAGTGGATCTTGAGTGGGAGTTCCCACACTTTTTTCCCCAGGACTTGACCCCTGTAAGTAGTGCATTTTATATATAACTACAGTATATAAATCAGACCAAAAATGAGGGACAAATGAGGAGGAAAGAGGACAGTCTCTTGAAATCAGGGACAGTTGGGAGCTATGTACATGTCACACCTGTGTGAGAAAGAAGGGATAAATGTAGCAAAGGGAAATAATGTATAGTGTTGCTCACGAATATTCGCATTGCGAATATTCACTACGAATATTGCATATTCGAGTATAAGTGAATAACTCGAATATCGCGGGGAATATTCGCTATTTCGAATATTCATATTTTTTCAAATTTCGCAATCAAATTCGCAATCATTTTCGCATTCGCACTAGCGAAATTTCGCATTAGCGAAATTTCGCAATTTTTTTTTTTTTTTTACAAAATATAGCGAATATTCGTAAATATCGAATATTCGTGATATTTTATCCAAAAAAAATAGCGAAATTTCGCAATTTTTTTTTTTTTTTTATAAAATATCACGAATATTCGATATTAAAAGTCACACGCGAAATTTCACAATTTTTTTTTTTTATAAAATATCACGAATATTCGATATTAACGAATATTCGCGAATATTCTTTGAAATATTCGCGAAATATCGCAAAATCGAATATGGCGTATTCCGCTCATCACTAATAATGTAGGAGGTGACAGACATGAATGCAGCAAATCTGAGAAGGGCAAAGTAGGTACTAATGCCTACACACAATCGAATTTAGAAAGAGAACATTTTCTCTTTTTTTCCACCGTCGGAAATTCCTTTAATCTGTAGGGAACTCCGACGGAGAAAAAAACGCTCAGAATCAAGTCGACGCATGCTCAGAAGCATTGAACTTAATTTTTCTCAGCTCGTTGTAGTGTTGTACGTCACCGCGTTCTTGACGGTCTAAATTTGGTGTGACAGTGTGTATGCAAGACAGCTTGAATGGAATTCCATTGTAAAAATCAGTCTGAGTTTATCCTGACGGAAAATCCGATCGTGTGTGTAGCGCCCCCTTGCCTTTAGCACAGGTATTGCGCTAGAAAAAAAAAGTTAGTTGGATTGGGAGAGTTACTTTGCTCCCGGTCACGATTTGTTAGGTTTGTGACCTGTACCATTCCGGAAATATCCGCTGGCTCGGACTGCATTCTGGGGATGTGAATCCGTCCCTGGCTGGCAGTGGGAGCCAGAGGGATTTCCGGCGGATGGATTCTTCCTCAGCAGCCAATTGGAGAGGGTTTTCTCTCGCTGGGCATGCTGGGAGGGGATATATCTGAGAGTCAGGTCATGTGTCAAGGTTATTTTTGCGTCTCCTGCGGGGGGGTCCCGGAGTCGGGGTGCGGCACCCACCTTTAGGGTGTGTGCGCCCATGGGCCCCGCCGATGTGGTCCGCCTGGCCAAGTGTCCGGAACCTACAGAGTCTCAGTCGGAGACGAGTCTGGAGGGACCCCAGTGAGTGGCTGGGCTTCCGGTGCCGTCGAGAGAATTAGGCACCTGGGCCATACACAGGTGCGCGCCGATGTCGCTCGGTATGGGATACTGAGAAAGCATGACGGGGAGGCTTTGCTTTATTCAGACAACTGTAAATTATTCAAGTTACACCGGCCTGTGGCAGAGGCCTAAAGCCAGGTCAACGAAGGAGACCCGTTTTCCTCCCTGTCTGTGTCTGAATGGCGACGCAAGCAAATCTGTACACTTAGCAGCTGAGTTTTATGCTGTGCTCTAATCCAGGCCTGACATTGAGAGTTTATTTTTTCATCAACCTGTCTCACTTTTATTGAGTTGATGTTCGGCTATGTTGGCCTGGAATTAAAAATACAGAGAAAAATCTTTATTTGCCTGTCTGGACATTCCATTTGTTACTGAATACTTCTTGTGCACCCCTAGAGAGTGCAACTTAATCTGCCAATCCCATCATCAAACCAGCGGCTCCTTCGGGGGTGAGTGCTACATGTGTACAAGGCATAAGGGCTGTATCCAGCGCTGGTACAAGGTCATCCAGCACCCAGGGCAAAGTTGCCAAACCACGCCCCTCCCCCCCGGTTCATGACGTTCAAGCTTAGGGGGTACTACCCCCAGCCAGGGCCGTATTAATAGCATCTTGGGCCCCTGGGCAAAGTAATGCTCTGGGGCCCCTACAATGATGACAGTGCAGGTAAACGGACATCAAGTAGGTAGGAGGCAGACTGCCTTCCCTGTGTATCTATCACTCTCAGTGCTATCATGGGGCCCCCAATTTTGGGGCGGAGTGGGCTCAATGACCAGATGCTTGGGGCAAAGTGCAGGGGCCCCTCATGCATCTGGGGCCCCTGGGCAGTGCCCAGGTGTGCCCTCTCATTAAGACAGCCCTGTGTCCGCTTGCCCACTTCTGCACAGTAATGTTAGTGTGGAGTGTGGGGTGGAGCAAGATGGCGGTGATGAAACGTCACTTCCTGACGAGACAGCCGCCGGGTGTACCAAGATGGCCGCCGCTCTGGAGCTAGGCCGAAACCGGGGACTTTCCTATGGCCGCACCCGAAAATCGTGGGTCACCCAGCCTGGAGATCGCGGGGGGGGGGGGTGTTGAAGGGTTGTACTTACTTTTGTGACATGCTGTATGTGAGTGATCTCCCGCATGAATGATTTTTGGATTTTGAAATTTTAGTGTAAATCTAGACAGTTGGGGGGGGGGGTGTAATATTTCCGCTGGGTGGAGTATGTGATCCCCTTACTTTCAATATCGCCCCAATCGATGGGGAGATTTTTGCCGCGATTGTCGCCTGACAAATCACAGGACTGCTTTTGGGAAACGGGCGTCCCGTCATTTTGTGTGATTTATCAGGTGTCAATATTGTCCCATGATTGGGGGGCCATTGAAAGTAATGGGATCACAAGTGTGTCGCACGTTTTGCGACAATTCGGAAATTGCGGTAATTCCACCCGCGATCCGGAACACCTAGGTGTGATCGCAGCCAAAGCTAAGCGTCTTCTATCAGTTGCTGGGTTCTACTTCTATAGATTTTGGGGGAACATTTTCTTCCTCAAACATTCCACACGTTCTCTTCATTCTTTATTCCACCACTAATCTATACTCCGCATTGACCTTGTATATCGCTTTTCTCTCTGAGGACTCCAAGTATTGGAGATGGCGTTGGCCGGGAATCGAACCTGGGTCAGCTGCTTGGAAGGCAGCTATGCTTACCACTACACCACCAACGCAAAAGTAGCATGTCTTTGTAGTGTTGGAGGAAACCGGAGTACCCGTAGGAAAACCACAAAAGCACAGGGAGAACATGCAAACTCCATGCAGATAGTGTCCTGGTCAGAATCTGAAACAAGGACTCCAGTGCTGCAAGGCTTACCACTAAGCCTCTGTGCTGCCCATATGCGGCCTCTGTTCTCTAAGGCCCGCCCCCGCTGAGTGGGGAAATTCACTTATGTTTACTCAAAGTGCCTTCAGAAGAAATTCAAACTTCTCCTAAACTACAATCTATAACACTCCTGTAATAAAACACCCCAAATAACAAAGAGGGGTTCAGTGTTCCCCAAATTAGCAACACACTGGAGCTCAATATTCCATTCACCCTTAGGCCTCATTCACACGAGGCGTATGAATCCGTACCCCATGGGAGGGCCATGTTTACCGGAATGGGGATGCACAGGTGTTCCCAGCATCCCGTGTAGGCAGTCCCATTGCTGTCAACTGGGGTGCAGTGACTGTACCCAATGTGACATCAGTGTGGGTGCCGTTGCACAGCCCCGAACGCACCCAGGGTGTGTCCGCACAGCTGCACCCACATGGATGTCCTTTTTGGGGTTAAAGCAGCCCCCACACTGGGTACAGATTCATACAGCCCGTGTGAGTGAGGCTTCAGACTTCTCCATGAAGGACCTCACTGGCGGGAAGAGTTTTAATTTCTCCAGCAAAGAAAGCCTAAAGAAAGCTGGAAAGACTTCTCCGACCTCTGAAGACAAAAAGAGTTCCAACCTCCACTTATAGCCAGACCAACACACGCCTCAAAAACATACCAGCCTCCAACCTCCCCATAGCCGGTCCAACACATGCCTCAAAAATATACTGGCCTCCAATCTCCCCTTATAGCCGGTCCAACACACGCCTCAAAAATATACCAGCTTTCAACCTCCTCTTATAGCCAGTCCAACATACACCTCAAAAACATACCGGCCTCCAACCTCCCCTTAGCCAGTCCAACACACGCCTCAAAAAATACCGGCCTTCAACCTCCTCTTATAGCTGGTCCAACACACGCCTTAAAAACATACCGGCCTCCAACCTCCCCTTAGCCGGTCCAACACATGCCTCAAAAATATACCCGGCCTTCAACCTCCTCTTATAGCGGGTCCAACATACAACTCAAAAACATACCAGCCTTCAACCTCCTCTTATAGCCGGTCCAACACGCCTTAAAAACATACCGGCCTTCAAACTTCACAACATAATCAATTTCTTTATGCTAATAGACAATACATAGATCAAACATATCACCTGTATAAACGTGCTTGGAGATGTTGGTGGTAAACAGCCTGCTAGGCCTGGGGGGAACCAAACCGAGTCCTCCAAAAGCCGCCTCATATCCAAAAGTTGCCAAGAGTGTAAATGTAGACATTATGCTTTAAGGTTAATAAAAATTATCACATTCTAAAGGGAAAGGTAGACCAAGGGGGGAAGGAAAATGGAAGGGGCAGAGAGGGAGGAAAGTAGGGGGGATGGAAGGTTGCGGGTAGGGAAGGTGTGGGGGTCCCCCCAAACCCTCACCCCCTTCTTCTTTTTCCCCCAACCTTCCCTTCTCCCCCCTTTCCTCCCTCTCTCCCTCTTCCATACTCCCCCTTTTCTCTACCTTTCCCTTTAGAGTGTTATATTTTTGATTAACCTTAAAGCTTAATGTCTACATTTACACTCTTGGCAACTTTTGGAGAGCTTGGTTCGGTTCCCCTCGGGCCTAGCAGGCTGTTTACCACCAACATCTCAGACACTTTTTTTTTACAGGTGATTATGTTTGGGTGATGTATTGTCGAACCTTAAAGCTTCTGCAGAAGCTACAGAAAGGTAAATAGAGGGCTGATGGGAAGACCCTCCGGTTACTAGAGTGGCAGCCGCCACCAGTGTAGGGACCTGTGTTGGTACAGCCGTACCTGGCCCCTGGGAGAGTCCTTTAAACTTTTTGTTGAGTCTTCTTCTAGGAACAGCCAATTGTCTTTGTCCAGGTACATTGATAGTTGGTGATTCAGAAGCTGCTTATGAGAATCTTTTAGGAGATTGATGACGTAGTGGATTCCTGTCATGATGGCTTGAAATGAAGATCCTCTCTCTCATATTCACTAGCAAATCGTCCTCTTCTCATCGCCTAGTTTAAATTTTCTTCCAACATTTTGACCATCTTCCTTCCCAAGAAAGCTGAACCCCTCTCATTTAAGTGCAATCCGTCACTACTATAATGATGGTAATGGCCTGAAAAGTCGGTCCAGTTTGCCATAAAGCCAAACCCCTCCTCCCTGCACCAATTCCTCAGCCACTTGTTAAGTACCATAAGCTTTTGCTGTCTCTGTGGTGTGACTCGAGTTGCAGGCAGTATTTCAAAAAATATTGCCTTGGCGGTCCTTTTTTTCAATATGGACCCCAAGTCCCTGAAATCATTTTGTAGGGCGCTCCATCTTTCTCTAACTTTGTCATTGGTACCAATATATACCATGACAACTGGGTCCTTTCCAGCTCCATCCAATAATCTGTCCATGCAATCTGCAATGTTCCGAACCCGAGCGCCCGGTAAACAACATACTGTTTGGCGATAATGGTCTTTGTGACGGATTGCCCTCTGTATTCTTCCAATAACTGAATCCCCTACCACTAGTATGTGCCTATCCTTTCTGGTAACCTTGCTGTCACATGCTGGTGAAGCCTCCTCCGTGTGGCCGTCACATGCTGGTGAAGCTTCCTCCGTGTGGCCGTCACATGCTGGTGAAACCTCCGTGTGGCCGTCACATGCTGGTGAAGCCTCCGTGTGGCCGTCACATGCTGGTGAAGCTATTCATCCAGTTAGCTTTAGCAATTCATCTATTCAGCATTCCCACGCATTTTCTGCAGGAAATGCATTTTCTAGTTGTTGTTGTTGTTGTTGTTGTTGTTGTTATTATTATACATTTATATCACTCTGACATATACCGCAGGGTTGTACAGAGATCACTGAGCTAATCACATCAGTCTCTTTACAGAGGAGCTTACACTCTAATGCCCCCTCCCCCCACAGTCACATCAGTCTCTGTACATAGGAGCTTACATTCTAATGTCCCCTCCCCCCACAGTCACATCAGTCTCTGTACAGAGGAGCTTACATTCTAATGTCCCCTCCCCCAGTCGCACCCTATTATACATTTATCTAGCTCTGACATATACCGCAGTGTTGTACAGAGATCACTGAGCCAGTTACCTCAGTCTCTGTACAGAGGAGCTTACATTCTAATGTCCCCTCCCCCCCATAGTCGCACACTATTATTATTATTATTATTATTATTAGTGGGAATGCTCTCCAACATTGTTGTTTGTTTTTTGTTTTTCCGTATGTTTTTTTGGCTCTGCGTAACTTCTGCATCCTTTCAGCTATTAAAACTATTCAACTTTTTTAAATGTTCAACTCTTTCAGCTAATTATGGGACTTCTTCATTTTTTATTTTTTTTTGTACTACTTATACTTTTTAAAACAGTAAGCTTTTTAACACTTTTTTTTTACTTTTTTTTTTTATTTATTTTTTTACATTGAAGTCAATAAGAGCCTGCTTCAAATCCTTAAAATCTTCTTCCGCTCCCAAAAGTTTTAGCTCCTTCATATTTTCACCTACAGACAGCAAACAAACTTTTTAAAGAGTTCACAAAATATTCAGCTATCCGGCTATATCTTTTACAGTTTTTGTGAAAAAGCTGTTTACGTTTAGTGATAATTTTTAGGAAATTTTAGAGATTTAAACAGAGTGTCTATGGGGCTGGTTAGAGTGGATGATGTCATTGCTACAGCACGGAGCTTTACCAAAAATGATCTTTTTGTTCCTTTTCTATAAATTGCTCTCACAATTTATACATCGTAGGTATTTTTGTCTAGTTTCAGGTAGAGCTGCACGATTCTGGGGAAAAATGAGAATCGCGATTCTTTTGCATAAAATGAAGATCACGATTCTCAAAAATTAATTAATCGCCCAGGTGTGCCCTCTCATTAAGACAGCCCTGCCCCCAGCATTCACTGCCTTGTCAAAATCACTGCCGCTGTCACTACTCCTGTCAACCTTATAACAAAGAACTACAGCAGAGCAAAGACAAGACCGGTGGCCAGGAGGATACATAGCATGGTGGCAGTCTTGCAACATTCAGAGATGACACAGTGGGCCAAGAAACAACAAGCATATTGCATCATATTGAATTAAAGGGGTTGTAAAGTTTTTTTTTTTTTCTAAATAGGTTCCTTTAACCACTTAAGACCCGGACCAATACGCTGGCAAATGACCCAAGGGGTTTTTGCGATTCGGCACTGCGTCGCTTTAACAGACAATTGCGCGGTCGTGCGACGTGGCTCCCAAACAAAATTCGCGTCCTTTTTTTCCCACAAATAGAGCTTTCTTTTGGTGGCATTTGATCGCCTCTGCGATTTTTATTTTTTGCGCTATATACAAAAATAGAGCGACATTTTTGAAAAAAAATCAATATTTTTTACTTTTTGTTATAATAAAAAACCAATAAACTAAATTTTAGTCAAACATTTAGGCCAAAATTTATTTAGCCGCATGTCTTTAGTAAAAAAAAAATCGCATTAAAAAAAAATTAGCTACCTAGCGGGAACAGCGACACTAATACAGCGATCAGAAAAATGATCGCTTAGTGACGCTGGCAATAGGGAGTGAAAGGGTTAACTAGGGCAGTGATCAGGGGGTTAAAACTTTATTGGGGGGGGTGGGGGGGGGGTACCCTGACACTACTGACTGTCTGACTGTCACACTGTCTGTCACACTGACACTAAATACAGTAATCATACATGATTACTGCATTCAGTGACACTGTGACAGGGGGGAGGGGGGGGGGGCGATCGCGGGGGTTAAATGTGTGTGTGTAGTGTAGTGTTGGTGCAGGACTTACTTGTTCTGTGGTGATCTCTCCTCAGCGGCGCTTGAAACAAACGCCGAGGGAGAGATCACGTCGCTTCCTCCTTCCTGTGTTTACACAGGAGGAGGAAGTGACAGGTCAGGCGGGCGCGCGCATTGGCTGGGAGCGATCCGGAGGGGGCGGATGAAAACGGATAGCCGCCCCCACTCGTCGGATCGCTCCTGCAGCCGCGCGGACCGCCGCATGTACGGGGGGGGGGTCCGATCGGACCCCCGATCCCCCCCAAGGCACCAACGTATATATACGTTGATGTGCCTGTCGGTGCCATTCTGCCGACGTAAATGTACATGCGGCGGTCCTTAAGTGGTTAAACACTTAAGGACCGCCTCCTGCACATATACGTTGGCAGAATGGCGCGGCTGGGCAGATCCACGTACAGGTACGTCCTCTACTACTACCCAACCGTGGGTCACGGGCGCCCGCCTGTGGCGCGCTCCCGTCGCACGCTCCCGTGGCGCTACCGTGACCCGGTCCGAAGCTCTGGACCAGGACCGCGCGACTCGCGGACCTGATCGCCGCTGGAGTGCGGCAATCGGTCCCCATGCTTCACTGTGGTGGCAGCATCGATCACGTCATCCCTTTTATAGGGGGGACACGATCAATAACGTCACACCTACAGACACACCCCCCTACAGTTGTAAACACACACAGGGAACACATAACCCCTACAGCGCCCTCTTGTGGTTAACTCCCAGACTGCAACTGTCAATTCCACAATAAACAATGCAATTTAAATGCATTTTTTGTTGTGAAAATGACAATTGTCCCAAAAATGTGTCAAAATTGTCCGAAGTGTCCGCCATAATGTCACAGTCAGAAAAAAAAATCGCTGATCGCCGCCATTAGTAGTAAAAAAAAAAAAAAATGAAAAAAAACTATCCCCTATTTTGTAAACGCTATAAATTTTGCGCAAACCAACCGATAAACGCTTATTGCGATATTTTTTATTACCAAAAATAGGTAGAAGAATACGTATCAGCCTAAACTGAGGAAAAAACATTTTTTTTATATATTTTTGGGGGATATTTATTATAGCAAAAAGTATTTTGTAAATTGTCGCTCCATTTTTGTTTATAGCGCAAAAAAATAAAAACCGCAGAGGTGATCAAATATCACCAAAAGAAAGCTCTATTTGTGGGTAAAATAGGACACCAATTTTGTTTGGGAGCACGGCTGCGCAATTGTCAGTTAAAGCGACGCAGTGCCAATTTGCAAAAAGGGGCCTGGTCCTTTAGCTGCATTTTGGTCCGGGGCTTAAAAGGGTTGTAAAGGTAAACGTTTTTTTACCTTAATGCATCCTATGCATTAAGGTAAAAAAAACATCTGGCAGCACCGCCCCCCCCCCCCCCCGAGCCCCCGTTTTACTTACCTGACCGTTCGAAATTCCCGGGCGCGTCCACATCATCCCCTTCGGTTCCCAGCCTGGCCGTTGATTGGCTAGGCTGGGCGGATTGATAGCAGCGCAGCCATTGGCTGGCGCTGCTGTCAATCACAGCGGATGACGCGGCGCGCCCGGGGGCGGGGCCGAGTGATACAGTTGGCGGCTATGGCCTCTGCTGTATCACGGGAACTCGCTCGCAAAAGCTTTCCACCGTGCGAGCTCCCTCGCATTAAGGTGGAATGCTTTTGTGAGCAGGACCTGAGACAGCCGCCGAGGGACCCCAGAAGACAGCTTTCCGGGACTCTCTGTGCAAAACGAGCTGCACAGTGGGGGTAAGTATAACATGTTTGTTATTTTAAGAAAAAAAAAATCTGACTTTAGTGTTGCTTTAAGTGGTTAAGCTAGTGCATTGTTGGTTCACTTACATTTTCCTTTGATTTCCCTTCTAAATGTTTTTTTTTTGTTTGTCTGAATTTCTCACTTACTGTTCCTCCTCAGTAAGCTGTTCTGGCTGACTAACCCCCAGCCAGAACAGCTCGGATGATGGGGACAAGCTTACTGAGAAGAAGCAGGAAGTGAGAAATTCAGACAAAGAAAAAAACATTTAGAAGGGAAATCTAAGGAAAATGTTAGTGAGCCAACAATGCACTAGCTTAACCACTTCAATACAGGGCATTTTTACCCCCTTCCTGCCCAGACCAATTTTTAGTTTTCAGCGCTGTCGCACTTTGAATGACATTTTCGCAGTCGTGCAACATGGCTCCCAAACACAATTGACGTCCTTTTTTTCCCCACAAATAGAGCTTTGTTTTGGTGGTATTTGATCACCTCTGCGGTTTTCATTTGTTTGCGCTATAAACAAAAGAAGAGCGACAATTTTGAAAAAAAAAGCAATATTTTTTACTTGTTGCTATAATAAATACCCCCAAAAATCTATAAAAAAAAATATATTTTTTCCTCAGTTTTGGCCGATACATATTCTTCTATGTATTTTTGGTTAAAAAAATTGCAATAAGTGTATATTGATTGGTTTGCGCAAAAGTTATAGCGGCTACAAAATAGGGGACACATTTATAGAATTTTTATTTTTTTACTAGTAATGGCGGCGATCTGCGATTTTTATAATGACTGCGATATTGTGGCGGACACATTGGTCACTTTTGACACCATTTTGGCACCATTCACATTTATACAGCGAATAATGCTATAACATTATTTAATTGCTATAAGCTGTCACAAAAGTGAGTACAATTCTTTTGTAAATATTTTATTATATCTTTTCGTGTGACAACACTGAAGAAATTACACTTTGCTACAATTTAAAGTAGTGAGTGTACAAATTGTATAACAGTGTAAATTTGCTGTCCCCTCAAAGTAACCCAACACAGCCATTAATGTCTAAACCGCTGGCAACAAAAGTGAGTACACCCCTAAGTGAAAATGTCCAAATTGGGCCCAATTACAATGTGTCATGTGACTCGTTAATGTTACAAGGTCTCAGGTGTGAATAGGGAGAAGGTGGGTTATATTTGGTGTTATCGCTCTTACTCTCTCATACTGGTCACTGGAAGTTCAATATGGCACCTCATGGCAAAGAACTCCCTGGGAATCTTAAAAAAAAGAATTGTTGCTCTACATAAATATGGTCTAGGCTATAAGAAGAATGCCAAGACCCTGAAACTGAGCTGCAGCATGGTAGCCAAGACCATACAGCGATTAAACAGGACATGTTCCACTTAGAACAAGCCTTGCCATAGTCAACCAAAGAAGTTGAGTATATTTGCTCAGCGTCATATCCAGGGGTTGTCTTTGGGAAATAGATGTATGAGTGCTGCCAGCATTGCTGCAGAGGTTGAAGGGGTGGCCGGGTCAGCCTGTCAGTGCACAGACCATACGCTGCACACTGCATCAAATTGGTCTGCATGGCTGTCGTCCCAGAAGCAAGCCTCTTCAAAAGATGATGCACAAGAAAATATGCAAACAGTTTGCTAATGACAAGCAGACGAAGGACATGGATTACTGGTACAAAGACAAGTGTGTCTGGCCTACAGTCAAGCATGGTGTTGGGAGTGTCATGGTCTGGGGCTGCATGAGTGCTGCCGGCACTGGGGAGCTACAGATCATTGAGGGAACCATGAATGCCAACATGTACTGTGACATACCGAAGCAGAGCATGATCCCCATCCTTCAGAGACTGGGCTGCAGGGCAGTATTCCAACATGATAACGACCCCAAACACACCTCCAGGACGACCACTGCCTAGCTAAAGAAGCTGAGGGTAAAGGTGATGGACTGGCCAAACATGTCTCCAGATCTAAACCCTATTGAGCATCTGTGGGGCATCCTCAAACGGAAGGTGGAGGAGGGCAAGGTCTCTAACATCCACCAGCTCTGTGATGTCATCATGGAGGAGTGGAAGAGGACCCTAGTGGCAACCTGTGAAGCTCTGGTGAACTTCATGGCCAAGAGGGTTAAAGGGGTTGTAAAGGTTTGGTTTTTATTTTCCAAATAGTTTCCTTTAACCTCCCTGGCGTTATGATTCTGTCTGGAATTTTGTACCAAAAGCGTTGCAATTGTTTTGCAAGGAAATGTGGTGTTATGTATTATAGGCCTGCAATTCTTAGTAAGTACTTACTTAAACCTGACCAAACAAGACTCTAGTAGACATCCCAGATGTGATAAAAGATGAAACACAAAATCATGAATTATAATCTAATAACTAATATTATTTTATTTAATACTGTAATAAAGAATAATGAATTTAGTCAAATAAAGAAAATTCAATATACATCTTGAGTGTGATACACTTTGAAGCAGGGGACTGCACAAAGTCCGACATCGCAGTCAGGACAATAGTATCTTGTCTCTTTTCGGACTTTTTTCCCCTTGCTATCTCTTTTTGAGCAGCACACTACGCACATTCTGGCAGGTGCTGCCTTTTTTGCAGTTGGTGGGATATAACCCAAAAAATGGCGACCCGTCAGACGCTCTGGATTCACCACATCAACAGCCCGACGTCCTGGTCTGTTTGCAGATACAGATGGCACCTGGTGGTTGACGAAAATCAGCTCAGCCACCTTCCAGATGAAGTCAGAGTGGACAAGAGGCTTGGCACTATATGCCCTGTGCAGGATGTAGGCGTTCCAAAGGCATTGTTCCAGAAGATGCCGGAATATTTTTTTGTAATATTTTTTCTGTTGTTTCCGCATAGCGGGGTAGTATGTCATAGCCTGATCGGCTCTATCGACTCCTCCCATTGAGCTGTTATAGTCGACCACGACTTGGGGCTTCAGCACGTCTTTTCCACCTTTTGTGTGGACCATGGCAGTGGAGGTATTGTGGACAGTGCTCATGAGGCACACGTCCTTTTTGTCTCGCCATCGCATTGCCATGATCTTACCCTTTTGCCAGGCAGCAATTTCTCTGATTTTTAATTTTCTCTTCCCAAATGCAGATGGCATTTCACGGCGGTTAGGCCTAACGGTACCATAGGCATCAGTCTTATTCTGTATCAGGACTTCATATAGTTCCGGAGATGTATAGAAATTATCGGTGATCACACAGTACCCCTGGTTCAGCAATGGCTCCAGTAGTGTAAGCACAGATGATGTGGCCATCCCATAGCCGCTGTACCTGGGGTTGAACTTTGTGCCTTTACCAGTATAAATGACGGAGTTCCATATATACCCAGTGGATGCCTGGCAGAGCATAAATGACTTGATGCCAAACCGCGCTCTTTTTGAAGCGATGTACTGAATCCAACTCAGGCGACCCTTGTAGGCCATCAAGCTCTCATCCACACAGACATCCCTATATGGCACATAGGTCCGCTGGAAATTACCAACAATAATTTGCCATACCTCCCATATTTTTTTGAGTTTGGGCGCAGGATGCGTGGCCTCATCGAACTCTTCATTGTTGGTGAAGTGGAAGTTCTTCATGATGAGAGAGAAACGGCATTCTGACATCACAGTGCCAAAAAATGGAGTGGCCAATAATTTGTTGGTGGTCCAGTACCACTTCTGGAGCGGTTTCCCCACCACGCCCTGCAGAATAATGAGCCCCAAAAACTGCCAGATGTCCTCTCTGGTCACTGGTTCCCATTTTCTGCTGCGGGAAAATTTGGCATGCGGCGTAGCGGATTGCTGCTCCTGGTAGCGGTTTGTCTCCGTTACAATTTTTTCTATGACATCCTCTGTAACAAATAATTTTAGGTAGGCCAGAGGGTTGTCCTGCTCCACATTTACCTTCAGCCCTGGTGATCCGGTAAACGGAAATCTTGGGGGCGCAACCTGGTCCGTATCGGCAATAGGGCACCAAGTGCGCACATTACTGAGGCTAAGTGCAGGTTCTTCGCCTTTATCACTTGACAGATCAGTGTCGGTCTCAGGGTCAGATGACAAATCCCACGACTCACTTTCACTCTGTTCGGCGAGCATCTCTGCACCATTGTCGCTGTCACTCAGCTGCTCCAAAAGCGCTTTTTGTGAAAAGTGGCGCTTTTTTGATGTCATTTTTTTTTTATTAGATCACTATGGGGAAGGCAAGGGCACTGTCAAGTGAGTAGTGTTGTAACTACTAGTGAGTACTAGTGAGTAGTCAAGTGAGTAGTGTTGTAACTACTAAAGGTGATAATCTGAGGGGATTGCACTGTATTGCACTGTATCACCTCTTGTGTAACCTTTTTTTGAAATTCCCGCCTAGTTCCGCACCCGTGCGTCGCTACGTCGCAGAGAGCGGAACAAGGAAGTGACAGATCGAGCGAGCACAGCGTCGCGGGATCGCGGGATAAGGTAAGGCACTCGCTGTGCGCTCTGCAGCTCACCCCGTGTCTGACACGGGATCAACAATGTTAGCAGCAAATTTTTACCCCGTGTCAGACACGGGAAAACCACCAGGGAGGTTAAGCTAGTGCATTGTTGATTCGCTAAGTCTTTCCTTGAATTTCCCTTCTAAATGTTTTTTTTTCTTTGTTTTCTTTGTCTGAATTTCTCACTTCCTGTTCCTCCTCAGTAAGCTGTTCTGGCTGACTAACCCCCAGCCAGAACGGCTCGGATGATGGGGGCAAGCTTACTGAGGAGAAACAGGAAGTGAGAAATTCAAACAAAGAAAAAAAACATTTAGAAGGGAAATTAAAGGAAAAGGTAAGTGAACCAACAATGCACTAGTTTAAAGAAACCTATTTAGAAAATAAAAAAACAAACCTTTACAACCCAAGGGATGACTCCATCGTTGCCACCATTCCATCTGATATGCGCTGTATTTTCATTTAACATGTAAGTGCAATTTTAATAAATTTTCATATTGATTTTACGGTGTTACACTATGGCGTCCCCTCTTCTCCTTTCCATATACATATGTCATCTTTGACACGGACGACCATCTCCTTATTCCGTGAACGAGAGATTTACAGCTAGTCTCGTGGCCACTGGATTCTGTATCATAGCCATCTGTTGATCCCCTCTTTGAAGACATCCTGCATCAGGATCTGAGCACTTACTAAGCCTGATCGACTCTTGAAATTTAATTTTCTTAGAGTCCACTCCTTCTGGTAAGCCTGCATCTTCATTGGTGGTGGGATTTCTCTTCACGTCTGAAAATCAAATTTTATTTCTGTCACTGGAATTCAAGAATACCCTTTTTATGAACTTTATGGTTTTCATTTATTATGAGGTTCACGTTGGACTTTGTTGTTTAATGCACTGATCACCATTCCACGTGTATTACACATCATTTACATGTATGCAATTTTGACCTCATTGTCATATTTTGTTTTTTCCTGAGTGCTACACTACCTTTTCCACAAACCTTTACAACCCCTTTAAGGCAGTGCTGGAAAATAATGGTGGCTGCACAAAATATTGACACTTTGGACCCAATTTGGACATTTTCACTTGGGGGTGTACTCACTCTTGTTGTAACGGTTTAGACAATAAAGGCTGTGTGTTGAGTTAATTTGAGGGGGCAGCAAATTTACACCGTTATACAAGCTGTACACTCACTACTTTACATTGTAGCAAAGTGTAATTTCTTCAGTGTTGTCACATGAAAAGATATAATAAAATATTTACAAAAATGCGAGGGGTGTACTCACTTTTGTGAGATACTATGAGGTTTATTTATTAAAGGTAAATAGACTGTGCATTTTTCAAAGTTCAGTTGCTTCCAGGGCTTAGTGAATGAGCAGAAGCTCTGCTGACTTTCATCATCCAATCACGTGCAAGTGAAAAAATGTTTTTATTTTCCTTGCGCGTGATTGGGTATTCTTTGCAAAGTGAAGCTTTATAAAAGAGTGCACAAAGAAAGACAAAAGGGGGAACGGCAGCAGAAGGAAATTCACTGTGCACTTCCCGGCGCCAAGGACAGATATTACTTAGACTGAGAGTTGGATAAATCTAAGGAGTATACCAACCATACAAGTGTATAAATATAAAAATACCAAAAAATTATATCATAATAACATATACAAATCTCAAGGTATAAATCTCCACTTGAGAGCAGTCAAGCGATATATGTTACTATCAGCAGCTATTTAAAATAAGACAAATAAATTCGTCTATTCAAAGTATAAAACAAAGTATCACACTAATTAACCACTAAAATTCAGTTGATTAAAACATGATAAACAGCGCATAAACAGTCCAATGTAGATTTAAAGTGTTAGATAAGGTCCATAGATCAGTAAGTGAAGCTGAGAAAAGCGTGAGGAATGCTTGGGAACAAATGGTGATGTACCCTCCACCGATCTCCAATTTCCACCAAAACGTGAGGCACACGCCCCCTCAGGGGTTCAAACTCACCAAAAATACAAAAGAACAAGCCTTGTATATCAGTGGATCATCCTGACCAGACCTCCAACATCAGTCACGGGACAGCAGGGGTTAATATATAAAGCTCCAGTGATATGGATCATAAAGGAAACAGAAGCACTATATAGTGTAATACCGTTTAATTTAATATAAGAAAGCCCATATAGCACCGCCCCGCAGCATATCTACGTACATAAAAGTATAAGTAAATGAACAAAAATAGAGTGTAAGGTTCACCGCTCTCCTCCGCACGCTGGAGGTCGCGCTTATCCCGCGGTCACGCTGCTGAAGGCGCCTCTCTTGGTAGCGATGGTGAGATGGTGGAACGCACTCTTTGTGTATCCTGGTTACGCCGTCATAGCCACGCCCTGACGCGTTTCGTCACATCCGACTTCAACAGAGGGCCGTCTGTTGAAGTCGGATGTGACGAAACGCGCCAGGACGTGGCTACGACGGCGTAACCAGGATACACAAAGAGTGCGTTCCACCATCTCACCATCGCTACCAAGAGAGGCGCCTTCAGCAGCGTGACCGCGGGATAAGCGCGACCTCCAGCGTGCGGAGGAGAGCGGTGAACCTTACACTCTATTTTTGTTCATTTACTTATACTTTTATGTACGTAGATATGCTGCGGGGCGGTGCTATATGGGCTTTCTTATATTAAATTAAACGGTATTACACTATATAGTGCTTCTGTTTCCTTTATGATCCATATCACTGGAGCTTTATATATTAACCCCTGCTGTCCCGTGACTGATGTTGGAGGTCTGGTCAGGATGATCCACTGATATACAAGGCTTGTTCTTTTGTATTTTTGGTGAGTTTGAACCCCTGAGGGGGCGTGTTCCTCACGTTTTGGTGGAAATTGGAGATCGGTGGAGGGTACATCACCATTTGTTCCCAAGCATTCCTCACGCTTTTCTCAGCTTCACTTACTGATCTATGGACCTTATCTAACACTTTAAATCTACATTGGACTGTTTATGCGCTGTTTATCATGTTTTAATCAACTGAATTTTAGTGGTTAATTAGTGTGATACTTTGTTTTATAAAGTGAAGCTTTACCCCATTTCCTAAGCTCTGGAGCAATTTTGCAATGTGCACAATCTATTTACCTTTAGTAAATCAACCCCTATGTGTGCGTATATATATATATATATATATATATATATATATATATATATATATATATATATATATATATTTATATATATACATACGTACTTCATCCTCTCTCCTTGCACATGTCCTCTGCACTTGATGAACAGATGGTTTTCAGAAATGTCAAGTATTACATGTTGGTTTTTACCAGGATTTCAGTATCACATTATGTCCACATCACATGCAGCCCTAAGCTCAGTAACATTGTCAGTGTGAATGGGTCTCATAATGTCAGTGCAGTCAGTCCATGAAATATTTTATGCTGGTACCAAAATTCCTTGCCCCACTTAGTGCTGGGAAGATCATGTACAAACAATATTTATATACAGTATTTAATGGTTTATTAATGTATAAAGAACTGAAATAAATTGTGTATTTGTTTGGAGTTTTGTTTTAATAAATATAAAGATACTTGTTTGAATATAAACACTACTCCTAACTTTATGTCCAGGACCCAAATGAAATGTACTGTACATCTTAAGTAAAAAATGTATTTTGAAGTGTACTAATTAGACTTGTGTACCAAGCTTACTCATTGTTTAAAGAAACAAATTAAAGGGGATGTAAACCCCTGTTTTTTTTTTTTAAGAAAAATAACAAACATGCCTCTGCTTATCTGCTCTGTGCAATTGTTTTGCACAAAGCAGCCACAACCCTCTTCTTCTGGGGTCGCCCACTTCTGCTCTTGGCCCCTCCTCTTCAGCCGCTTTCCTTAGGGGCACCTGTATGAGCTCTCTACCGAGTCCTGCTGGTGCGTCCATTGACACAGACATCAGGACTCGGCCCGGCCCCCACTCCCATGTCACTGGATTTGAGCCTATGGCTCCCGATGCTATCAAACTGTCCAATGAGGAGTGAGACAACGGCTGGAGCCACTGCGCTCGTGCACATTGCTGGATCGGATCGGGCTCAGGTAAGAAAAAGGGGAAGTCGGGGGGAGCTTCAGCACAGAAGGTTTTTCACCTCAATGCATAGAATGCATTAAGATGAATGTCATGGACCTTGGAATGCTGAAGTGTTTCTCTTGAAATCTGTTACACAGTGGGGGGCCTTCTACCCTGTCTTAAGGCTACCCCCCCCCTCCATGGTCTGGAGGAAAAGCATTGTGCTCTGGTTGGTTGTTTGTGTACTTTGATTGCCCCCTGGGGCTTCTGTCTGATTACACATATCAGTCCTCCTATTCAAGCTATCGGACAATCCCTGCTGACCCTGTTTTAAGTCCTCATTTGCATGGCCAAGAGGACCTAATTGAGAACTACAATGTACTTTACAATTGACCAATAGGAAAGTGGTTGTTGGGGGCAGGGTGTTCAAACTGCTGTATAAAAGTGTGCGTGCATCCAATAAAAGAGTTGCCTGTTAGAACTTACATACAGCCTGGCTGGTGTTTGTTCTGAGCTATCACAGCTGGATTCGAACAGGACATAGCTGTAGTTCGAATCCCGGACCATCAGATGTTGCGATCTGCAATCTGATTCAATAGCAGCAGAGGAGTGTCGGGAGAGTGGAACCAAGCGAGCAAGGGTCTTGTTACAATGAAAAACCTTGGGGCTTTGCATCCACTTTAATATCCCACTCCCCCAATCTCACTTCATAGTCATGAGTAAGCGCCTTGCACTGATGAAGGTCAAGTGCCTAAAACAGCTGTATACATATTTTTGAAAAAATGCACATTTGGGACCCATTCACACCACTGCACTGTAATAATGATACATGTTTCATGTACCGTATTGGTGTGCTGTGGTGCCATTCATTGTGAAGCCAGAGGGCTTTCACAAAATTAGCAGTAAAGCGCCACTAAAAATAGCGGCGCTTTACCGCCACTGCACCTCCCTCCCCAGTGTGAAAGGGGCCTTAAGGGTTGGTTGTAAGGTTAAATTTGCATTAGACCATTTGATGACTCAAGGGGTTAGGATATGTTCAGGGGGGTTCCTGTGTTGATTAGATCATCTTATATGGACATTCATGCACTTTATTGATTTATCTTTAATATACCATAGAAATTATTGTGAACTCTTTTTATCACATTGTTTGTCACTACATTGTATTTAATTTATTTGTTTATTGGCGTTGTGCTACACTGGATACTTGTGATATATATTTCTATATTTAGTGTGGTGAAGTCACTTCTTGGGTGTGAGCAGTGATTTCCTTATCATTTGTTCAGTTAGGTTGCATTAAATGCAATTATTTGTTTTTGTGTATCACTGTTAGCCCACATCCAATTCACATGACAAGAGAGTGTGACCGACTCTCAATAGAACCAGTTCACACAGCCTTGGCGCTGCCGCGGTCTGCATTGGAAAAGGGTCCTGTGTGTCTTTGATCCTGTTTTGGGTGCGAATTCAGGCAAAAATTTGGACCTGATTCGCACCTGATTCGTTGAACAGGGACATTGACCCGCGGCCGCATCAGTTTGAACCCAGCATAAAGTATACAAATATACAAAATTAAATATTAAGGGTCCAAGGAGACCTGAACATAGATTTGAGCTTGAAGATGGGAACCAAAGGAGCCCAAAATGATTAGGCTACAGGATTGCCGTGTACATCTAACATGCTGCTTTTAGATTTTCATACATTAGGAAGGCAAATTAAATATCTGCATCAACATAATAAGATATCTAAGCGAGATCCATTAGTGACTTCACTTTGTGTAGATTTTACTGAGTCATTATTCTGAGCTGCTCAAAAAAGATTTTCCACAATCACACCCACATGTGTGACAGTGCGAAACATAGCCGTGGATCCTGGCAACACATGCCACTATTAATTATTTTCTGAAAAACAAGAATATAACATATAAAACTGATTTTAACTATATCATCTTTGAAAAATAAAAAATAAAATAACATTGTTACCAAGCCATTATAGTTTCTTTATTAGGGATGAGCTTCGCGTTCGATACGAACGTATGTTGGACTCGAACATTGTCTGTTCATACGTTCAACGAAATTCGAACCAAAGCGGTCGTTCGTGCCAAATTCGAGTGACGCAAAACGGCCCATAATTCACTGTGGCATTGCGCGCTAATGATTGGCCAAGCATGCTGTATGTCCCGCATGCTTGGCCAATCACAGCGCGCAAAAAAACGAAGAGCCATAATTGGCCAAAGCCTGGGTGGCTTTGGCCAATTATGGCTCAGGGCTTTAGCACACGCCCCACACTATATAAGGCTGCCTGCTGGGCGGCCTCGTGTAGTGTGTTCCGGCTTGTTAATGAGAGCAGTCAGAGAGACAGAGAGATTGTCTTTTTAGATAGCTAGATAGAGCAGGCAGGCAGGCTAGTCAGTTTAGCTTAATTTACAGTGTGTAGAGAATATATATACATCCCTAGGAGTTGTACATATATTTATACACTGTATAGCTTAGATAGATCAGTTCTTCCTAATTTACTGGCAGGCAGGTGATTGTGCTATTTAACTATGTTATCACAGGCATACTATAGACACCCAGCAGGTACAATATTTAAAGGAATTTTTATTTTTATTTTATTTAAGCATCAATAAAATCACTGCTCCTGGAGCAGTGATTTTAATGATGCTTAACTTAAAAAAAAAAATGAAAAATTCCTTTAAATATTGTACCTGCTGGGTGTCTATAGTTTGCCTGTGAAAACGTCTTTGAGAACCCGGGTCTTGCCGGAGGGAACATGTATCAATGGAAAAAAAAGTTTTAAAAACGGTAATTTTTTCAGGAGTCCTGCTCCTGAAAAAACAACCGTTTTTTAAACTTTTTTCCATTGATACATGTTCCCTGGGGCAAGACCTGGGTTCTCAAAGACATTTTCCAACAATAACTTGAATATTGGTCTTTAAAATGAGCGTTTTTAAATTTGAACGTTCGAGTCCCATAGACTTCAATGGGGTTCTAAATGTTCGCGCCAACGGTCGGTCTGTTCGACGGTTCTGGTGCGAACCGAACGCGGGTATGTTCGGCTCATCCCTATTCTTTATATATCAGTAGCCAGGGGGACACAAAATAATGTTAAAGTGGACTTGTGGGAAGCAGGCTAAGAGTTATAGTGGACTGTGTATTCATATACAGTAAATCTAATCTGACTCTGCATTTATATCTGGATTCGTTTGTAATGACTTTAAACTATGTAAAAAAAAAATAATGAATTGTTTTTGAGAGCATTTTATTCAAGGTAATAAAATATTATTAACACATAAACATGAAAAAAAAAATCTAACTAAATGAACTCTCTGAATGGGCAAAGTGAGTTTCTTAACCACTAGCCGACCAGCCGCTGCAGTTATACGTCGGCAGGTCGGCTCGGCTGCGCAAAATCACGTAGCTATAAGTTATTTCGCATTCCAGCCATTGGGGGCGCGTGCACGTTCCCTGCTCGCCCCTGGTGCCGATGCACGTGCCTGGAGGGCGCGATCAGCGCCGGGCACCCACGATCGCTCGTTACAGAGCGAGAACTGGGAGCTGTGTGTGTAAACACACAGCTCCCGGTGCTGTCATTGGGTTGAAATAATGGATCGTCTGTTACATACAATGTATGAACAGCGATCTGTCATTTCCCCCAGTCAGTCCCACCCCCCCTTCAGTTAGAACACACCCAGGGAACATAATTAACCCCTTCCTCGCCCCCTAGTGTTAACACCTCCCCTGCCAGTGGCATTTTTACGGTAATCAATGTATTTTTATAGCACTGATCGCTATAAAAATGCCAATGGTCCCACAAATGTGTCAAAAGTGTCCAAAGTGTCCGTCATAAGGTTGTAGTACCGAAAAAACGATGATCGCTGCCATTACTAGTAAAACATTTTTTATTTTTTTATTTAAGCATCATTAAAATCACTGCTCCAGGAGCAATGATTTTAATAATGTTTAAAAAAAAATGAAAAATTCCTTTAAATATTGTACCTACAGTGCTGGGTGTCTATAGTTTGCCTGTGAAAACGTCTTTAAGAACCCGGGTCTTGCCTGAGGGAACATGTATCAATGGAAAAAAGTTTTAAAAATGGTTGTTTTTTCAGGACTCCTGAAAAAACAACAGTTTTTAAAACTTTTTTTCCATTGATACATGTTCCCTCGGGCAAGACCCTGGTTCTCAAAGACGTTTTCACAGGCAAACTATAGACACCCAGCAGGTACAATATTTAAAGGAATCTTTCTTTTTTTTTTATTTAAACATTATTAAAATCACTGCTCCAGGAGCAGTGATTTTAATGATGCTTAAATTAAAATAAAATTTAAATATTGTACCTGCTGGTTGTCTATACCTGTGATAACGTCTTTAAATAGCACAATCACCTGCCTGCCAGTAAATTAGGAAGAACTTATCTATCTAAGCTATACAGTGTATAAATATATGTACAACTCCTAGGGATGTATATATATTCTCTACACACTGTAATTAAAGATAAACTGACTAGCCTGCTCTATCTAGCTATCTAAATAGACAATCTCTCTGTCTCTCTAACTGTTCTCATTAACAAACCGGAACACACTACACGAGGCCACCCGGAAGGCGGCCTTTTATAGTGTGGGGCGTGTGCTAAAGCCCTGGGCCATAATTGGCCAAAGCCACTCAGACAATGTTCGAGTTGAACATACGTTCGTATCGAACGCGAAGCTCATCCCTAGTGATAATACTGTACACTGTACAAATTACACTGGCTGGAAAGAAGTTAACATCAAGGGGCCATCACAGGGTTAACTGTGTGTCTAACAATGTAATATATGTTACTTTTACTTACTTTTACTTACTAAACTGGTTATTTTTTTCTTTTTGCTTTTCAGGTAGAAGAAACAGCCAGAACGCTGTTCTCTGTACACAGAGTTTTGTGTGTTTGTAAATAGCCAATCAGCAGGTTTCAGCTGAAATCATTGGCTTAAATCTGCTGACAAACTCATGCTGTGCCAAATCACAGCATGGGCCAGCAGGGGGGACGTGCATTTTCACCCCGAACGCGGAAGCAAGCTGACAACATACGTACATGTACGTTGCTGAGCCTGCACCTGTCTCTCGTTGGCAGAATATTTACTGTGACCGGTTGGTAGGTGGTTAAGGATGGACTATTCCTAGTGGAATGCAAACAAACGAAATTCCATTAATATATTGTGCAGCGGCTGCTGTAAAATGCCTCTACAACTGTATGCTAGGAGCTGCATGTTCCTCACCAGAGCTCAATTCAGAGACTGAGCATGACCTGACCTCTAAAAACCCCTTGACACAAAGTCATTAGGTACAACCAGATCTCCTGCCTATAGTAGTGAGCCAAGTTGCACGTCATAATCTCTTAAGCAGTAAACACCATAGAAATCTTTTATTTAGTTGCTCATTCACATTCACTAACTACACTTGTAAAGGGACAGTGCACCACCTAAAAAAGGGCCCCACTGACAGCCGACCAACATTAACCATCAAACGTCAGGTCTCGTTTTGCCATCTTAGAAGGGTAACCTTTCATTAGGCATGCATACTTCACCCACCGTTGGAGTTGTATGCCCAGCGTGCAAGCAAGGACCCTTATATCCTTTGAAGTTCTTTGTTATAGTTCTAGAGATTCTAGTTGCACCCATTCTAGTGTTAGTTAACTTGACTCCAGTTTTTTTTAAGTGCCAGTTAGTGGGTCAAAGATTGTTTATCGGTTGTAGGGGTCTTTAGTATGGATAATCATTCGCTCATTCACGTATGCCTTGCTTGATTGCAATATTGCCTTAATACATTTAATTCCTTTACCTCCAAGTTGCTGTGGCCTGTTTCCTATGTGTTATTACAAAGTAGTAGCTCACTAACTCTTATGTCACACAGGGATAACAGTTTATAGAGACTGAGCAGTGGTAGAACAGGGAACCTGTCATCACCAGTGGCTCCTAAGGGGGTAAGCGCTACAATTGTAAATGTTTTATTTTGGATACATTTGGGAATAGTTAAAGAGAAGTATGGCGAAAGCTTTTTTGGTCATACTTCCATTCTGTGTCACAGGAGTGCACTTACTTTAGCATTCCAGTAAAACAGAGTCAGCTGACAGCCGGCTAAATCTGACAGACATTACTCTTTGTTCCGGGAAAACCATGAAGTGAACGATCAGCGTTTATGTGATCACACTGTTCTAAGGCCGCGTACACACGTAGGGACATGTCCGACGGACCGTTTCCAGCGGACATGTCTCCTCCGGATTTTCGTCCGACGGCGTGTACACACCATCGGATGAAAATCCCCTCGGCCAGGGAACGCGGTGACGTTGACGCCGCCACGTCACCAAACCCCTAAATAAAATGCTTCCGCGCATGCGTGGAATCCATTCGATGCATGCGCGGACAGTTCTGTCAGATTTCAAAGCAAACCTGTCTGCTCGCCCGTACACACGATCGGGTTTGTCTGCTGAAACGGTCTGTCGGCTTAGGCCTCATACACACAACCGTTTTCCTCGACAAAATCCATCAAGAAAATTGGTGGCAGAGCTTTTTTGCAGAGGAAAACTGTCGTGTGTATGTTTTTCGTCGAGAAAACTGTAGTGGATCTCGACAAGAAAAAAAGAGAACAAGTTCTCTTTTTTCTCGTCGGGAGTCTCAATTTCCTCGTTGGGCTGGTTTATGATGAGAAACACGTTCGTGTGTATGCTTAGAAACACGCGCATGCTCAGAATAAAGTATGAGATGGGAGCGCACCTTCGGTAAAAGTAGCCTTCGTAATGGAGATAGCACATTCGTCACGCTGTAACAGACTGAAAAGCGTGAAACCTCTCTCACCAAACTTTTACTAACACGCGGTAACATGAGATTAGCAAAAGCAGCCCCAAGGGTGGCGCCAATGGAATAGAACTTTCCCTTTATAGTGCCATCATACGTGTTGTACGTCACCGCCTTTGAGAACGATGAGATTTTGTATTGACAGTGTGTATGCAAAGAAAGCTTGACAAGATTCTCGACAAGCCTGACAAGAAACTCTTCAAGGAAAACGATGTTTCTTTTACGACAAGATTCTCTGTCGTGTGTACGAGGCCTCAGAACTGATATGGGACAGCTGCAGCATCTGGCCGATGCTGCAGCATTGACGTAAGTATATATCATTGTTTTTTGTTTGTTTTTTATATTCATACTTCTCCTTAAGTGAACCTTGCTTTTTTTTTACTATATTTGTCCCATCTAAAAGTTTTTTTTCTTCTTGTCTCAGAGACACAGCAGGAAATAAGAGACGATAGCTCCAAAGTGTGTTTGAAGTTACCTCTTACAAAGTTCTCACTAGATTGCCTCATCAGAAGATTTACCCTCATTTTCCATGTGGACAGCTTATGTTGTGATGTTCTACTACTGCTGTTTGTGATTTTTTTCCGATTGGTGCGTTTTAATTTCAGGATCAGTTGACAGACAATAACTATAGACATTGTGAGCATGAATAATGATTACATTGTATTGCTCAATTCAAGATTATAATGTTCTTCCAGCGATTTGGGAGGTTCATTTACAATAGCAAAGTTGAGAAAAACTTTTTCAATAACCAGCATAAATCTGCCCTTTGCTAATTGCCGACCAATGAATTGCATTTTGGCATGCTTGCAGAATATACTACTGTTTCCCAAGTTTGATGCTGGAAGAAATAATTATGTCATACTTTCCATAGACGTGATAATGGATATCTACCTCCCATTTCTAGACTTCATATCCTGCTCTGCAACCGCCATTTGAAATGTTTAAATAATGACCATTTCCTCTATAATGTGAACAAAGATATTCTTCTATAACAAGAACAGCCATTATGTTTTCATTTCTATATATATGCTTGTATTACTTTCAATTCCTAAGTAATTATGGCCTTATATGTGGTGAAGAACATTGTCTACACAATGCTATGACCACCATATATCAATTTTTAAATCATATCAGTTCTAGGAAGTTACAAATAGGTTTAACATATGAGCAAAAAGAAATGGAACATATTGAGTGCCATCGTGTGCACAAAGTCGTCTGTTAAGGAAAATTATATTTTAAGTGAGTGCTATTCTATACTATTTATTTTAATGCATGGGAAAACCTAATGTTCACTTAAAGTAGAAGAAAAGCCTAACATTATCAAAAATGTTTCCTTTCCCCTCCTCCTACCTAGTCTGCCTAGCCTGTATAATAATTTTTATTTTATTTTTATTTGCTCTGGTCTGGTCACATGATACCACAGCTTTGTCTTCTGTGTCACTTAGTGGCTGTTGTAGGGTCGAAGAGGGAGTGCTGACAAAAGCCAGGCTATGGGGGCCTATATATCATTCTGGGGTTGTGTTACTTCTTGTTAGAGGGTATATGGGGGGGGGGGATTCTTTCCCAGGGATCTTTACATGGGAGGCCACATATGTAGCATTATAGTTGCCCAGAGAGAATCTACCCGAACTTAGGGGACCTGAGTATGAAAATAAGGACAGACTGGATAGCCATTCATATGGGAAGTGTCACAGCTCAAGGTATGCACACCACTGCCACAGTCGATGCCACAGTTCATGGTACGATTAAAGTGCTACCTACCTTTTTTTTTATCAACAATGTCTGGTCTGGTCAGGTCACTTTATAAAGGAATCAAATGTTGTGTAAAAATTATGGTAGAATAGGCAGGTAAAGCAAGAGAATAACTGTGAAAAGAAGCAGATACAGCCAGTTCGGGAAAAGGAACGGTTGTGACTGGTGACTGAAGGTCTGTCAGATGGGTGGCTTTATGCACATTTGATTACCCAGCGATAGAGACCCTATCTTAGGGCCCACTGAGGAATGGAGTTTCCTAGGTACTGAGCCTGGACAATGAAAGTACGGGGCCTCACAAACTATACAGTGGCTTCCCTCCATGCCTTCAGTCTAAAGCAAGTGAGTGTGTTGTGTGTAAGGACTGGTGGAATATAATCCGTGTTCTGCACTATTTTCTTCAAAATTACTCTTTAGTCAGTCCCAGGGAAGGTGTCAGAAGACAGGATCTTTCTGGTGTGAGGCCTGGTGAGGTGGTCTGTTCAGTGACCACAAGGTTGTGCTAACTCACACAGGGGTATAGATTAGGGGGGTCAGGGGTGGTCAAACCCTCCCAGGACCAAAATGAAATGCATGGTGTTCCTGCTCTGCAGCCGTCATGGCACCAGTTCTAGGCAGCACTGCAATCAGTGGCACACAGAGTGCAATAATACCACATGCAGAAAGTGTAATAAATCATTAGGCATACCCATACACATGTTGTGGTGCACTGCCAGGCCGGTCTATCGGGCTCGGGCTGATGCTGACAGATCTATCACCAGGCAGCACAGTTTAGCCGGCGGTGTGCATAGTCCTGCCCGCTATGTATTCCCATTGGCTTGCAGTGCCACTCCACCTTGGGCTTGGGAGAGGAGCTTTGCCTGGGCCCTGGAGCGCAGAGTACTTGTAAAGTGCTGTGTAGCCACCGGCTCCCCACATGGAGGAACTGCTGCTGTCCTGTCCAGGCATGTCCCTCTTTCTCTTTTGGCCTAGTCTCAGAGAGTGTCCTCAGACTTACCACTGCTCAGACTGCTGTGCTGCTGCTGGCGTTCTTCTGTTCATACTAGGTAAACGTGAGTCAGTGAGAGACTGTCTGTGATTTTGTGTGGCAACTGGCAAAGTATGTGATTGAGGCTGGCTGGGCTAAATTTTGCATTGCTTGTGATACTGACAGTTGATTGAGGCTAAGCTGAGTTTTCTATTGCTTGTGTTATCGACAGTCCAGCTTGGCACTGGCAAGCTTGTTGTTGTGCTCACCGGCTTACTGATTCAGTAGTTGACACGACAACATGTCCGCCATTGCCAGAGCCAGGCTGGACTTTCTGCTGCCCTCAGTGGCATCCTTTGGCCCTGTTTTACCCCTGGTTCATACATATGTGGTACAGGAATCACTGTGATCCCTGTGTGTTTCCCTGTGCAATCACCCTGTGTTTTTGATCTGCTGCGGGTGTCAATTCAAAGTCCCCAAAAAAAGGTCACAAACGTAGTGTTTGTCTGAACCAGATCATATGGTTGGTTTTAAAAAAAAAGGTGCCAGTGTCCTTTGTCTGCACACACACTTAGATGTGAAACTAGCCTAAAGAAAAGTCAGTGTATTCAAGGCTGGTAATTTCAGTTAATTGTTTATTTTTATTATTTTTATTATGTGATTAATTGAAAATTAGGTTAAGTTGAACACAGTGAGTGTGTTGCCTTCTACAAGATGGTGCCCATTGCACCTGCCCAGTAAAATTGGCTATTACAGTGCACCATCCTGTGATAGGCAGTGCATTACCCCCCCCCTCCTTTTTTTTTATCTGTAAAAGTTAAAAAAGTCACTAAGTGCTCTGTCTGACACAACATGGTGTGCTTTGCACAATAATAGCCAACGTTACTGAGGAGGTGCAACGGGCACCATCTCCTTGTAGGTAGGCAGCACACTCGCTTGGCACCTATTCTTTTTTTTTTTGCTTAGAAAAAAATTTAACACGCAGTAACATGAGATTAGTAAAAGCAGCCCCAAGGGTGGCGCCGGTGGAATCAAACTTCCCCTTTATAGTGCCGTCGTACATGTTGTACGTTACCGCGTTTGAGAACGACAAGATTTTGTCTTGACAGTGTGTACAGAAAGAAAGCTTGACAAGATTCTCGACAAGCCTGACAAGGAATTCGTCGAGGAAAACTATGTTTCTTTAACGTCGAGTTTCTCAGTCGTGTGTACGAAGCCTTAGAACCAAGCGATCAAACATGCTGATCGCTCAGTACTCTGAGCTCCCTAAGCATGTCAGTACCGCTGTCTGCTCTTCCTCCCCGCGCTCACTGGAGCACTGGGTTGTGGAGGGGGCAGGAGCATCTGGCTCAGCCTCTCAGTGGCTTGCTGAGAGACTGAACCAGGTTCCGGTCCAGGTATGTGGGCGGATCCCGACCCATGATTTTGCCAGACATCGGCTCTGTGACGTCAGCTGACAGTGGGTTTTAACCTGCTGTCTGCTGAAAGCAGTTCACATGTGTGCAGAACTCTATAGGAGAAGTACAGCCAAACGAGCTTTGGATGTACTTCTTTACCTTCATCCAAGCTGGACCAATGCAACTATGCAAAATTATTTATACCTAAACTTTATCTTTAACACTTACCTATTATACTGTACATGTATTAAATTAAACAAGAATGGCTCATAATCAAGAATAGTTCATAATCTAATTTTCTTATAATTTTTTAATCTAACTTTTCTTTATTGTTTTCCAATATTTGAAATTCCCATATTTGCTTGCAATAAAACAAAAAATACATTTTACATGTGTATAAATAAGCAAACACCAAATTTAGGCATTATGTGCATAGAGTAAATTATCATATTCCTACCCGCCCCATCGACTTCCCTCCCTCCCCCCCTCTGCTGCCACCCCCCACTCTTCCTCTGTCCCCTTGTGTCGCTATTTTTACTTTAGTTTGACTTTACCTCCTATAATTCAGATGCATTAATCCATATTGTTCTCAGTGTCGTAAATGCAAGAGGAGGGGTCAAAAGGAAGGGCAGCCCATGAGTAAGCCCATCCAAGCAACAGGGGCTAGATCGCGTCCAAGAAAAGAGAGGAAAGAAGAGAAAGAAGAGAAAAAAAAGGAAAAAAAGGAAAGAAAGAAGAAGGTGTAAAAATTTGGTCCACCTTGTGTTTGATATCTAGTTGTTAAAAGATTTCTGTCTGCCACTCTTAGGGGGGATTACAGGCCATATTCAGTTTGGACACTAATACTGGACAATAGCCAACAGTGTTCATAAAAACTGGAAGAAGGAAAAAACTGAAAGAAGGGAAAGAAGATTTTCTAAAGGACCCTGATAAAACACAATTAAGGATGTGATTGTTTACTAGGAGCAACACATATCGTTTTTCGTTTTTCCAGTCTTTATAATTTTGGCGCAATTTATTTGATTTAAAAATACGTTTACTTAGTACCTTCTGCTGAACCCCCCCCAGAACAAAAAATTATCTACGGCCCTGAACTCACACATCATAAAAGCAAACCTTAAACTTTGTCTGATGGCATGGTGTTCCTCTGGGCCACCTGTATATTTATTATTTATGAACAACCAACCGCAGCTCTTAGCCCATAATAAAAACACAACATCCACAATACAACACAAAATATTAATAACCTCAATTGCGTTTTCTCTCAGCTTTATTGCTACCTTGTTGTCTCATCCAGCTTGGGTGCATCTTTAAAGTATGAGGATACCCAAATAGTAAATTGAACCCATATTTATTCTCTCTTACAAACAATAACAATGGAATTCGTAGTTATATGTAGGGCTTACCCCTGAAGGGGTCGCTGGAAATAGATAGGTTCCCCCAAGTAGAAGTAGTACAGAGACTGCCAGTTACACAAGCACAGTCCCACACATACTGAATCAGTGGCGGCCCGTCCATAGGGGGCGCCCGGGCGACGCCCCCCTCCTATAGTAAAAAAAAAAACAGGCCCTTTAAGACATTTTATTTTGCTTAAAATGTAATTTTTACTTTTACCTGCAGTTCTGGCGGCCGTCAATCAGGAACCTGATTGGCTGAAGCGTCACCAAGGTGGCAGAATACATCGAGGGAGGACATGGAAGCTTCAGTTAAGTGCATTTTACAGGGAAAGGAGTGACAATGGGCACAGAGGCGACAATGGGCACAGTGGCATCATGGGGCACAGTGGTGACAAAGGGCACAGAGGCGACAATGGGCACAGTGATATGGGGCACAGTGGTGACAATGGGCACAGTGGCATCATGGAGCACAGTGGTGACAATAGGCACAGTGGCATCATGGGACACAGTAGTGACAATGGGCACAGTGGCATCATGGGGCACAGTGGTGACAATGGGCACAGTGGCATCATGGGGCACAGTGGTGACAATTAAAGGGCACAGTGACATGCACAGTTTGATGGCATGGCACATTGGTGACAATTGATGGCACAGTGGCTGTGTTTGATGGCATGGCACAGTGACTGCGTTTGATGGCATGGCAATTGATGGCACAGTGGCTGCGTTTGATGGCACAGTGGCTGCGTTTGATGGTATGGCACAGTGGTGACAATTGATGGCACAGTGGCTGCGTTTGATGGCACAGTGACTGCATTTGATGGCATGGCATAGTGGTGACAATTGATGGCACAGTTCCTGTGTTGCATGGCACAGTGGTGACAATTGATGGCACAGTGACTGCATTTAATGGCATGGCACAGTGGTGACAATTGATGGCACAGTTGCTGTGTTGCATGGCACAGTGGTGACAATTGATGGCACATTTGCTGTGTTTGATGGCATGGCACAGTGGTGACAATTGATGGCACAGTGACTGCATTTGATGGCATGGCACAGTGGGGACAATTGATGGCACAGTTTCTGTGTTGCATGACACAGTGGTGACAATTGATGGCACAGTTGCTGTGTTTGATGGCATGGCACAGTGGTGACAATTGATGGCACATTGGCTGTTTGATGGCATGGCACAGTGGTGACAATTGATGGCACAGTTGCTGGGTTGCATGGCACAGTGGTGACAATTGATGGCACGGTTGCTGTGTTTGATGGCATGGCACATTGGTGACAATTGATGGCACAGTGGCTGTGTTTGATGGCATGGCGCAGTGGTGAAAATTGATGGCACAGTTGCTGGGTTGCATGGCACAGTGGCGACAATTGATGGCACAGTTGCTGTGTTTGATGGCATGGCACAGTGGTGACAATTGATGGCACAGTGGCTGTGTTTGATGGCATAGCACAGTGGTGACAATTGATGGCACAGTTGCTGTATTGCATGGCACAGTGGTGACAATTGATGGCAGAGTGACTGCATTTGATATCATGAAACAGTGGCTGCGTTTGATGGCACAGTGTCTGCATTTGATGGGCACAGTGAGGCTGCAATTTTTTTTTCCGCTTGCTCCCCCCAACAAAAATTTAAGCACTAGCCGCCACTGCTGAAAATGTAGGCTTAGTCTAGGGGTGTTGTTTATAGTATTTATTGCTGAAGAATTTTAACAGGAATGGGGTTTAACCACTTCAGCCCCGGAAGAAATTACCCCCTTCCTGACCAGAGTACTTTTTGCGATTTGGCACTGCGTCGCTTTAACTGACAATTGCGTGGTCGTGCAATGTAGCACCCAAACAAAATTGACATCCTTTTTTCCCCACAAATAGATTTTTTTTTGGTGGTATTTGATCACCTCTGCGGTTTTTATTTTTTGCGCTATAAATAAAAAAATAGCAACAATTTTGAAAAAAACCCCACAATGGCCCGGATTCACGTAGAGAGGTGTATCTTTGTGCGGGTGTAGCGTATCTTTTTTATGCTACGCCGCCGCAACTTAGGCCCCATACACAGGAGCGGACAGATTTGTTCAAATCTGTCCGTCCGACAGATTTGAACAAATCTGTCTGCTGGGATTTTGGTTTGCTCGCGTGTACACACGAGCAAACCAAAATCCCCGCCAGCAGACGGCGCGCTGACGTGTCGGTGACGTGGCGGTGACGTTGACGCCGCCACGTCACCGCACCAGGAAGTAAAACACTTCCGCGCATGCGCCGAATCCATTCGGCGGCGGTGCGGCGGCGGTGCGGGACGACATGTCTGCTGGTAAGTGTACTAACCAGCAGACATGTCGGGCGGACAGATTCCCACCCGATAGATTTCAAAGCATGCTTTGAAATCTGTCGGGTGGACAAATCTGTCTGCTCGGCCGTACAGACGATCGAATCTGTCTGCTGAAACGGTCTAGCGGACAGATTTGATCGTGTGTACGAGGCCTAAGAGAGGCAAGTGCTGTATTCACAAAGCACTTGCTCCCTAAGTTACGGTGGCGTAGCGTAAATGGGCCGGCGTAAGCCCGCGTAATTCAAAGTAGCAAGGCAGTGGGCGTGTTGTATTATAATGAACCGTGACCCCATGCAAATGATGTGCGCATGCGCCGTCCGTGGACGTATCCCAGTGCGCATGCTCAGAATCACGTCGAATAGAATGCCTAAGATACACGTCCAACACTGCCTACAACGTGAACGTCACAGCCCCATTCACGTACGACTTACGTAAACGTCGTAAAAACTACGGCTTTTCCGACGTCCATACCTTTGCATGGGATGCGCCACCTTTTTGGTGGTTTATCTTTACGCTAGAAAACGCCTTACGTAAAAGGTGTAGATTACTGCGTCGGGCGTACGTACGTTCGTGAATCGGCGTATCTTGCTCATTTGCATATTTATAATGGGAACGCCGAATGCGTCCAGCATAACTATGCACCCAAGATACAACGGCGTAGGAGACTTACGTCGGTCGTATCTTGGCAAAATTCAGGCGTATCTGATTTAAAGAATCAGCGCATAGATACGACGGTGCACATATGGACTTACGATGGCGTATCAGTAGATACGTCGACGTAAGTCTTTGTGAATCTGGGCCATTATCTTTTACTTTTTGCTATAATAAATATCCCCAAAAAATAAAAAAATCGCAATAAGCGTATATTGATTAGTTTGTGCAGAAGTTATAGCGTCTACAAAATAGGGGATAGTTTTATGTCATTTTTATTATTCATTTTTTTTTTACTAGTAATGGCGATTTTTATTGGGACTGCAACATTATGGCAGACACATTGGACACTTTTGACACTATTTTGCTACCATTGTCATTTATACAGCGATCAGTGCTATAAAAATGCATTGGTTACTGTATAAATGACACTGGCAGGTATGGGGTTAAACACTAGTGGGCGATGAAGGAGTTAAATGTGTCCTAGGGAGTGATTCTAACTGTGGGGGGGCTGGGCTACAAGTGACGCGACAGTGATCATTGCTCTCGATGACAGGGAGCAGTAGATCACTGTCCTGTCACTAGGCAGAACAGGAAAGTGCCTTGTTTACATAAGCATCTCCCCGTTCTGCTTTTCTATGAGATGATCGCAGGCACCTGGTGGACATAGGGACCTACGGACGCCTGCATAGCAGAAAATTCAAAGCAACGTACAGGTAAATTACTTTTTGCAGTTGTGCCATTCTGCCGACGTATATGTACAGGCTGTGGTTAAGGTCACAGCATACTCCAAAATGATCAATAACAACAATAGGAGGACAAACTTCTCTCTAATCTTCCAAAAGCAGCTTCCTGGAGGTAACAGGGAATGGTCAATATACTGTATATATATATATATATATATATATATATATATATATATATATATATATATATATACATATATATATATATATATATATATATATATATATATATATATATATATATATATATATATATATATATATATATATATATATATATATAAAATCCTATTGCAGCAGTTCATTAAGCCACTTCTGGTAATTTGTTTCCTTATGGCACTTGCACAACTTTTGCCCCCCAACAATTAGTCTGTGACTCAGCATCTGCAGGATTCTCAGTGAGGGAGATTAAGGCTGCTTTCACATTGCAGCGTTACCCGCTAGCGGCCGAAAAAGGGTTAATACCGCCTGCAATGCACCTCTATAGAGGCGCATTGCGGGCTTTATTACCGCCGTTTCCCATTGATTTCAATGGGAAGGCGCGGTATAGGAGCGGTGAACACACCGCTCCTATACCGCTGTAAAGATGCGGCTAGCAGGACTTTTGGAGCGGTCCTTCTAGCGCACTGCTTCAGTGTGAAAGTCTTTGGGCTTTCACATTGAAGCCTGCAGGGCAGGTTTTTTTACGCGGTACCGCGTGAAAAACGCCCCAGTGTGAAAGGGCTCTAACAAGATTTTTTTCCTTTGACAAACTTTCCCAGGCCCTCAGCTCAGTGGCTGCTGAGGCCCAGACTGCTGGTTCTTCTCTTAGTGGAGCTGCCTCCAGGGACAGCAGCCTCAAGAAAACTGAATATAACCATTGAGGGAAATAACACTCTGCCCATGCTTTCTGAACATTTATCACCATCCCAGCCACCTTCTTGATGCATACCTTGTAAACCAAAACCTGTCAGTCTATGGACCTTCCTTCTGCAGGGCACCAATTCCAATTTTCCATTTTTTTTCAACCCGATCGTTAAAACGGGCTTGCCTACACACGATCGTGAAAAAAAAATGCTCTAGCAAAGCGTGGTGATGTACAACACATACGACAGCACTATAAAGGGGAAGTTCCATTCGGATGACGCCACCCTTGGGGCTGCTTTTGCTGATTTTGTGTTAGTAAAAGACGATTCGCGCTTTTCAGTCTGTTACAGCGTGATGAATGTGCTTACTCCATTACGAGCGCTAGTTTTACCAGAACGAGCGCTCCCGTCTCATAACTAGATTCTGAGCATGCACGTTTTTTTCACATCGTTAAAGCCCACAAATGACCATTTTTTTACGACGTTAAAAACGTTGTGAAAAATTAGAGCATGTTTGAAATTTTTAATGCCCATTTTTTACATCGTAAAAAATGCTCTGGAGCCCACACACAATCAAAAAAATGGAGTTACACTTACCGGTAACGTCCTTTCCAGTAGTCTTTCAGGACAGCCACAATAGAGAGATAGGCTCCTCCTCTTCCTTTAGGAAACACTGCACAGCCTTTAAGAACTCTCCTCCCCCTGCCAGACCTCAGTTTTTATACGAGCACCTCCGGTCAGCTGGGGAGACACAAGAACATGTTAGTAAACCATCATTAAACATCAAGATCATACTATGTTCCTGTATTAAACAAACCTTCCATAACTTCGGGTGGGTAACCAGGGCTGTCCTGAAAGACTACTAGAAAGGACGTTACCGGTAAGTGTAACTCCATTTTTCCCTTCTCGTCTTTCAGGACAGCCGCAATAGAGAGGATAATCGAGTACTCACCAACTAGGGCGGGGCTATGGCTTGCAGGACCTTTCGCCCAAAGGCCTGGTCGCCTGCCGACACCAAGTCTACTCTATAATGTTTGACGAAGGTGGTGTAGCTGGACCAAGTTGCTGCCTTGCATATTTGTTCTGGCGTGGCTCCAGCGGTTTCAGCCTGGGAAGCAGCCACTGCTCGTGTAGAGTGTGCCTTAATTCCTGTAGGGACCTCTTTACCAGACAAGGCATATGCCTGTTCAATAGCTAGTCTAAGCCATCTAGCGATTGTGCGCCGAGACGCTTTCTGTCCTTTCTTAACTCCAGAAAATAAAACAAAAAGTGAGTCTGACTTCCTAAAATCTTTGGTCAGCTCTAAATAGTGTAGGATGCATCTCCTGACGTCCAACTTACTAAACCTAATTTCCCTTTCACCTGAGGGATTATTGCAAAAAGAGGGTAGCACCACCTCCTGACTCCTATGGAATCTAGAAGATACTTTGGGTAAAAAGGCCGGATCAGTCTTGAAAACAACTCGATCCGGAAAAACAATACAAAAAGGGGGTCTAACAGACAAGGCTTCTATCTCGCTGACCCTCCTAGCAGTAGTCACTGCAACCAAAAAGACTGTTTTTAAAGTCAACTCCCTCAGCAGACATCCGTCTAGAGGTTCAAAGGGAGACCCTGTTAGGGCCTGAAGAACTAAGGATAAATCCCACCTGGGGAAGGGGGGCCCCTGGGACGGTCTCTGTCTAGATAATGCTCTGAAGAACCGGATTACCCAGGAGTTACTGGCCAGTAGACTCTCTAGATATACACTAAGGGCAGAAACTTGACCCTTAAGGGTACTGACTGAAAGACCCTTTTCTGCCCCACACTGTAGGAACTCCAATACTGAAGAGGGGTTCTGCACTGAACAGGAATATTCTAGGCACCACGCATTAAAGCGAAGCCAGACCCTCCTATAAATAGAGCGGGTTTCCTTCTTCCTGCTACTAAGAAGGGTGGCAGTTAACCTTTCAGAAAACCCTCTAGACCTTAGCAAGGTCTCCTCAGTAACCACGCCGCTAGGCTCCACCTGTGTGGGTATGGGCAAAGGACTGGACCCTGCGAGAGAAGATCCCTTGTGGATGGGAGGAAGGGAGGTTCCATGGTCAGTTGTTTGAGGACCGAGAACCAAGCCCTTTTCGGCCAGTGAGGTGCCACTAGAATCAGAGAGGTGTTCTCCAGTTGGAACTTTCTTAGAACTGCCGGTAGAAGCACTGGAGGTGGGAAGGCATAACAAATCCCGAACCCCCAGCTCTGGGACAGGGCATCTACCCCCCTTGCTCCCTCTCCTTTGTTCCGGGAGAAAAAACAAGGGGTTTTCGCGTTTTCTTTTGACGCAAACAGGTCTACCTCCGGAGAACCCCACCTCCTGACTAGGAGATGAAAAACTTCCTGACTGAGAGCCCACTCGCTCTCTCTCAGCTGACTTCGGCTGAGGAAATCTGCCGTCCTGTTTTCTATCCCTCTTAGGAAGATCGCTGATAATGACAGGGTGTTTGCTTCGGCCCAGGCAGCTCTTCCTGGAAGAACCTGAGGGCTAGACCGACCGCCATCAGCTCCTTCCAATTGGAGGACTTCCCCAACTCGGCATCTTTCCATACGCCCTGCGCTGGAAGGGACCCTAAGTGAGCCCCCCAACCTCTGCCGCTTGCGTCCGTCGTTACCACCTGAGGAACCGGAATATGCCATAGCCGACCCTGCGATAAATTGGAAATCTTCCTCCACCACCAGAGGGACCTCTTTACCTGGGTTGGGACCTGCACTAGGGTATCTAGCCGCTCCAGATCGTGATCCCAGATTTTCAGGAGGAAAGCTTGCAGGGGCCGAAAGTGAAGGCCTGCCCATTGGACAGCCGGAAGGGTGGACGTAAGCAGGCCCAGGGTCGACATCAGAGACCTGATCGACACTTGCCGACTGCCCTGTAGGGTGGCCACTGCCCTGTCTAATTTCAGGGCCTTCTCCCTGGGGAGAAAGACCCTTAGGAGGGTGGAGTCCAAAAGGTACCCTAAGTAAGAAATTTGTTGAGACGGTGACAGGCTGGATTTTTCTAAGTTTAACAGCCACCCTAGACCCGATAGAGTCCTCTTGGTTAATTCCAGATCTCTGGATAGTTGTTCTGGAGAAGCCGCAAAAAGGAGCAGGTCGTCCAGCTAGGCTATGATGCCTACTCCCTGAAGACGCAGAAAAGCTATGGGTTCTGCCAGGACCTTGGTGAACACGCGGGGTGAGGAGGATAGACCGAATGGCAAAGCCTGGAACTGAAGATGCATCACCTCCCCTCCTAGGTCTATCGCTAGGCGTAGATACCTCTGAGACCCCTCTGCGATGGGTACGTGCAGGTACGCGTCCCTGAGGTCCAGGGAGACCATAAAGCAATTCTGTGGAAGGAGGGCCCTGACCGTGAAGATTGATTCCATACGGAACTTTTTGTATGCGATGGACCTGTTTAGGGGTTTCAAGTTTAGGATTAACCTGTACTTCCCTGAGGGTTTCCTCACCACAAAAATGTGTGAGTAAAATCCCTTCCCTTCCTCTGTCGCTGGAACCCTGAGGACCACGCCCTGGTTCTTTAGCTCTTTTAAGGCTCCAGTCAGGGCCTCTGATTTTTCCCTGTCTCTGGGAAGTTGAGTGACCCGATATCTTTGGGGGGGAGGAGAAGAGAACTCTAGGAAGTACCCCCTCCTTACTATCGCCAGGACATACCTGTTGGGGGAAATTGATTCCCACTGTGGGAGGAAGGCCCCCAATCTTCCCCCCACCCTGACCTGGGAGTCACTGTTTTTTTGCGGGCTGGTCAGGAGGGCGAAAAATCGCTCCTCTGCCCCTTCCCCTAGGCGTCCAGATTCTCTTCTGAACTTCTGGCTTTGGGACCCCCGAGTGCCTTTGGGGACGAAACCCCCTCCCCTTTACTGGAGCCTTACGTCTCTGGGGAAAGGACTTCTTTCTGTCAGCTGTACGATCCAAGACTGACTCAAGACCCGGGCCAAACAGGAGATCCCCTGTAAGAGGTATCCCACACAGCTTGGATTTGGAAGCTAGGTCCCCTGGCCAAGTTTTGAGCCAGAGGGCTCTCCTGGCAGAGTTGGCCAGAGCTGCCGACCTGGCTGACATGCGGACGGATTCAGCCGATGCGTCCGCAATGTAAGCGATGCCTCGTAACATTGTAGGGAAGGAGGATAAAATGGTCTCCATATCCGTCCCGGCCTCAATGTGCTCCTGGATTTTAGAGAGCCAATATTCTAAGTTACGGGCCACCACTGTGACAGCTAATTCTGGCTTGAGGTTCCCAATAACAGAGTCCCATGTTTTTTTCAAGAGGGAATCCATTCTCTTGTCCATTGCATCAGGAAGAGTTCCCTTATCCTCGAAAGCCAAGACAGTATTTCTGGATACTTAGGAGAACGCCGCATCCAATTTAGGCACTTTGTTCCAAATGGATGCAGGATCTTCAGAAAATGGGAACCTCCTTTTAAGGGACTGGGAAAAAAAGGGCTTCCTTTCGGGGTCCTGCCACTCCTTTTTGATAGTATCAGTTAGAAGGTCATGTACAGGAAAAACCCTTCTCTTCTGTTCCCCCAGACCTTTGTACATTTGGTCATGAAGGCTAAGAGGTTTACTTTCGGCCTGAATGCCCAGAGTCGTGTAAATGGCCCCTAACAAGTCCTCAACCTCATCAAGGGACAGTTTATATCTCGAGGGCTTCCTGGAATCCCCATCCTGGTCCTCATCATCTGACTCTGCCTGAGAACCCGAGGCTACACTCTCCCCTGAGATTACTGCCTGGGAAGGGCCTGCAAGATCAACTGTCGTTGCTGTATGATCAGGTGTGACAGGAGCAAGACCCTGTTCAACTGATTGGGTTGTAACCTGTGTGGGGACAGTGGGAGGTTGCAGCCTTTCAAACAAAGATTTGAAGGAAGCGAAAGTGGAGGAAAGCTCCTTAACAGAGGCTGCTAGGCTACCTTCGTGCTCTTCATCCCTCTCCCTGACCAAGGAGTGAATGCATTCCTTACACAACACTTTGGACCAAGACTCACGAAGAATGTCCCTACAGGAGGCACATTTCTTTTTCGAACCGTGAGTCTTCCCTGTCTTTTCCAGGCTCTTCTGAAAGACATAGGAACAAGGGGCCCCACACATTAACATCCAAAGAAAGAAAAACATTTTTTTTTTTTTTTTTTTAAACACAAAAAAAACATATGGGTTACAACCCTGGGGAAACTCTAAAAACAGACCCTCCTGCTAGGTTCCCCTATGGTCCCCCCCCCAACCACCAAGGGGGAATAGTGGGGGGGAAAGACCAGGCCTAAGGTTTAGGGACCCCTCCCCAGGGAACTCTTACCTTAGGCTGGCTGGAGGAAGCGTCCTTGGTCGTGCCCCCTTCCGGAGAAGTCGCCGACATCCTGGGGTGGTTGCGCTGTGTCAACTTGCCCCAGCAAGCTTCAGACTCCTCCAGCAAACACGCTGGGCCTCTATCAGCGCAGCGACCCGGAACCGGAAGTCGCAGATCAAAGGGGAGGCTTCCGACGCGCCGTTGATGACGTCACCCGCCACTCAGCCCGCGAATTTGGAAAAAAGTATGCGGCCTGTAAAAAAACAGGGCGTCCTGGAGGCCTCCCCCGCCATGGTCCTGTGGACACGATAGGGGTCCCCCCTCAAGCCATCTGCCGCGCTCGACCAGGATTGGGGTGCGTCTGGCGGTGAGTACCCGCCAAAAAAAGATTTTTTCCTTAGGAGGCCCCTGCTCCCTTGGTAGGAGAAAGAACAGCCACAGTCCCCTGACTGCACCGGCCTAGGTTCCTCTGCAGTGTCTCCCCACCGGAGGAAACACTAAGAACTGAGGTCTGGCAGGGGGAGGAGAGTTCTTAAAGGCTGTGCAGTGTTTCCTAAAGGAAGAGGAGGAGCCTATCTCTCTATTGTGGCTGTCCTGAAAGACGAGAAGGGAAAAAACTAAATTTTTTACAACCCGAAAAATGGTCGTGTGTACGGGGCATAAGAGACAGAAAGAAAAATGATTTACCTGCTACACTATTCCCAGGAAGGTGCAGTATCTGTAGCTGCTGGCTTTTAATATACCTTTTTTAATGGGCCATCCGCTTTAAACATGTATTGCAATATATGTGAACTAAATATCCCTGTTTTTCATTGCATAGTTTTCTGTAGCAGTGTGCAGATAGTCCACCCATAATTTGTAGTGTTAAAAGACAGAAAGAACCACCCTCATCACAGATTCTAAGGCCTCATGCACTCCCTCTCACACAAATGTCATATTGGGAGCAGCGGTTGGTATCTGTGCAGCTGCTGCGTCCCAATAGACAGCAGTGGGACTGCCGGCAAGGGGGATGAATGCAACATCTGTGCATCCCCCTGGGCGTAAAAAAAAAAACTTATCCCTGCATGGGACATGGATTAATATACCATGTGTGAATGAGCCTTAATGCCTTGTATACACAATCGGAATTTCTGATGAAAAAAGTCCAACTGAGTTTTTTCATCAGATATTCCAACCGTGTGTGGGCCCAATTTGACTTTTTTCCGCTGGAGTTTAGAAATAGAACATGGAAATTCCGATCGTCTGTGTGGAACTCAGACAGAGAAAACAACACGCATGCTCAGAATCAATTTGACGCATGCTCAGAGGCATTGAACTTCATTTTTCACAGCTCGTCGTAGTATTTTACGTCACCGCGTTTTGGACGGTCGGAATTTGGTCTGACAGAGTGTGCAAGACAGCTTGAACGGAATTCCGACGGAAAATTCCATCTAATTTTATCCCATCGGAAATTCCGATCGTGTGTACAGGGCATAACTCTAGAAACCTGAAAAAACAAAGAGAATAGCATAGTCAGAGTTTCTTGTTGTGTCCTTATAAAATGGGAGCCATGTGATGTAAGCTATTTAATGACCCATGCCAAATTACTTTGTGTATTTATTGGTATGCGCTCTGATTATGCTTTGATTATGCAGTCCTTATCTGTTCTTTGGCAGTTGAGAAAGATATAAACTTTTATCAGTAGTTATGAATGATTCATTTTCATACAAACTTTCAGAGTCTCTAATGAGTAACCTGCTGGAACATTTGTCACCATACCAGCCTACAAACGGAGCATAGTGTAAGTGGAATGCAGACATATCTGCTCTACTAGTGATATATAGGGTGTATAATTCAAACACGGGGAGCGTTGCGTAAATCAAAGTATTTGCTGCAAATATAGTAATACAATAACATACATTCTATATGTGGCCATTGTAAACTGAATGAGGTATATGTCAGCTGATTAGCTGGTTATAGATATATTTGGTTAATAAGTAACCATGGCAACCCCGATTTCAGATTAACACTGTTTATTCAAGCAGGATTTAAGAAATACTCAGGGGTGTTAGCATTAGCAACAAGGGATATGCTGAGGTCACCAATACTTCTAAGGGCAATGTCAGAGAAGTGATTTTAGCGCCAATCTGAAGCCTTTGTTAATGTATTTTTTACTAGTGGCTGGGGATGAGAAGATCCTTTAACAGACTTGGGGATCTATTTGGCCCAAATTATCCAGTTCAACCCCAACCACCCACCCGAATTACTAGCTGGTGTATGCAGACAAGCAGCTAGGGGTTCAGGAATACATCACTGACCATATTTGATAAATGACATCACCGAGGACAGGCTGCGCTTTTGTTTACAATACAGAGGCACCTGGGGATCTATTACTTATCAGCGGGAGTATTGTAGGGAGACATAGTCGGGTAACCACTAACCAGTTGCCATTGTGGGGAAACATTGTCAGATGGCAGGTTAATATGCTTGACGGTGGATTTACACTGCTGGACGATGTGATTGATTTACAACAATGAGATATTATACATTTCTTTGCTATTTAAATTACTTTTCATTTTATGGGTGCAAGGGGGTTTTAAAAGGAATATGGAATGAGAACAGGGGTACATTTGTACCACTTATTACACATTCTCAAAAAAAGTAAAAAGGAAACACCCAGACTGTGAAAAAGTACTTAAAGCGGAGGTTCACCCTAAAACAAGTGTATCCCATGAAATATGCCTCAGTGTGAAAGGGGCCTAAAAGGGAATCTTGCCGGTCCATTTTTTACATAGTATATAATCTCTTTTGAGGCACTTTGTTGAGGAACTTACACGTGGGATAAACAGCTTAATTTTCATCGCAGAACATTCTATGTTTTCTGGCTGCACATTGGATTCAGGTCAGTGAAGCTGAACATGCTGATCATCACTGTGACCTGACTGCCCTGGATGTACTATGAGCCAGCAGTCAGGGAGCTGGTTGTTTAACCACTTCCCGCCCGGCCAATAGCCGATTTACGGCCGGGAAGTGGTTATGAAATCGTGACAGGCCGTTCTCAAACGGCCTGCACGATTTCATGCCGCACGCGCCCGTGCGTGCACGCAGCGCGGCGATCGGTGATGCGGGGTGTCAGTCTGACACCCTGCACCTCCGATCTCGGTAACGAGTCTCCGGCGGAGCCTCGTTACCACGTGATCAGCCGTGTCCAATCACGGCTGATCACGATGTAAACAGGAAGAGCCGCCGACGGCTCTTCCTCACTCGCGTCTGACAGACTCGAGTACAGGAGAGCCGATCAGCGGCTCTCCTGACAGGGGGGGTTCGCGCTGATTGTTTATCAGCGCAGCCCCCCCTCGGATCGCCACACTAGACCACCAGGGAAATAAAAAAATACAAAAAAAAATACAAAAAAAAATGACAAAAAAAAAAAAATAAATGACAAAAAAAAAAAGACAAAAAAAAAAAGGGGGGCAGTAAAAAAAAATGATGCCAATCAGTGCCCACACATGGGCACTGATTGGCAACATTGATCCATCAGTGCCACCCCTCAGTGATCATCAGTGCCACCCCAGTGTCTGTCAGTGCCACCCCACAGTGCCAATCCATGCCCAGTGCCCACCTACCAGTGCCCACCTGTGCCACCTATCAGTGCCCACCTGTGCCGCCTATCAGTGCCCACCTGTGCCGCCTATCAGTGCCCACCTGTGCCGCCTATCAGTGCCCACCTGTGCCGCCTATGAGTGCCCACCTGTGCTGCCTATGAGTGCCCAGTGCTGCCTATGAGTGCCCATCAGTGCCGCCCATGAGTGCCCATCAGTGCCGCCCATGAGTGCCCATCAGTGCCCAATACCAGCGCCGCCTATCAGTGCCCATCAGTGCTACCTAATCGGTGCCCATCAGAACTACCTCATCGGTGCCCATCAGTGCCACCTCATCGGTGCCCATCAGTGCCACCATATCAGTGCCCATAATTGAAAGAGAAAACATACTCATTTACAAAAAAATTAACAGAAAAACATAAAAACTTTATTTTTTTTTCAAAATCTTCGCTCTATTTTTAGTTGTTCCACAAAAAAAAAAAACGCAGAGGTGATCAAATACCACCAAAAGAAAGCTCTATTTGTGGGGAAAAAAGGACGCCAATTTTGTTTGGGTGCAGTGTAGCATGACCGCGCAATTGTCATTCAAATTGCGACAGTGCTGAAAGCTGAAAATTGGCTTGGGCGGGAAGGTGCGTAAGTGCCTGGTATGGAAGTGGTTAAGTTGCAATCTACAGGCTGACAAGCTTTCTACTGGAAAATATTAAATTTTTTACTTTTGTGGGGATCAAAGCCATGAGAATACCATGTCAGTGCTGATATGATAATTGCATTACTGTGTTGATAAACAAAGGGTTATGCTTTGTTTTAAAGCATGGGTGCCCAACCAGTGGCCCGGGGGACACATGTGGCCCGCAGAGCCCTCTGATGTGGCCCGCGACCTGCTTCTCTGGGATGGTGGATTTGCAAGCCCAGGTCGCGGTTTTCCAACCCGCCATCCCAGAGCATCAGTGTTGTGAATGAAGACAGCGGTAGAGAAAGCAAGTGACTGTGCAGCAGAGCTGCATAAGCTGATGCTTTTTATATAGCGCCAGCTCCTGCCACAAGCGGAGTGATACCAAATGCACTGTTTTAAACTGCAGGTTTGGTGCGCCTTCAGACAGTGTTCTACACCTGCAGGATATGAAAGAAGTCTATGGCAAAGTGCAGCTAACCTGCTAGAAACCCACAGGTGCACTGCGCTGCACCCACAGTGTGGGTAAACCACAGCGCATCAGTGTGAAAGCAGCCTTAGACCCCTTTCACATCAGTGGACCCTCCATTCACCTCTATGGAGCAGTAGATGTAATCAGACTTGTGTCCGTTTACCCTTGCGTACCTCCAATCCGAAGGGTATGTGTCCCCTTCCATAGGCGGATCAGAGGGCCCATATTGGGGCCCGAAATCAATTACCAAGTCGCTTAAGTGGCCCTTGATCTTTAAAAGGTTGGGCACCCCTGTTTTAAAGTGTTTGGAAAGTCTTGTTTTTTTCATATAATATTCTGTACTTACCTTCTCTGTGCAGTTGGCTTTGCACAGAGCAACACTGATCCCCCTCTTCTCGAATCCCTGGCTAAAGCTCCTGGCTCCTCCCTCCTGCAAGCAGCTTACTATGGGGGCACCCAAGCTGAGCTGTGGCCCAATCTCTCCTGATTGGCTAACTGACTTTTATTGACAGCAGCGGCAACTAATGGCGCCGCTACTGTGTCTCAGCCAATCAGAAAGGAGAATCCTGGTCGGCCGAGGGACTTGTGGACATTGCTGGATAGAGATGGGGCTCAGGTAAGTATTAGAGGCGCTGAAGGGGGCTGCTACACACAGAAAGCTTTTTATCTTAATGCATAGAATGCATTAAGATAAAAAACCTTATGACTTTACAACCCCTTTAAACCCCATGAATATCGGTATTAATAGAAATAGAAACTGGCCGACCTGAATGTCCGGCTTCTGACAAAAGGGGCATGGCCAAAAACGGTCTGTCATTTGGCATCCAACCAGCACTCTCAGCCAATAGTTGAGAGCTCTGACCAGTGTGTTATGGTGGGGGCATCCCCTGTCAGACCACAGTAGCTCTGTGAGGTAGATCATGTACTAACATCAGATCGTTAGTACATGATCTCCTCCTGAGCTCTTTAATTTTTTTTCAAACTGCCCGCTGGGTTACATGAAAAAAAAAATGATAGTGGGTACTTGGCATTAGGGTCAGTGCTAGAATTAGGTTTAGGGCTACAGTTAGCATAAAGCTGGGTACACACTAAAGTGCAACATGCAGCCACCTCAAAAACCTTCAACAATCATAGTGATAATGATCAACAAAAAAAAAAGTGACATAAAATCCAAAACCATCAACTGAATATAAACTTTGGCTCTGAATGAGTTAATGAACAGTCCAAAATATTAGCAGTAGAAAGTCCGTAAATAGCAGGAAAATATCAAACATCCGTGCGTCTGTGTCACATTACAAATTGGTTATAAACGTGTCCAAAAGAAAAAAGTGACATGTCCTCCACCAGACTTATGGATTGTCCTCTTATCAAAATCCCACGATCCCTTATGACAGGGGATTGGAAAGAGCATTTAATAGGTCCCAATCTCGCAGTTTCGGATATGCAGTCCTAATGGATCTCGTTTCCCAGGAGATTTCAGCAATATCAATGCCCACCATGCAAAAAATAGTGATAGCTCCACATAGTGTGTTCAACGTATAGAAATGTATTTAAAATTGCACTTACAGTTATGCAGTTTAAAAACGCCTTGAATCTTAATGTGCCGGCCGGTACACAAAACTCTCAGGCACTCGTCCACTGGGGGAACGTTTAGGAGCTTAGGTGACGACAGCGCGCCGTTCGCCCTACGTCCGAAACAGATGGACAGCAACTTTGTCAGGGTTTCTTCAGTCATAATAAAACCACCTAGGCACCAGTGGCGGACCGCCCATTAACCACTTCCCCACCGCGCCATAAGCATTTTACTGGTACGGCGCGGTGGAGTTGCTTTGACACGACGTCCCTGGGACGTCCTCGTGCACTTCCGCGATTGCGCGTCCCCTGGGACGCGCTCGCGAAAGTGTCCGTGCTCGCCGGGTCTAGAAGACCCGGCGCATCACGGATCACGGTAAATTGCCGCTGATAGCGGCCGTTTACCACGTGATCGCGCCGTCGAATGACGGCGCGATCACTTGTAAACAAACCGGCGTCATTTGATGACGCCGGTTCCTCCCTCTCCTCGCTCTCCTCTCTGTACAGTGTGCGAGGAGAGGGGGGGGGGGAGCGGGGTGTCAGCAGCTGAGCTGTGGCTGGATCTGTGACAAATGCAGTCACAGATCCAGCCATCCCTCAAAACATCCCAGCTCTGCAATCCCCTAGTACCCTGCAATCCCCAGTACCCAGCAATCCCCCAGTACCCAACAATACCCCACAATACCCCAGTACCCAACAATACCCCACAATACCCCAGTATCCCACAATACCCCAATACCCCACAATACCCCAGTACCCAACAATACCCCACAATACCCCAGTACCCCACAATACCCCAGTACCCAACAATACCCCAGTACCCAACAATACCCCACAATACCCCAGTACCCCACAATACCCCAATACCCCACAATACCCCAATACCCCAGTACCCCACAATACCCCAGTACCCAACAATACCCCAGTACCCAACAATACCCCACAATACCCCAGTACCCAACAATACCCCACAATACCCCAGTACCCAACAATACCCCACAATACCCCAGTACCCCACAATACCCCAGTACCCCACAATACCCCAGTACCCAACAATACCCCACAATACCCCAGTACCCAACAATACCCCAGTACCCAACAATACCCCAGTACCCCACAATGCCCCAGTACCCGGCAATGCCCCAGTACCCGGCAATGCCCCAGTACTCAACAATACCCCAATACTCAACAGTACCCAACAATACCCCAGTACCCCACAATACCCCAGTACCCGGCAATGCCCCAGTACCCGGCAATGCCCCAGTACTCAACAATACTCAACAATACCCCAATACTCAACAGTACCCCAATACTCAACAATACCCCAATACTCAACAATACCCCAATACTCGGCAATACCCCAATACTCGGCAATACCCCAATACTCGGCAATACCCCAATACTCTGCATGATACTTTGCAATACCCCAATACTCGGCAATACCCCAATACTCGGCAATACCCCAATACTCGGCAATACCCCAATACCCTGCATGATACTTTGCAATACCCCAATACTCTGCAATACCCTGCGCGATACTCTGCAATACCGCCTATGGGGATTTTTAAGTAGCGAGGTTTGGCGCCATTCCACGAGTGTGCGCAATTTTGAAGTGTGACATGTTGGGTATCTATTTACTCGGCGTAACTTCATCTTTCACACTATGAAAAAAAATTGGGCTAACTTTACTGTTTTGTTTTGTTTTAAGCACAAAAAGTTTTTTAAAAAACACGCGTTCAATAAATTTCTGCGAAAATACCGTGCGAGATAAAACGTTGTAACGGCCGCCATTGTATTCTCTAGGGTCTTTGCTAAAAAAGCATATATAATGTTTTGGGGTTCTATGTAATTTTCTAGCAAATAAATGATGATTTTTCCATGTAGGAGAGAAATGTCAGAATTGGCCTGGGTGTTCCAGAACGCCTATTGGCGCTCCCTGCATGTTGGGCCTCTGTATGTGGCCACGCTGTGTAAAAGTCCCACACATGGGGTATCGCCATACTCAGGAGGAATAGCAGAATGTGTTTTGGGGTGTAATTTGTGGTATGCATATGCTGTGTGTGAGAAATAACCTGCTAATATGACAGAAACAAGTTTTTTTTTTTGTTTTTTTTACAGAATTTTCAGTCGTTTTTCTTTTATAGCGCAAAAAATAAAAAACCCAGAAGTGATCAAATACCACCAAAAGAAAGCTCTATTTGTGTGAAAAAAAGGACAAAAATTTCAAATGGGTAGAATGTTGTATGACTGAGTAATTGTCATTCAAATTGTGAGAGCACCGAAAGCTGAAAACTGGTCTGGTTAGGAAGGGGGTTTAAGTGCCCAGTGGTCAAGTGGTTAAGGGCACTGCGCCCTGAGCCCACTCAGTTGTGTGACAAGAGTGAATGAGCCCACCCAGTTGTGTGACAATGCTGGTGACCGGACCGACCGACCCATGGGGGAATGGAGGGGACATTGTTTGCCACCCCCCCCCAATAAAAACAACATCAGCCACCTCTGATAGGCATGCTGGGAGGTGTAGTCTATCTCTCCTGCCACCCAGTACATCACTGAGTAGCACAGTCCTGCTGAACTCCACATGGCTCCCTGCCATTCTGAGTACAGAGCTGGCTCTTCTTATCTCAATCAGGATCTTCTCTACCATTGCTAGGGGCAGAATTCCTCTTAGGCTGTGGCGACAGCCAATCACAGTCCTTGTTTTCACTCTTGATCTCCACGAAAATGGCCATTGTTCCTCCCGTGTAGTTTCCGGGGAGTTTCTATTCTCTTCACTGTCTACCAATAACAGAGAGGGAGTAACAAACTGCAACGTGCGGGAATGTTCTGCGCAGGGCCTAAAGGGCTACAATGGAAACGTCCCACAAAACCCTAAGAGGCTTTAGGAAGTAGTTTAAACTGAATAATAGAAGAAAAAAAAATAGACCAAACAAGCTACTTTCTGTTTCTTTTTAGATGCTGGTACCTCTCTTTGCACAAGCACAACTGTTACTTATTGACATTCATTAGGCAGTTAATGTTGAGTAATCAGATAAACTTTACAAAACGGGAAAATGAACATTGTAAACCAATGGTTAAGCCTAGAATGTTACCTTCTTTTTGTTTCCACAAAATTAAGAGCCCATTCACACCACTAAGTTGTGGCAACACAATACTTGCACTAGTGAGATTCTGAATGGCACCCCAACAGCTTAAAATGCGTCAGTGCATTAATTGTGCATTGTGATGAGCTTGCGGAAAAGTTACATGCACCATTTTGGTGTGTTCTGGTGAGTTAGGCAGTCTGTCGCTTCCTGATGACGTAAACCTACGAAACGTACGTCGAGGCGCTAACCAGTCACGCATTCCCATACCACTTCCGAGTTCCGGGTCCGCTGGTTTCCGACGGTGGAATGCACGCCGGCTAGTGGCACTAGCAGCGCGACGGACCACCGATCCCTCTCCGAATCCACGCATTCGAATGTATATCGAATACACGCAACAAGCCTCAGTGCTGGGATCAGGGCACAGCCCAAGTAAGCAGCCATTTGGCGTGTTACTTTTATATTATGTTTTAATAAACAATACTTCACTATGATTGCCTTTCTATTTATATGGCTCTCATACATATGAATATTGGATCATCTGATTTGCCTATCCGGATCGTTCTGAGTCATCCCATTGACAAAAGCGGTTTATGACTCCTTTTTTAATTAAAAGAGTCCATTGTTATTGGTAAGGAGCCATTTCTATTGATCACATCGGGTGCAACAATTTGGTGGTGGTTCCTGAACTGCAATTTATACCCTACTTTGGCTGTGATTTGCTATTGAGTGCTTATCGCATAGCACTATTGGGACTTTTTTTGCACTTTACCGTATGGACACTAGTTCACAATATATATCACTTTTGATGTTTTCTTTGTCTGTTGAATAGATTATAAAATTTAATGTATATATATATGCACTTGAGTATACATAGTTATAACATACCTTGTATTGATTTTGTGCATCCAGCGCCCCTTTACACACTTTTTTCCAGTCTGTTAATGCACCATAACAATGTGAATTGACCCTAAAGCTTTTTGTCACGTGGTAAAGCCCTGATTAAATAGACAGTAAAAAATCTAAAAGTGAATAAAGTAGTCATAACCACCACGAAAAGTGTGCAAGAAAATTGTTTTAAACAACACATTTGTTAGATTTTGAAAAATTCTGAGAGCATAGTGACCCTTCAACTTTTAATACGTCCACAGGAACTCTGTCTACTACAGGCTTTTGTTCTGCTGATATAACCCTTTGATTATATCGCTTGAGCGATAATGCTGGGTTAAGGATAGGTTATAGAAAGTCAGGTTGCTGGTTGCAGGACTGAAAGCATGAGAGTATTAAACAGCTAGAGGTTACACTAGAAATTAGTTTAACCCCCAAAAAATGTATATATTTTCTGAAAGCAAAGACCATGGAGAGAAAAATAGTGGTAGTTGCAATATTTTATGTCACATGATATCTGTGCAATTTTTTAACAAACACAAATTTTCAGAAAAAAATACACTAAAATGAATGTTAGTGCAGCATACACAATTACACACCTCCCAACTTTTGAACTTGAGAAAGTGACCAGTGGCGTGCTATGCATGGCATGGCAAAAAGTGGGCGTGGTCAGACATGGTGGTGGGAGGGGCTTAAGGGCCGTGGTTAAACAAAACCTGGGCTTCCTTGTACCTATAAAATATTCTTTTATTGCTGTGCCACAAGCTGGAGTCTCAGGGATACATATAAACTATAATGATAATTGCGCTTAATATGAACATATAGGTATACATAGGTGTTGATATTTTATTATCACCTTTTTATTTTTATCATATTTTTAAGTGGGAAAGATATATTTTTTTGTTGACCATCTAATTAATTAGCAGAGCAATTGTACGGCCGTCCAATTCCTGCTACATACATATTTTTAATTTTGTTGAGAGTATTATAGTTTAATATTGCTTTATATGCCGTTCTATAAAAAATTGTTTTTATATATGTATATGTTTCAATATGGAAGTTGGAATGTATTACATTACAATGTGTGAACATCGTTTGTTGATTGTATGTGTGTGGCTTTGGTTGCCTCCGGCCTCACTACATGCCTATAACATAATAAACACTAGTTAGGAATTTACCTTGTAAAACACACCGTTTGCCGCAATACACGACAATATGGTGTGTTGTTTTGCAATGGGGCTGCCGTTTCGGTTTGCCCTCAGTTGCTGTATTAGACCTATTGGTATGCTCACTGTGTTTCCAATAGTAAAGATGGCGGAGATATGATCACCCGGGATCCATCTTGGGGATAGCTCCGCCCGCTTTGCTTATTTATATGCGGTGACTCGGAGCGCCGCCTCATCCCGTGATCAAGTCCCTTTTGTGACGAAACGTCGGGAGGCGACGCGCTGACGTCACCGCATCACGTGTGAGGACCCGGAAGACGGGTAACACGCTCCAAACGCCGGCCGGCTTACTGAATTTTATGCTGTTTTTGCTGTTTTTACTGTGGATTGATGTAAGTGCGCACAATCTTCTTTCTTACCCAATAAATGTATGGTTTTACACTATGTGGATTTCTTTTGATTTCTATATGGGACCACTGGTTGATATATGATCGCTTTTGAGCTGAATACATCTACTGGCTACAATAAATGGATGTTCCTTTTGTTCCCTGCTGACTATGGATTTCACTCTTTGCTGATATTGATCTCTGTGAGATCAGAGACTCTGGTAAGGGTCAGTGTTTTCTGTGCGGTGGAGGTCTTTGTTTGTCATCACTCACACATGTCCGTGGATTTATCTACATTGGGAACTTTTCTGTTTACTTAAACATATCCCTCGATGGACTGTATAATCACCTTTTGGACTTGATATTATATTCACTGTTCACTATGATTGTGTTCTTTACAAGTTTGTTTATGTGATATATTATTTGGCACTAATGACACCATTTTATTTATTTTAGTTATACTGTATGCCATTTGTAGCGCGACTTCATTTTTTCTATATGGATGGATTACTACATGGCATGGAAAGAAGAGAGAGATCACAGAGTTCACTCACCCCAGGCTCAGGCTGGCATTGTGTACACTGGCTGCTCGGTGCCCCTCACACAACCCCTTCACAGCATTGGCTGCACACCGAGGGTGCATGGGGGGAAACGGGGAGGAGGTGGAGAATTAGCCTACTTCCTCTTCCCTCCTTATACTCGTACTGGATTTAGAGCCAGCCGGGCAGATGAGTAGGCGGCTGTGTACTGAGCGAGCCCCAGCCTCGCCAACTGCAGCACAGATCCGCGTGCATCGGATAGAGAAGGATTAATGGCGTCAAGTACCGGAACTTGTTCTGATACTTGGCTCTGCTGCGGGACACCGGAAATTTACTTGAAATTCCGGACAGTCCCGGCGAGTCTGGAATGTGGGGAGGTATGCAGTTATATACCCAATTGTTTGGTAAAATATAAAAAAATGGGGTTGTATTGAGTAAATAGATACCAAACATGTCAAGTCTTGAAATTTGTGCATGTCAATGGAATCGCAAACAACTATGGTACCCAAAATTCTCCATAGGTGAGTGATGCTTTAACCACTTCCTTTCTTAGTTTCTGTGATAACATTTTGCAAATTATTAATTTTTCTTCATACATTTTGGCCACAATTTATACTGCTACATGTCTTTGATAAAAATAACCCAACATTTTTGGAAATTATTTGGTCTGTGTGAAAGTTTTAGAGACTACAAGCTATAGTGCAAATCATAAAAAATTATCACATATTATCACACCTGATGTACTGAAGGCCTATCTCATTTCTTGAGACCCTAACAAGCCAGGAAAGTACAAATGCCCCCCAAATAACCCCTTTTTGGAAAGTAGACATTCCAAGGTATTTAGTAAGAGGCATGGTGAGTTATTTGAAGTTGTAATTTTTTCCCACAATTCTTTGCAAAATTAAGATTTTTATTTGTTATTTAAACAAATTCTCAAAATTGTCATTGTAATAGCTTATTTCTCTCACATGGCATGTGCATACCACAAATGACACCCCAAAATACATTCTGCTACTCCTCCTGAGTAAAACAATACCCCATGTGTGAGACTTTTTCACTGCCTGGCCACATACAGAGGTACAACATGCAGGGAGCGCCATCAGGGATTTTAGGAGCATAAATTGCACATCTAACTAGTTGACTACCTATTACAATTTTGAAGGCCCTGGAACACCAGGACAATGGAATTACCCACAAAGTGACCCCATTTTGGAAAGCTAACACCCCAACGTATAATCTTTGAGGCATAATGAGTCTTTTGAACGGTTCATTTTTTTCCAGAAGTTTTTGTAATATGTGGAAAAAAAATTAAAACACATTTTTTTTACACAAAGTTGTCAATTGATAAGATATTTCCAACACATAGCATGTACATAGCAAAAATGACACCCCAAAATACATTCTGCAACTCCTCCTGAGTAAAACGATACCCCATGTGTGAGACTTTTTCACTGCCTGGCCACATACAGAGATCCAACATGCAAGGAACACCGTTAGGTGTTCCAGAGACACATAGCATGCACATACCATGAATTACACCCCAAAATACATTTTGCTGAGCAAAGCATAAACAAAAGATTACCTGTGGTAATAGTAGCACAGTTCTACACAGCAGGATAGCACTGGTCCAGGCAGCAGGCAGGGACTTGGTCAGCAACGGCATACAGAATTGTCCAGGCAGGGATACTGTCCCGTCAGGGTTAGTGCAGGTGGTCAGTTCATGCAACAGGCAGAGGCATGATGGCATAGGTCCTACAGGCAGCAGGCAGAAGTAGGGCCTCATTCAGGACAGAATGGGGACAGGGGTAGAGGCTTCTCCCACCCAAATCTCTTTGAAGCCTCCGGGCAACCAGACCCTAATCTAGGATGAGAAAACAGAAAAAAAATAGTTTTCTTCATCCAGAAAAACTTTTCTGGAGCCCCTCACATATGTGAGACCCCTTTGTTGAATCCCACTAGTCCAGTAGCAGGGTACAATATCAATCTAAGAGGCAGGCAAAAGGCATGGTCAAACAGTCCAAGGTCAGTTCCAGATCAGGCAGAGGCATTACAGAATTGTTAGGCAGAAGAGTGGTCGAAAAACAGTCCAGGGTCAATTCCAGATCAGGCAGGCCGCGCACACACGATCAAACTTGTCTGCTGAAACTGGTCCGCAGACCAGTTTCATCGGACATATCCGACTGTGTGTACGGGCTAGCAGACATGCTTTAAAACTTGTCTGTTGGAAACCTGTCTGTCCGACATGTTCGCTGGTTAGTACGCCTAACCAGCGGACATAAATCCCCCGCATGTGCTGAATGGATTCGACGCATGTGTGGAAGTATTTTACTTCCTGGATTGGTGACGTGGCGGCGTCAACGTCACCTCCACGTCACCGCGTTATCCGTCCGGGGGGATTTTGGTCCAATGATGTGTACACGCCATCAGACCAAATATCCGAGGAGACATGTCCGCTCGAAACGGTCCGTCGGACATGTTTCAGCGGACATGTCTCCTCGTCTGTACGCGGCCGCAGAGGCATTACAGAATCGTTAGGCAGAAGAGTGGTTGAAAAACAGTCCAGGGTCAATTCCAGATCAGGCAGAGGCATTACAGAATCGTTAGGCAGAAGAATGGTCGAAAAACAGTCCAGGGTCAATTCCAGATCAGGCAGAGGTATTACAAAATCGTTAGGCAGAAGCGTGGTCCAAAAGCAAGCATAAGGGGTGTGAAGGCAGGAACGGAGGGTTACGTTTACCATACTAAACTAATAATTTAGTTTAGTATGGTAACGGCGAAAACAGCCAACTACACAGAGGGCTGGTTGCGAAGGACACTCAGCACAATAATAAACTGTCTCTCGTCTGACTCCTTCACTGGCACACACTTTACATTTTTTTTTACCTATTCCGCTTGATGCTGTGGGATGGACTTTATCTGGGAAGTGACGTTCGGAGAGTCGACTTAGAACATCTGATTGGATGTTTTGGGGTAGGTCGTTCTGGAATATCAGGGTAGTGGTGATTTCCTCCTGGTAGCCAAGGAAGGTTAGGGGGTTTGGGTGGACTTACGATAAATGATATAGGAATTGTAGACAGCCAAATGAAAAAAATTAATTGCTACTTTTTTGTACCAATGGTACGTGCGCCTTGTGGCAAGGTATGGTTCCAACATTTGGTCATTTAAGTCGATCCACATGAACGAATTGTAATCCCGGATGCAGGTGGGCTTTTGGATGGTGGTGCCACACCTTCTGCGGGTTTCCACAAAGGAATTGTTGTAGATGGAGGACAACCTGTATACGTCTCTTCTGTCCCTCCACTGCACTGCAGGAACCGCCTTGTTGCGCAGACTTGCCGATTCCCCTTTCCTCAGCTTTTTATTCACAAGGCTTTGAGGAAAGCCTTTCCGGTTCTTTCTGGCGGTGCCACATGCTGGGGTCTGCTTCCGATGAAGGTTGTGGAACAGGGGAAGAGAGGTATAAAAGTTGTCCACGTACAAGTGGTATCCTTTATCCAGTAGGGGGTTGATGAGTTGCCAGACAACTTTTCCACTTGATCCTAAGTAGTCTGGGCAATTGGGGGGATTGAGCTGGGTGTCCTTCCCTTCGTAGACCAAGAAGGAATACAGGTACCCTGTGGCTCGTTCACAAAGTTTGTAAACCTTCACCCCATAGCGGGCCCTTTTGCTGGGGATAAACTGTTTGATTTTAAGTCGGCCACAAAATTTAACAAGGGACTCAGCTACACATATGTTTTGTTGCGGGGTATATAATTGGGGGAATAATTCCGAAAAATAATTTAATAAGGGGCGAATTTTGAAAAGCATGTCAAAATTTGGGTGATTTCGGGGAAGGCACTGGGTGTTATCATTGAAGTAGAGGAACCTCATGATCATAAAATATCTGGTTCTGGGCATTGTTGCAGAGAAAATTGGCATGTGGTAAATGGGGCGTTTTGACCAAAAGAAATACTTCTCGTTTTTTGGGTTGAGTCCCATGCAAAATGTGAGGCCTAAAAAAAAAACTAAACTCCTCCACCGTATGGTCTCTCCAATTGAAGGGACGGGCATAAGACGATGTTGGATTGTTGGTAATAAATTGTTGGGCATATAAGTTGCACTGGGCCACAATGCTAGATAGCAGTTCCTCAGTAAAAAAATTAATCAAAAAAATGTATTGGAGAAAAATTGTCCGTGTCCACCTGGACTCCTGGCTGGACAGTGAAAGGGGGAATGTTGGCTTCTCCGGAATTTGGAGGAAGCCACAAGGGGTACTGAAGGGCATAGGGAAGGCTTGCATGGGTCCTTGGCCTTTGTTGCCGAGGTACTGCGGTGCTGGTTGATGGCACTTTGGTGCTGGTGGATGGCATGACGGTGCTGGTGGATGGCACGACGGTGCTGGTGGAAGCCACTGCCTCCTCACCAGAGCGCCTTCTTTTGGCGGGCTGACTATCTTCCCCCTCTGAGCCTGTTTCTGTTCCACTACTGTAGACTGGCTCATAGTCTATGTCCGAATCAGAATGGGAATCGGAAGAAAAGAGCTCCCCGTTGCTCTCGTCAGCTGCGGAAATAATTTGATATGCCTGCTCGGCGGAAAAGAGACGTTTTGACATGGTTGCTGGCGACTTCACAGGTGTGTGGCACAGATGTGCACTGAGGCGGCACAGATGGGCAGATATGGGTACTGAGATGGCAGAGATGGGTACTGAGGTGGCGGAACAGATGTACACCGATGAGGCAGCACAGATGTGCACTGATGAGGCGGCACAGGTGGCACTGATGAGGCGGCACAGGTAGCACTAATGAGTCGGCACAGGTAGCACTAATGAGGTGGCACAGATGTGCCTTGAGGCGGCACAGATGTGAGTTGAGGTGGCACAGATGTGCATTGAGGCGGCACAGATGGGCACTGATGAGGCGTTACAGATGGGTACTGATGAGGTGGAACAGATGTGTACGGATGAGGTGGAATAGATGTGCACCGATGAGGCGGCACAGATGTGCACTGATTGATTGCACAGATGTGCACTGATAAGGCGGCACAGATGGCACTGATGAGGCGGCACAGATGGCACTGATGAGGCGGCACAGATGGCACTAATGAGGCGGCACAAATGGCACTGAGATGGGTACTGATGAGATTGGTACTGATGTGCACCGATGAGGTGGCACAGATGTGCACTGATTAACTGTGGCACAGGTGGGCACTGATGAGGTGGCACAGGTGGGCACTGATGAGGTGGCACAGGTGGACACTGATGAGGTGGCACAGGTGAGCACTGATACGCACTGAGGCGGCAGATGGGCACTGATCACAGGTGGGCACTGATCACAGGTCACAGGTGGGCACTGGGCACAGGTGGGCACTGGTGGCACAGGTGGGCACTGGTGGCACAGGTGAACACTGGTGGCACAAGTGGTACTGGTGGCACAGGTATCACTGGGCACTGATTGGGCGCTGGGCACTTTGTAACCGTTTTTACAGATTGAAAGATACTTTGTATCAGACTCACAGATTCTCTCTCCTCACACGCTCTGTCTGTGTGAGGAGAGAGAGCCGGCAATGAGAGATGATCTCATATGTTTACATTTGAGATCATCTCCCATTGGCCACACAGATCGCGCTGTAAATAGCCGCTGTGATTGGCTATTTACCGCGATCTGTAATTTGGTTGTGTCCAGGGGACACGGCCAGTACAGAAGTTCTCCGCTGCGCGCTCGGGAGTGCGCGCGTGGAACGAGGAAAGAGCAGGACGCATAAATGCGTCCTGTCAGAGATTCAGAGCCACCCTGCGGCCGCACATATTCGTACGGCCATCGGGAAGTGGTTAAAAGCCTTTATAATTTATCAGGTTAAAGTTTCTCATGAACTATGGCCTCAGAATGTTTGCTCTCACTCCAAACTGCAAACGTGCTCCCCCTACCCTACACTTTTTATATGGGGTGTATGGAGGGGTAACTGTAAGTACTTTTTTTTTTTATACAATTATTTTTCTTGTTTTTTTTATCACCACAACAGGGCTAACAATCTATGTGATAGCATGAGCAGGTAGCAGGTCCTCAACTTCCAATTTCTCTCCTACCCTCAAATGCTGCTATTTCAGCAGAGATTGTGACAACTGTCTAAATGGGAAATTACCCTCAATTTAGAAGTGATTGCTCTCACTTCCTATTGCCCCTATAGCCCCTGTTTCCGTCTAAATGGGACACAGGTACAAAAATACATTTACAAGTCTATTAACCATTCCCTAATCTATCCAATACACTTTAAACCATATTACACTCTGTAGATTTATGTGTAGACATAACATTTGTTGGCACTATTAGTCTTCTTGACTCTGCACAAATTTGTATTTATTTTTCATTTTAAATATTAAATTACCTAACCAAGGTTTACAATTTGGCATTCACTACAGTTTTTGTGTCACATTTTAGAAAGCCCTTGTTTACGTGCGAAATTTTGGAAGGAAAGCATTGTCAGTCAGCACCAGCTGAAAGTGACCCAGACTGAGAAAGCATTACATAATCACAAAATATTCTTACCAAATGTATCTGTCATCAACAACACTAAAAAGCAATTCTAACATTTACTACATTTAAAGTGAACCTGTACTGATAGGAGAATGTAGGCTGCCATTGTTGATCTATCATCCTGGAAATTCTAGGAACAAGGCTGTTTTGCTGATCTTTGGCATCCATTACCCCAAGTTCTCTGACATGCAAAAAGTATGCTTTCCAGGAGTTCTCACTTTGTTCTGACTTTAGTGACTACATGATTGCCCCGCATCAATGACTCAAACCTGTTTATTTACTGTTAGCCATTTGGTTAAGGTCAGGGGTTAGGGGAAAGGTTAGGTTTTGAGGGGCTATGTTTTAGCATATCTAAATCCAAAAATAAAAATGTGACGTGTTATGGTGGCTGCTCTAAGGAGGAGCAACAGGGACACCTTTGGACAGCAGCATATCTGGAGAGGGTATTGTTAGATGGACAAGGAGCTTTAGATGGACTTTACAAAAGTCACTAACAAATTAAAGCCTAACATTTTTTTTTTCCTTTTGGAATAAAGATTTTATATAAACTTTTTATATAAACCTGTCAGTATTAACCACTTCAATACTGGCGTATTGTCATATGACGTCCACAAGGTGGCTCTGCCATCCTGGGTGGATGTCATATGATGTCCTCGCGCCTCCTGGCCGCTAGGGGTGCACGTCGCTTCCCGTGATTGGCAGTTACAGAGTTAAAAGAATACATATCGGCCTAAACTGATAAAAAAATGGATGTCAATTTTGTTTGGGAGCAACATCGCATGACTACGCAATTGGCCTGGGCAGGAAGGGGGGGCAGGGGAATGCTTGGTATTGAAGTGGTAAAATGGTTTATCTTAAATTTTTAATTTTCACTTTTAATAGACGGCTTGTTATGTTAAAGAAAGAGCTGCAGAGAAACAGGGATTCCCCCCACTCCTGCACAGCTAGGCACTCCGAATTCCACAGACAATTCTGAAAACAGTCTGTATCTTGTTTTTTTTTGTTATATTAGGGGGTTTAACAACTTGGATACAGACGTCTCTTCAGCTTTCCTCCTCCACACACTTTGGGCCAGATTCAGGTAGATGGGAGCATCTTTGCTCTGGAGTAACGCTTCTCATTTACGTTACTCTGCCGAAATTTTAGGAGCAAGTGCTGTTATTCATGAAGCACTTGCTCCTAAAGTTGCGGCAGCGCATCGCAAATGAGCCGGCGGAATTCAAATTGGGCGGGTACGGGGCGTGTAGTATTCAAACTAAGCGCGATCCCGCGGCGAACGTACTGCGCATGCGTCGAGTGTCAATGCATCCCAGTGCGCATACTCCAAATTCTGTCAGTGAACGTCAATGACGTCACATCCCCATTCATGAATGTTTTACGCAAGCGACGCGATTTGTTTTTTTTCCGACACGATGACGACACCTATACTTAACATAGGATACTCCACTAGGGGGCTGCTTTATCTATACGCCGCGTATCGCTTCCGGAAACGTCGTAAAGTCACTGCGTCGCGCCCGAAAAAGATCGTGAATTGCCGATTCCCGCTCATTAACATATTTTTTGAGCGCCATTTTTAAGTTGAAGTAACGATGCGATGGCGAAATTCAATTGCGCCGATCGCATCGGAACTCCAACCTGGCGTTTCTTGTTTTCTGGTTATAGAAAACAAAAACGCCGGCTTAAAGTGACAGTTAGGCTGGCGGATCCATTGATCCGCCAGCCTAACTCTACCTGAATCTGGCCCTTTGTTCCTTTCTTGCACAACTTCTGCTGCTTCACTCCTGAGGAAACTGACAGACTCCTTGTCAGCTCAGTAACCATCCTTTACAGGCAGAAACTCACAGTCCCTTAAAAAGTAGCACATGTGGAGTGAAACAGTGTGTTACCTTTTCTTCTACTTCCTCTGTGGCCACTGATCCCAGCACCACTTTTTCAGGCAATGCTAGTCCACCTAGCTGCAGCTGCTACTTTTACCAACCCTCCTGGCTGCCTCTACACCAGCCCACCCGGATTATTCTTCACCAGCCCTCCCAGTATGACTCTCTGGAGATCTCTCAGGGAAAGAAGACTTAAGCCCAGCACTTCATGGGAGACTGGGTAAATGTGGAAGTCTTCCCTCAGTCCCCACTAGTGTTGAATTACTCAATCTGTCCTCTCTTAGCTCCTGTGCTCTAGAAAAGCTTTCTCACTTTTTGGCAGGATTCTTCAAGCACCCGAGCCCCGGCCCAAGGCAGGACACCCCCCCTGGACTAGGGAGTACCCCTGAGGGCCACCGACTGCCTCCTCAACACTGTATCTCCATCCTCCCCCAATTCCCCTGCGGGCCTGGCTCATGTCTATTTATGGGGTGCTCTCTGCACCCTGTCAGCCTGCACCCTAACATTGCATTGTTAGTACAGCGGCTCCTCCTGAGCTCTTCAATTTATTTTTTTGTTCCACAGTTGGGTTGAATGAATAAAATAAAACGAATAGTGCGCACCAGACTTTAGAAGACAGTCAATTGTGCTGGTACAAGCTACGGGTAATCATTTGGAAATAATTCATCAACTTGCTTTGGACAGGATTTAAAGTGGAGATAGGAAGAGGGTAAAGTGAGCACCAGGGCATTTATCTGAGGGGTATATACAGTGGTCAGGTTTCCTAAACTGCTGAATTAAATGTTCTCTGTGACAATTACCATATGGAAGGCTCAGAGGCCAACCACCCAATTTAGAAACTGAAAACAGACCAGGTGTCATCTCATGTCTATGGGGAAAACTTGTGGAAGCATTTGTGATAAACAGAGATCAGAGTTTGCAGATGCCTGTTATTCAAGTCAAAGCATTACAATTTAAAGGGGTTGTAAATGTTCCTTTTTTTATTTTCTAAATTGGTTCCTTAACCACTTAAGACCCGGACCAAAATGCTGCTAAAGGACCTTGCCCCTTTTTGCGATTCGGCACTGCGTCGTTTTAACTGACAATTGCATGGTCCTGCGACGTGGCTCCCAAACAAAATTGGCGTCTTTTTTCCCCACAAATAGAGATTTCTTTTGGTGGTATTTGGTGGTATTTGACCTCTGCGACTTTTATTTTTTGCGCTATAAACAAAAATAGAGCGACAATTTTGAAAAAAATTCAATATTTTTTACTTTTTGCTATAATAAATATCCCCCCAAAATATATATAATTTTTTTTCCCTCAGTTTAGGCCGATACGTATTCTTCTACCTGTTTTTGGTAAAAAAAATCTCTAAGCGTTTATCGGTTGGTTTTCGCAAAATTTATAGCGTTTACAAAATAAGGGATAGTTTTATTGCATTTTTATTATTATTTTTTTTTTTTATTACTAATAGCGGCAATCAGCGTTTTTTTTTTCGTGACTGTGACATTATGGCGGACACTTCGGACAATTTTGACACATTTTTGGGACAATTGTCATTTTCACAGCAAAAGATGCATTTAAAGCGGAGTTTCACCCTAAAAAACAACTATGTACCATGCCATCCTGCATATTAGCGTCAGCTACAGTATGCCTATATTTTATTTTTTTGCGCTGTACTTACAGATTAAACTATTTGTCTGTTTCAGGCTACCGCGGGGTAATAGGCGTTCCTATCAAGAGGGGAACATGATTGACGGCCGGCTATGGCGCGTCACGCATTCCGAAAATAGCCGGAGTAGACTCGGCTCTTCACGGCGCCTGCTCACAGACTAGGAGCTGACTGCGCAGGTGCCCGTGTAGGACTCGGCTCTTCACGGCGCCTGCGCAGTCAGCTCCTAGTCTGTGCGCAGGCGCCATGAAGAGCCGAGTCCTACTCCGGCTATTTTCGGAACGCGTGACGTGCCATAGCCGGCCGTCAATCATGTTCCCCTCTTGATAGGAACGCCTATTTCCTGCCCGGAGTCTGAAACGAAAAAAACAGATTAAACTGTAAGTACAGCACCGAAAAAAAAAATAAAGGCATACTGTAGCTCACGCTAGTATGCTGAATGTCAGTGGAGACAAAGATTTTTAATTTTTTTAGGGTGAACCCCCTCTTTAAATTGCATTGTTTACTGTGAAAATGACAGTTGCAGTTTGGGAGTTAACCACAAGGGGGCGCTGTAGGATTTGTGTGTTCCCTGTGTGTGTTTACAACTGTAGGGGGGTGTGGCTGTAGGTGTGACGTCATCGATCACGTCCCCCTATAACAGGGATGACGTGATCGATGCTGCGGCCACAGTGAAGCACGGGGAAGCCGTGTTTACACACGGCTCTCCCCATTCTTCAGCTCCGGGACCAATCGCCGCACTCCAGCGGCGATCGGGTCCGTGAGTCCCACAGTCCCGGTCCTTCGGACCAGGTCACAGGCGTGCGCCGCGGGCGCGCACCCGTGACCCACGGCTGTGTACTAGAACCAACGTATATATACGTTGATGTGCCCAGCTGTGCCATTCTGCTGACGTAAATGTACAGTAGGCGGTCCTTAAGTGGTTAAAGCTAGTGCATTGTTGGTTCACTTACCTTTTCCTTTCATTTCCCTTCCAAATGTTTTTTTTTTCTTTGTCAGAATTTCCTGTTCCGCCTCAGTAAGCTGTTCTGGCTGACTAACCCCCAGCCAGAACAGCTCGGATGATGGGGGCAAGCTTACTGAGGAGAAACAGGAAGTGAGAAATTCAGACAAAGAAAAAAACATTTTAGAAGGGAAATCAAAGGAAAAGATAAGTGAACCAACAATGCACTAGCTTAAAGGAACCTATTTAGGAAATAAAAAACAAACCTTTACAACCCCTTTAACTAAAAATACTGAAGTATAACTCTGTTTAAACTACATCTTTATACTGTAGGTTAGCCGCTTCAGCCCCGGACCATTTTGCTGGTCCAAGACCAGGCCACTTGTTGTGATTCGGCACTGCGTTGCTTTAACTGACAATTGCGCGTTTGTGCGACGTGGCTCTCAAATAAAATTGACGTCCTTTTTTTCCTACAAATAGAGTTTTCTTTTAGTGGTATTTGATCACCTCTGCGGTTTTTAGTTTTTGTGCTATAAACAAAAATAGAGCGACAATTTTTAAAAAAAAAAACAATATTTTTTACTTTTTGCTATAATAAATATCCCCAAAAATGTATATATAAAAAAAAAATATATTTTTTTTCCCTCAGTTTAGACCGATACGTATTCTTCTACATATTTTTGTAAAAAAAATTGCAATAAGTGTTTATTGATCGGTTTGAGCAAAAGTTATAGCATCTACAAAATAGGGCATAGTTTTATGCCATTTTTATTAATATATATATTTTTTTACTAGTAATGTCGGCGAGCAGCGATTTTTATTGTGACTGTGACATTATGGCGGACACACTTTTGGGACCATTTTCATTTTTACAGCGAACAGTGCTATAAAAATGCACTGATTAATGTGAAAATTACACTGGCAGTGAAGGGGTTAACCACTAGGTGGCGCTAATGGGGTTAAGCACTAGGTGGCGCTGAAGGGGTTAAGTGTGCCTAGGGATGTGTTCTAACTGTAGGGGGAATGGGCTATGTGTGACACAACAGTGATCACAGCTTCTGATTACAGGAAGCTGTGTACACTATCCTGTCACTAGGAAGACTGGGGAAATGCTTATCCCCATCGAGTCCGCAAGACCCGCGGTTGGAGTCACAGAGCTTGCATCGTGCGCGTCTACAATGCTGCTTCTTAAAGGGGAGGGGGATGTATATGTATATATATATATAATGTGTCATTTTGCCTGCCCGTGCCATGCTGCCAACGTATATCTGCGTGCAGCGGTCAGCATGTGGTTAAACGACATCTTTATACTGTAGATTAAAGTAATTATAAAATAATATACAATATGCCTAAATAGTGTAAATAAAATATGTACACTAGCGGGGGGTCAACAGTTAGTAGATTTGAAATTCCCAGAAGTACTAGGTTAACTTTCGAGGGTTGTAATAATAAAGTAGCTAATAAAAAATATTATATGGATGCATGAATTTTGTTTTATTAAAAGGAAGCATTTTTATAAAAAGTTGGAACTGGCGAAAGCTTCTTTAAAACCAACAGTTGGCAGATCATGGCACTCCATCTGTTGAGAGCTCAGCATGACCTGTCAGAAAGCCAAGCCGTTTGGGCATAATATATCTCCGATAGCATCTTAGCTTTCTTCTAATAACAAAATGTAAATTTTTTATGTGTTATTGTTTTAAGGTCAGAAAAATGGTAAATGGATGTAACAGGATGAAAAAATAATCAGTCTGCATACCCATTTCGACTTCTGCCTAACTAGACCTATGTGGCATTTTCACAGATACTGGCATAAGTAAAGTAACGAATGAGGGATGAGGAGACTTCTGGCTGTTGTTGCTCAGGGATTGCCAGCTGAGGTTTGGCTGTCCTATCTATTACTAGTGTTGCTCACGAATATTGCATATTAGAGTATTCGCGAATAACTCGAATATTGCGGCGAATATTCGCTATGGCGAATATTCGTATTTTTTTCACATTTATTTGTAAAACAGATCACATCCTAGTGATCTCCATCAACGTCTAAAAGCATTGCTGGTATGATTAGAGAGAGACCCTGGGCCGAGTAGCTGATGCGATTCTTTTATGTTGCCGAAAATTCGCATTGCGAATTTTCGGCAACATAAAAGAATCGCATCAGCTACTCGGCCCTTCTTTTGCATCAGAGCCAATCAGAATAACTCGAATATTCGGCAAACGGAATATTGCACGATTATCTTCTCCGCCCTTCTTTTGCATCAGAGCCAATCAGAATAACTCGAATATTCGGCAAAAGGAATATTGCGCGATATTCCTTTTGCCGAATATTCAAGTTATTCTGATTGGCTCTGATGCAAAAGAAGGGCGGAGAAGATAATCGCGCAATATTCCTTTTGCCGAATATTCGAGTTATTCTGATTGGCTCTGATGCGCCCTTCTTTTGCATCAGAGCCAATCAGAATAACTCGAATATTCGGCAAAAGGAATATCGCGCAATATTCCTTTTGCCGAATATTCGAGTTATTCTGATTGGCTCTGATGCAAAAGAAGGGCGGAGAAGATAAACGTGCAATATTCCGTTTGCCGAATATTCGAGTTATTCTGATTGGCTCTGATGCAAAAGAAGGGCGCATCAGAGCCAATCAGAATAACTCGAATATTCGGCAAAAGGAATATTGCGCGATTATCTTCTCCGCCCTTCTTTTGCCCCCTTATTCTCCTTTCTTTTAAGTAGAGTTAGTGTAGAGTTAGTGTTTAGTGCATATTAGTTTAGTAATACAGGAAATGATCTCCGTTTATGAGAATTTCGCAATCATTTTCGCATTAGCGAAATTTCGCAACATTTTTTTTGGATAAAATATCACGAATATTCGATATTAGCGAATATTCGCGAATATTCTTCTATATATTCGCGCAATATCGCGAAATCGAATATGGAGTATTCCGCTCAACACTATCTATGACCACATCAACTTCCATTGACATACTTGGTCTTGTGTTCCTCACTAAGAGCCGGATCACACAGGGGCAACACGACTTCCAGCATGAGTTTGGGAGGCAACTTGGACATGACTTGAGTATTAGACATGTGCATTCGTTTTCGTTAGAATGCAATTTCATCCGAAAATCTTTTTTTTTTCGTTATCGTTTTAACAAATGATAACGAAAGCGCAAGAAACGAAAACCGAAAGCTCCGTCATAAAAAATGCTTTATTTTCGTTTTCGTTGCAGTAAAAATTCGATATAGAGAGAATCGACATTATAGGAAAAAGATTCAACATTATAGGGAAAAGATTCGACATTATAGAGAAAAGATTTGACACTATAGAAATAATACTAGTCATACAACATTAGAATTCTTGTAGGCGGAATATTCGAACGGAAATGTACGATTCGGAGTAAAAATTTGACGTTCCGTCGAATATTCTTTTGACCATTCAACAGAAACCAAGTGTTATTGGATTTTCGGACGAAAGCTATTCCCCACCGAAAAACGAAATAAATCAAAACGATTTTCGGGAGTAATTAAATAAATGTATTTTCCAAACGAAAACGAAGCAAAATATTCCAGTCTGCACATGTCTATTGAGTATGAATCATCAGGCAACTTACAGGGCAACTTGCCTCCAGGACGGTACAAGGCAACTTCAAGTCGCCTCCAGGACAGGAGACTTTCCAGTGGCCACTCAAACAATAATCAGTTTTGTGGGAGGGAGGGGGAGGGGGAGGGAGGGGTTTGCCTGAGAAATGTATGTTATCTTCCTGTATTGTTGCTTCAGTTAAGACAGTGATCAGACTTATGAGGCAACTTTCATTGAAATCAATGGGTACAAGTTGCCTACAAGTCGGATTGAAGTAGTACAGGAACCTTTTCTGAAGTCGGAGCGACTTTAGTAGTGTGTATTAAGACGACTCCATTCACTTCCATTGATTTTCTCAACCACGTGGGGCAACTTCAAGTCGGATCCCATGTCGCCCCAGTGTGAACCGGCTCTTAGGAACTAAAACCTTCTTAACCTTGCCTGGGTCTATAGACATTCAAGATATAGTTTTTGGTGTACCAGGGTGTGATGGAATTTTGCCACAACACAGTGATGCCATGAACTTCTTTCTTAACTTGTTTTCTGTGTATTTGGTCAGATGTTGTTAAAACTGCTCTTGCCTTCCAGCAAGAGCTTTTTGTAATGCAAATGTGCTTAGACATGTTTTAATTTTTAAAGACATTGAATAAAATATGAGCCCATGTGCCAGTTCCTCTTTTATGTGCAGAAATATTTAGACACTCGCTTGCTTATATAAATGCTTTTACTTATCTCTCGTCCTACATTCAAATCTCCAAAGTAAATAACGTTCTTGACAGGCAGGGAAGCAGATGAAAGAAGCAGCACAGAGGAAATTAAATGGTGGCTGCTGCCACTGGATTCAGGAAGCCTGAGTAATGGAGTGTTTCTTTTTAAAGCATCATATAACATATTTGGTAAATAATGATGACATCCCCATAGGTAGAGAATACAGTAAAACCTTGGTTTGAGAGTAACTTGGTTTGAGAGCATTTTGCAAGACAAGCAAAATGTTTTAATACATTTTGCATTGCTATACAAGCAATGTCTTGATATAAGAGTAGCGTCATGTCACAACTGAGTATAAAAAAAGAAGAGAGGAGCCCCTAAGTGTAGCAATATGGTTACATTTAATGAAGGTTTAACATTTAGCAACTTATTGCTACACTTAAGCCACGTACACACGATCAGACCGGTCCGATGAGACTAGTCCGACGGACCATTTTCATCGGACCACGCTGAAGTGGTCTGATGTGCATACACACCATCAGTCCAAAATCCCATCGGGCCAGAACGCGGTGACGTAGAACACGACGTGCTGAGAAAACAAAGTTCAATGCTTCCAAGCATGCGTCGACTTGATTCTGAGCATGCGCAGGTTTTTGGTCTGATGCTTTTGTGTGCTAACCATCGTTTTGGTCCGACGGACAGGTGTCCATCAGACAGGTTTTAACCACTTGCCTACTGTGCACCTACACCCCCTTCCTGCCCAGACAAAATTTAAGCTTCCGGCACTGCGTCGCTTTAACTGACAATTGCACGGTCGTACGACGTGGCTCCCAAACAAAATTGGCGTCCTTTTTTTCCCACAAATAGAGCTTTCTTTTGGTGGTATTTGATCACCTCTGCAGTTTTTATTTTTTGCGCTATAAACAAAAATAGAGCGTCAATTTTGAAAAAAAATGCAATATCTTTTACTTTTTGCTATAATAAATATCCCCAAAAATATATAAAAAAAATATTTTTTACCTCAGTTTAGGCCGATACGTATTCTTCTACATATTTTTGGTAAAAAAAAAATGCAATAAGCGTTTATCGATTGGTTTGCGCAAAATTTATAGTGTTTACAAAATAGGGGATAGTTTATGACATTTTTATTATTTTTATTTTTTTACTATTAATGGCGGCGATCTGCGATTTTTTTTTTATTGGGACTGCGACATTATGGCGGGCACTTCGGACACTTTTGTGACATTTTTGGGACCATTTACATTTATACAGTGAACAATGCTATAAATATGCATTGATTACTGTATAAATGTGAGTGGCAGTGAAGGGGTTAACCACTAGGGGGCGGGGAAGGGGTTAAATGTGTGTCCTATGAGTGTTCTAACTGTAGGGGGAGGGGGGGTGACTGGGGGAGGTGACCGATTGTGTCCCTATGTACAAGGGACACAGCATCGGTCTCCTCTCTCCCTGACAGGACGTAGAGCTCTGTGTTTACATACAGAGCTCCACGCCCCTGCTCAGTTACTGGGCAATCGCGTGTGCCCGGCGGCGATCATTGCCGCCGGGCACTCGCACCGGGATCCCAGCAGAGTGGCGCGTGCTTTAAAGAGACAGCACGTCATATGACGTGCTGTCAGAACAATGGAGTCCTCCGCCTGCCGTCATTTGACGGTGGGCGGTGGACAAGTGGTTAAAGCAAGTTTTAAAACTTTGATCTGATGGACAACGGTCACATGATCAATACCAGTTTCATCGGACCGGTCTGATCGTGTGTACGTGGCCTCAGAGGTGCCTCTCTTCTCTTTTATACCATGCAAAAAAATGCTTTGATATACAAGCGCTTTGGATTACAAGCATGCTTCTGGAATGAATTATTCTCGCAATCCAAGGTTTTGCTGTAACATTATCACATTGTAAAGATTTTGTAGCATTTGAAGGGTAGTGATGTCATACCTGCAAAGAGTATCTTCTTTTTTTTTTTTTATCAAAGATTTTCACAATTATACAACATTGTGTACAAGATTACACAGTGCACAGCATAGACAAGATGCTGGGTACTCATAAACAATGTGGATAACATCAGTAATCCAGTAAGCAATATCCAGGTGGAATCATGTGGTAAGCAAGATACAAGAAAAGAAAGATAAGATATCACCTTACATGCAACTGAGAGTGTCAAGGTGAACTGTATCAATAAAGACAGCGATAATCTATTTATCAAAATTAATTCATGGGATTACATGCACTGCGTACATGCCAGTCTTATGTGCTAAAGTAGCAGAAAAGTTATAAGCTTCAAGTTTCTTCACCTCCCTGACCGCCAGGAATCAGTCATAAAAAATAAGGGTGTGTAGCAAGGGTGCCTACTAAGGCGGGTCGTCCTTGTTGTGCCAGGGTGCCCAAACCTCATGTTTATCTAAGGTATTGTGCAAGCGTGCCAGGAGTGTATCCCTGAGTTCTACATCTTTAACTCTCGCGTACAAATCCACAAGTGATGGAGGTCTCTCTTTTTCCAATGTAGCACTACTAAGCCACCTAAAATCTCGCCACTGTAAGGATGTGACACATTTGTTTTGTTGTGATTTTGGGAAAAGTGGGAGGGAATAAACCAAGCAGAAATACCTTGGGAGTGGAAGGGATGTTGGCGTAAAGGAGACCTTGTAGAAGATGGTGGACCAACCTTCAATAGGGTTCAATATGGTGTCAGTGCCAATATTTAAAAAATATCTTCTATTGCACACATATTGTGGTATTTAAAGGACTGAAAAATAATTTAAACATTTAGAAAGTGTTATTATAATTTTTAATATTACTATTATTGATATACAGTATTTATATAGCTCCAAAATTTTGTGCAGAAGTTTACAAAATGTAGGCAGACAAAATAGTAAGAGCCCTTTCACACTGGAGCGGTGTGGGCGGTAGCGCTGTTATAGCTGTGCTTTTTAGCCACTAGCGGGGTGCTTTTGAAGGGTCAAAAGTGCAATCGCTTTGCAGGCACTTTGGCAGTACTGCCCATTAATTTCGGTGGACAGAGGCGGAGAAGGAGCGGTGTATATACCACTCCCTCACTGCCCCAAAGATGCTGCTTGCAGGATCCACAGGACAACAATTAGTCGTGCACTCCACAAATCTGGCCTTTATGGAAGGGTGGCAAGAAGAAAGCCATTGTTGAAAGAAAGCCATAAGAAATCTCGTTTGCAGTTTGCAAGAAGCCATGTGGGGCACAAAGCAAACATGTGGAAGAAGGTGCTTTGGATAGATGAGACTAATGCCGCGTACACACGTTCATTTTTCGTCATGAAAAAAAAAAAAAAAGTTTTTCCAACTTCATCATTAAAAACGATATTGCCCACACACCATCGTTTTTGAAAAATTATGAACAAAGCGCGGTTACGTACAACACGTACGACGGCACTCTCGCCTTTGGACTGCTTTTAGCTGATTCCTTGTTAGTAAAAGACGATTCATGCTTTTTTGTCTGTTACAGCGTGATGAATGTGCTAACTCCATTATGAATGGTAGTTTTACCAGAACAAGCGCTCCCGTCTCATAACTTGCTTCTGAGCATGCCTGGGTTTAAAACGTTGTTTTAGCCCACACACGATAATTTTTTAGAACCCGAAAACGTTGTGAAAAAATGCAGCATGCTCAAATTTTTTTTTTGTCGAAAAACTATGTGAAGCTCACACACGATCATTTTAAATGACGTTTTTAAAAACGTCGTTTTTTTTTTCATGCCGAAAAATGATCGTGTGTACGCGGCATCAGATTTAACTTTTTGGCCTAAAAGCAAAACGCTATGTGTGGCAGAAAACTAACACTGCACATCACCCTGAACACACTATTCCCACCGTGAAACATGGTGGTGGCAGCATCACTTTGTAAAGGGATACTTTTCTTTAGCAGGGACAGAGTTGATGGGAAGCTGGTCAGAGTTGATGGGAAGATGGATGGAGCCAAATACAGGGCAATCTTAGAAGAAAACCCGTTATGCCACGTACACACGAATGGATTTTCCGATAGGAAAAATTGAGAACCTGCTCTCAAAATTTTGCTGGCGCAAATTCTGCCAGCAAAAGTCTGATGGAGCATATACATTGTCGTAATTTCCAATGGAAAGCTCACATCTGGAAAGACATTGCTTCTCCTACATTGACAGAAATCACTTATGAAATACTACATGCTTCAGCGATGGGGAATTATGAGAAGGTCTCCAGGCTTTGGGCTCCATGGCAGGATTGGAAAACTTTGCAATTAAAAACTTAAATGATTTTTATAAGAGATATAGAGCAGTCTGAGCTAAGAAGGGCAAACGCTGATGTTGTTGTTGTTGTTGTTAAGTTCATGGGCGGGTGTTATTCTGCCCTGTTAACCTTACTTTGGTTTTTCTTCTTTTCTACCTCTTGATGGTTTTGACATATGTACTCTCATACCACATTCCCTGAGCCCAAAAGTACAATAGTGGGGATTAACCTTGAGCATTATATGCAGGGCCCTAGGGTTTTGTGCCATAGGATTGAAGCTGGCTACCGGGACCAACGTGTGGGATCGCAAGGGGCTGGCTATAGCAATTTCCCTGATTCAAACTTGCAGAGTTCCTCACCCATGATTGGGATTTGCTTTAATGTACTATGCTTTATAATAATTAAAGACTACATCAATATTATAGAACAACTTTATATGCCTCTGGAATGTGCTCCTTTTGATTTTCTGTAATTCTACGTTTTGTATGTCTGTACTGTTTATATTGAAAACTCAATAAAAACCATTGAAATTAAAAGCTCACATCAAACTTTTTGCTGTCGGAATTTCCGATCGTGTGTACGGGGCATTAGAGTCTGTAAAGGACTTGAGAATGGGGCGGAGGTTTACCTTCCAGCAGGACAATGATCCTGAACATACAGCCAGAGATACAATGGAATGGTAGATCAAAACATATTCATCTGATAGCATGGCCCAGTATGAAAAGTATGAATACTTTTTACAAGGTACTGTAGCTTCCATTTATAATCCGCTTGATATGCTGCCTTCATGGGTACATCTGATCACCTTCTGACCTGCAATTTACCTCCTTCTAAGCTGCTTCAAGTTAATTTGGCATTGGCTTGTATCAGTAGGTAAGCCGTTCTCACATAAACAAAAGCCCATGTTCAAGGGCTCTTTTGAATGTTTTATAAGAACCTGACGAATATTTCCATGGCTTATATTAGGAGATGACTTAGGGAAACTTTCTGAATACACTTCACAGGCATTAGGGTAGAAGAGCTGCCAGAGACAGGGCTCAGCCACAAATTTACCATCACATTGCCCGTGATTTGCCTGCATTTTTCTCCCAGGTAGAGCTGAATCAATGTGGTAGAAAAGTATTAGATATGTGCTTTCCCGTTCATACTAATGTTATTTTCGTACGAAAATGTTGATTATCGTACCCTTGGGATAATGTGTACATACGAAAAAATTAAAGCACCAAAATACAAAAACGACGGGATTACGAATGAGCCGTATAACGAACAACCGCAAATACGAACGAACGATCCGACGAAAATACGACAAAAAGAAAACGGCAAAAGAACGAAAATGACATCTATAACAAAAGATTTGCATTCTGTATTTTGTTTGAATCCCTTTTCTGTTCGTATTTTCAGTCGTATGTTCATTGTTCATATGACATCCATAACAACAGATTTGCATTCTGTATTTTGAATTCCTTTTTTCTGTTTGTATTTTGCATTCAAAATACAGAATGCAAATCTTTTGTTATAGATGTCATATGAACATGCGACTGAAAATACGAACAGAAAAAGCATTTTCGTCATTTATTACTTTCGTAAATCCATATTAACTATTGTTAAGCCCCATACACTTGGTCAGACTATTTTAACAACAAACATAAAAACTATAGTTTTCCGTTCGTTCTCTGAAAATTTGTTCGTTTTTAAACTCCATCAGAAAACCATTTTGGGGTTCAAAAGTCTGGCCAACTGATCTCCCTTCAGATGAAAATCCACAGAAAAGTTTATTTGGCTTTACTGTATTACTCACTGTACTAGTGTACTCAGCACAAAAGAGAAGCTGCTTCACTAACTACACTCACTCACTGCCCATTGGAAAAAAACGAAAATTACATCTATAACAAAAGATTTGCATTCTGTATTTTGAATCCAAAATACGAACAGAAAAAAGGAATTCAAAATACAGAATGCAAATCATTGACGAAAATTCACGAAAATTATTGTCTAACAAGTAACGAACATGAATTAAACAGAATAACGAACCATCCCGCATGTAGGAAAATAAAACGGTAACGAAAATACGAAACGATCGGAATACGAAAAAATCGCGTCGTACGAAAAACGAACGAAAACGAACCTACGGAACAATACGAAACGGAACAGAAAAAAAATTCTGTGCACATGTCTAAAGAGTATTGCATTAAATATATTTTCAGATGTGGTGAATGTGAGCAGGTACCCATATGTAAACAGTATACAAGCATTTCATGCATTTACAAAATGCTTGGAAATGCCCTTTGCATGAACAAGTGTTCCTCAGATACCATGCCAACATTATTTTCATTGCCTTCAGCTACAACTAAAATGTTCCAATGGCAGTTTCTTCTAACTTGAAGTCTACTACCACTTCCCATCATGGATTTTAACTCTTCAAGTTGCATTTTTAGTAATAAGAAATACATTAGGAGGAATAAAAGAGCAGTAGGACTATCTGGAGGTGAACGCATCACACTGGGGACCAAGGTGTTGCTATTACAGCGCTCACAAAAAATTAGAGTAGGTGTAATGTCTTTTAAGGCCATAAGATCTACCTGAAAACAAATTATCAGTATCCAAGGCTTAATTAGGATTATTTCACAGAAAGACATCTGTATCTGGGAAAATGTATCTCCCCTCAAAGAAAAAAAAAAATGATCACCTGTTTTGAAAAAAGATCACTTCCTGAAACTCTTAAATATATACAGTGTTCGTGAATCTTACACTTTTTATGTATACCAGTTTGACCTTTTGGTTGTTCTGTTCCCAATTCCTAAAATAGCTTCAGGAGCTGGAACTTTGTTAGTGTCTTCAAGTAAGATTGGTCTATATCTGTGATCTAGCAGAGTCATCTGTTCCCATGAACAATCCTAAAGGCCACTTAGCATTTTCTATGCATCACTTATTTTTCCCACAGAAGAAAGAAAATGCTATTTACATACCTTATTATTGTAACATTTGACCACGACTTTCCTAGCTTTACCAATAATTTAATATTCTACTTGCTGTTAGATGGTCAGCAATAATGATTAAACAAATAATTTATATATGACGAATATAACTGATATATGTCTCCAGAAAAAAGCAACATAATTATCGTACATACTCTGGACATATTTTTTTAATAAAAAAAATGTACGGGCCAATTAAAAAAAGAGAAGACCCTAACTTCAAAAATAAATTAGATTGGTCATTAACATGTAAAGCTTCAGACGTCCTCCAAAATATCCTGAAGAAAAACAAAAAAGGAGCAAATTAAAGAAAATCGTACACTAAATAGGTATAGCGATACCCCCGAAGGGGCCGCTGAGAATAAATGGGATGGCATGTTACCTCATGGCTCTGGTGAAATGTCTAGGGTGGACAATGCATACAGCAGCAGTAAAGGAATGTCCGCAAATGGAAAGTCTCTTTTATAAGTGCTCTTTATTACCCACCCGGGTAAAAACAATTAACAGGTGATGGAAATGGATAGACGTAGGTTGGAAGAAGAACAGCAGATTCAGGCATTCAATATGGAAACAGTCCTGCTTCCGACAACATTGAGGCCGCGTACACACGATCGAATTTGTCCGCTCAAACTGGTCCGACGGAGGGTTTCTTCGCCACTCCAGTCGGAGTGGGTATAACGTACCTGGACAGGTCTCTCTCACCGACCTGGCAGCCAGAGTATCACTCGGAACTTTAGAAAGATGTCTTTCTTTACAGACCCTTCTAGGATGAACTTAGGGAGACACCTCTCTGATTGCGATTACGGAGGAGCCCCTCTTAAGTAAAGTTTTGTCTGAATCTTCTTCTTAACGTCGCCCAGGTACCGACTGAAAGAGGAGTCAATCCTTCAGTGTCCAGTACCTTGATCCCCCATGGTTTGTCTGAATCCTGTTGGACCGCCAGCCTCTTAATGGCGCTCCTCAGGTGGACTCCCCACCAAACAGCCACACTCTTTTGGGATCTTCAAAAGTGGGAACTCAGTCGCTCCCCTTCCTGCTTGAATGTTCCGGACCAACATGGCCCAGAAACCAGGAACACCGCGTGGCACACACGCCCCGACCAGGTAGGCCATAACGCTAGGGGTGCGGTGATGTGGCCACCCTAAAGGTGGGTGCTACACTTGAAGAAGAAGAACCAGACCAAATGGCGTTTGTTCCATAAGTACCCTCTCCCAGCATGCCCAGCGAGGCCCAAGCCTCCTGATTGGTCGCTTGGAGAGAACACCCAAACCTCAGCTTCCACTGCTGCCACCTATTGTCCTGGAGTGGAATAACACCCCAGGCACAACAGAATGAGCCCACAGCACAGCCAAGCTGAAACAGAGACCCTAACTGAACAATCATAATTTAAATCAGAGTCACTGTATACAGTATGTCTACTGACTAGTGCAAACAATGTATTGATTTATTAAAGATCTAATTATGGTATTTGTGCTCTACTCAACAGAAGTTTTTTTCATAAAGTTGCTAATTATTATTATTTATTTTTTTGGGTGGGGTGAGGGGATTTTGGAGGATGCGCAAATCTGTTTAAAATGAACTCATCATACGTTTTAAAGCTTTGTAGCCCTGCCTACGAGTTGATGCTACAAGATGTCTGCTCTTATCTTTATATTCTAAAAATAACCTCCTCTGTTTGCCTCTATAAGTTGGTTTTGCTTTATTTTGGTGATATAGGTTCTCGGAGTCAAACCTAACTACCACAAACTGCCATATCCCTGTACAATGGAAGTACCCTTGCTGGCTACTAAGGAACTCTTATTAGACATTGGAATGGCAGTCAGGCGGGGGGCTCAGCCACAAAGTCAGAGAAATCAAGTCCTGTTAAAATAAAATAAAAACACAAAAGCTCACAGGGATGCTTTTCTATCTAATAATGGTACTAGCAACAATGGGTGACAGGTTCACTTTAATTTAGCTGTTTATGTAATGTTCCAAGATATCAGACCTGCTTGATCTCCTGTCCTCATTGCATTCAGTGTTTATTTTGGTTGGTTTCTCAATTACATGCAATATGGTTATAACCTGAAGCACTAGTCACCTCTGTATTCTATACTGGCATCACGAGACCAGGATCTTGCCTCTGTACCATCTTGCCCTTACCAGGAGGCATAATCCTCATCTCATAATGGCATTATGCTGATGGTTGATTCATTAACAACTAAACCCCTGTATTTGCCCATATGTTCCCATATTCTCATATTTTTAATGTTCCAGAGAAAATACAGGGCATGATGCTCCTTGTCCCCCCCCCCCCCCATTGTCCACTCCGTTAACCCCAGTGTCGGAACAAGGTCATGTAGAGCCCAGGGAAAAATAGCCAAACTTCACCAAACTGCCAGTTAACTTTGTGGACTACATGACACTTCCCCCCATGTCACAGATATGAGGAAAGAGGAAAGTGTTCTGTAGCCCTAACACACTTAGGCCTCGTACACACGATGAGATATGTCTGCTCAAACTTGTCCGACGGACAGTTTAGAGCGGACATGTCTCATCGGATTTCGGTCCGATGGCGTGTACACACCATCGGATCAAAATCCCCGCCGGCAGACAGCGTGGTGACGCGGCGGTGACGTTGACGCCGCCACGTCACCGCTACGTCACCGCACCAGGAAGTAAACACTTCCGCGCGCATGCGTCGGAACCATTCACAGGATACGACGCATGTGCGGGAAGATATGTCCGCTGGTTTGCCGTACTAACCAGCGGACATATCCGACGGACAGGTTTGTAGCGGACAAATTTCAAAACAAACCTGTCCGCTAGCCCGTACACACGATCGGATTTGTCTGATGAAACGGTCCATCGGACCGTTTTCAGCAGACAAATTTGATCGTGTGTACGCGGCCTTAGCCTAGGTGCTCACTAGAGCTGCTGAACATTCAAGCTTGTTTCTGTGTATTTTTGTAGCATGTTTTTGATGTGTATTCATGATTAGTGCATTTTTTATGAGTAGGACAAGGAGAGTTGGTGTTAAGCACAACATATCCTGCTCAAAACACACAAAAATACACATATATATATATATATATATATATATATATATATATGTATTTTTCAAGTACTTACCCTGCACCATGTTGCATTAATAGGAATGGGCACCATAGAGAATAATGTGATTTTCATTGTAGTGCATTGCTGCGTGACAGTAAACGCAATTGTCCTAGAGTGAAATGCTGCTCCCCCATATACAGTGGGTATACTGTGGAAATACAACTCCCCTCCCCACACTTTAAAATAATCAGATGTTGTTGCTTTGCAGCCTGAAATGAAGACAGACACAGTTTTTGTTTTATCCAGCTGTATTTTTTTAGTGCAACTTATAACATCCAAGTGAAAGATATAACATTAACATGTCAGGAAAAAACAAAAAAAACAATCACTGAGTTAAGAAAAAGGATCACCCCCTTATGTCAGTATTTTGTTGGTCCACATTTTGCTTTAATTAAAGCCTTTAGTCTGTTGGGATATGTCTCCACCAACTGCTTAAGTTCAGTTAAATTTGATTGTGTCTGTTTGTGGAATGCAGTCTTCAAGTCATTCCACAGATTTTCAATGGGATTTAAGTCTTGGCTCTGACTAGACCATGCAGGGACATTCACCCTTTTCTCCTTCAACCACTGTGTGGTAATTTTTGCTGTTTTCTTTGGGTCATGTTGACAACTTTCTGGCAGAAGGCAGCAGATTTTCCTCAAAAATGTGATGGTATTTTGCCCTATCCATTTATCCTTCTATACTGACCAGTGTGCTAATCCCTGCTGCAAAGAAACACCCCCATAACAGAATATTACCACCTCCATGCTTTACTATAGAAATGGTGTTATTTGGCTGGTAAGCTGTATTGGTTTTCCACCAGACATATCGTTTGGTGTTGAGGCCGAAAAATTATATTTTAGTCTCACTTGACCACCTTAAACACACCTTGAAGATTCTGAGGTCACTTGGAAAAAGGTGTTCTGGTCAGATGAGACAAAAATTGTATTATTTGGCCTCAACGCTGAATGATATGTCTGGTGGAAACCCAATACAGCTCACCATCAAAATAACACCATTCCTACAGTAATACATGTAATCAATGGCGTACTAAGTGGGTGGCGGGGGGGGCGTACCCCCCGGGTGCCACACACTGGGGGGGTGTCAGGCTGGCGACCCCCCCCCCCACGACTGAAGCGGGAACGGGCAGCCGCGGGTTTAAGCAGCGCTGATAGTGACAGGCAGGTAAGAAAAATGCAGTAGGGGCGCGGTACCGGCAAACACATGGAAAGCCTGTAGCGGAAGGGGAGGAGGTGTTCGCCGCGCTCGAGTGACACCCCCTCTGTCTCTGCTGCTGTCTCACGTCATGCAGCAGAGTGAAGCCACCGCCTCCCGAGTCCCCCTCCTCTGTGTAGACTACTCGTCACGTGCCTGCATCATGTCCCGCGCTGATCGTCTAAGGTGATGATTAAGAGACAGGCAAGTGAGTTACATACATTGTGGGTCTGAAGGGGGGGGTCTGTAGTGTATTGTAGGGGAGGTCTGGGTCTGCACTGTGGGGGGCGTCTGCAATGTGGGGGGGTGTCTGCAATGTAGAGGGGGTGTCTGCAATGTAGGGGGGGTGTCTGCAATGTAGGGGGTGTCTGCAATGTAGGGGGCTGACTGCACTGTAGGGGGGGCTGACTGCACTGTAGGGGGGGGTGTCTGAACTGTAGAGGGGGTGTCTGCACTGTAGGGGGGACTGACTGCACTGTAGGGGGGTGTCTGAACTGTAGAGGGGACTGACTGCACTGTAGGGGGGACTGAATGCACTGCAGGGGGTGTCTGAACTGTAGGGGGGACTGACTGCACTGTAGGGGGTGTCTGCACTGTAGGGGGGACTGACTGCACTGTAGGGGGATGTTTGCACTGTAGGGGGGACTGACTGCACTGTAGGGGGGACTGACTGCACTGTAGGGGGGACTGACTGCAATGTAGGGGGTGTCTGCACTGTAGGGGGGACTGACTGCACTTTAGGGGGGGTGTCTGCACTGTAGGGGGGACTGACTGCACTGTAGGGGGTACTGACTGCACTGTAGATGGGACTGACTGCACTGTAGGGGGTGTCTGCACTGTAGGGGGGACTGACTGCACTGTAGAGGGGACTGACTTCACTGAATGGGGGCTGTCTGTACTGTACAGGGGTCTGTTTAACATGCAGGGGGTCCAGAACTGTTAAGGGGGTGTCTGTAACATACACACGCCCAGGGCTGTGGGGTGCTGTGTAATGTAAAGGGGTCTAGAGATGCAGGGTGCTGTGTAATGTAAAGGGGTCTAGAGGTGCAGGGTGCTGTGTAATGTAAAGAGGTTAGAGGTGCTGTGTAATGTAAAGGGGTCTAGAGGTGCAGGGTGCTGTGTAATGTAAAGGGGTCTAGAGGTGCAGGGTGCTGTGTAATGTAAAGGGGCTCAGAGGTGCAGGGTGCTGTGTAATTTAAAGGGGCCCAGAGGTGAAGGGTGCTGTGTAATGTAAAGGGGTCCAAAGGTGAAGGTTGCTGTGTAATGTAAAGGGGCCCAGAGGTGCAGGGTGCTGTGTAATGTAATGGGGTCTAGAGGTGCAGGGTGCTGTGTAATGTAATGGGGTCCAGGGTGATGTGTAAAGTAAAGAGGTCCAGGGTGCTGTGTAATGTAAAGGGGCCCAGAGGTGCAGGCTGCTGTGTAATGTAAAGGGGTCCAGAGGTGAAGGGTGCTGTGTAATGTAAAGGGGTTCAGAGGTGAAGGGTGCTGTGTAATGTAAAGGGGCCCAGAGGTGAAGGGTGCTGTGTAATGTAAAGGGGCCCAGAGGTGCAGGGTGCTGTATAATGTAATGGGGTCCAGGGTGATGTGTGATGTTAAGGGGTCCAGGGTGCTGTGTAATGTAAAGGGGTCTAGAGGTGCAGGGTGCTGTGTAATGTAAAGGGGTCCAGGGTGCTGTGTAATGTAAATGGGTGCAGGTGTGCAGGGTGCTGTGTAATGTAAAGGGGTCCAGAGGTGCAAGGTGCTGTGTAATATAAAGGGGTCCAGAGGTGCAGGGTGCTGTGTAATGTAAAGGGGTTCAGGGGTGCAGGGCGCTGTGTAATGTAATGGGGTCCAGGGTGCTGTGTAATGTAAAGGGGTCCAGAGTGCTGTGTAATGTAAAGGGGTTAGAGATGCAGGGTGCTGTGTAAAGTAAAGGGGTGCTGTGTAATGTAAAGGGGTCCAGTGATGCAGGGGGCTGTGTAATGTACACGATAGTGACAAAGAGATATTTAAGGATACATAGGTATGCAGGGGGCACAGTGGGGTGTTTTTACATTTTAAGGTGGGGGGTGCCAGATATAGGATCCGCCCCGGGTGCCAAATGCACTAGGTACGCCCCTGCATGTAATATCCTGTTATGGGAATGTTTCTCTGCAGCAGGGACTGGAGAACTTTTCAGGATAGAAGAAAATTGGATGGGGAAAAATATCATTAAATTCTTGAGGAAAATCTGCTGCCCTTTGCCAGACTATTGTCAATGGGAAGAAGGTTTACCTACCAACATGACAATGACCCAAAGCATACACCAAAAATGAGCACACAGTGGTCGAAGGAAAAAAAGGTGAATGTCCTTGAATGGCTTAGTCAGAGCCCAGAATAAGGCCCCATAGAAAATGTGTGGAATTACTTGAAGACTTGAGCAGTTCTACAAAGAAGAGTGGGCAAATATTGCAAAAGTTGTGCAAAGTTAGTAGAGACATATCCCAACAGACTAAAGACTGTAATTAAAGCAAAATGTGGTCCAACACAATACTGACATAAGGAGGGTGATCCTTTTTCCAACTCTGTGATTCTGTTTTTGATTTTTTTTTTCTGACATGTTGGTAATATATCTTTCACTTGGATGTTGGGGGTGATTCTTTCTATACCCACTGGCCCAGATCCTCAAAGGAATTATGCCGGCGTATCTCCAGATACGCCGCCGTCATTTCAACTGTGCGCCGTCGTATCTTTGCGCCGATTCTCAAAGCAAGATACGTCGGAATACATGGCTTCAGTCGTCCGGCGTAACTTGCCTACGCCGGCGTATCATGGGTGCATAGTTACGCTGGATGCATTAGACTTTCCCATTAAAAATATGCAAATAAGCTAGATACGCCGATTCACGAACGTACGTGCGCCCGGCGCTTTGATATATGTCGTTTACGTAAGGCGTATGAGCAGCGTAAAGTTACCCCTGCTATATGAGGTGCAGCCCATGTTAAGTATGGACGTCGGAACAGCGTCAAATTTTCCCTCGTTTCTGTCGTTTGCGTAAGTCGTACGCGAATAGGGCTATGCGTAAGTTACGTTCACGTCGAAAGAATTGAGTATTTGCCTCGTGATTCAGAGCATGCGCACTGGGATGCGCATGCGTCGTTCGTTCCGCGCATTAGTTATGTGGGGTCACGATTCATTTACATACAACACGCCCACTACTAGCCTACTTTGAATTACGCACACTAATGCCGCCCCATTAACGCTACGCCGCCGTAACTTAGGATACAAGTGCTTTCAGAATACGGCACTTGCCTCTCTAAGTTGCGGCGGCCTAGCATAAAGAAGATACGCTACGCCCGCACAAAGATCCGCTCATGTCTGTGGATCTGGCCCACTGTATGTACAGTGCCTTGCGAAAGTATTCGGCCCCCTTGAACTTTGCGACCTTTTGCCACATTTCAGGCTTCAAACATAAAGATATAAAACTGTAATTGTTTGTGAAGAATCAACAACAAGTGGGACACAATCATGAAGTGGAACGAAATTTATTGGATATTTTAAGTAAAAAACTGAAAAATTGGGCGTGCAAATTTATTCAGCCCCTTTACTTTCAGTGCAGCAAACTCTCTCCAGAAGTTCAGTGAGGATCTCTGAATGATCCAATGTTGACCTGAATGACTAATGATGATAAATATAATCCACCTGTGTGTAATTAAGTCTCTGTATAAATGCACCTGCACTGTTATAGTCTCAGAGGTCTGTTTAAAGCGCAGAGAGCAACATGAAGAACAAGGAACACACCAGGCAGGTCCGAGATACTGTTGTGGAGAAGTTTAAAGCCGGATTTGGATACAAAAAGATTTCCCAAGCTTTAAACATCCCAAGGAGCACTGTGCAAGCGATAATATTGAAATGGAAGGAGTATCAGACCACTGCAAATCTACGAATACCTGGCCGTCCCTCTAAACTTTCAGCTCATACAAGGAGAAGACTGATCAGAGATGCAGCCAAGATGCCCATGATCACTCGGGATGAACTGCAGAGATCTACAGCTGAGGTGAGAGACTCTGTCCATAGGACAACAATCAGTCGTATACTGCACAAATCTGGCCTTTATGGAAAAGTGGCAAGAAGAAAGCCATTTCTTAAAGATATCCATAAAAAATGTCGTGTAACCACTTAAGCTCCGGACCAATATGCTGCTAAATGCCCAGAGGCGTTTTTACAATTCGGCACTGCGTCGCTTTAACAGACAATTGCGCGGTTGTACCACATGGCTCCCAAACAAAATTCACGTACTTTTCTTTCCACAAATAGAGCTTTCTTTTGATGGTATTTGATTGCCTCTGCGATTTTTATTTTTTGCGATATAAACAAAAATAGAGCGACATTTTTGAAAAAAAAAATCAATATTTTTTACTTTTTGTTATTAGAGAAATCAAATAAACTAAATTTTAGTCAAACATTTAGGCCAAAATGTATTCAGCCACATGTCTTTAGTAAAAGAAAAGCGCAATAAAAAAAATTGGCTACCTAGCGGCAACAGCGACACTAATACAGCGATCAGAAAAACGATCGCTTAGTGACGCTGGCAATAGGGGGTGAAAGGGTTAACTAGGGCGGTGATCAAGGGGTTAAAACTTTATTAGGGGGGGGTACGGGGCTACGGGGCTACCCTGGACCTAACACTAACTGCCTGTCACAGTAACTGTCAAACTGACACTAAATGCAGTGATCAGTAAATATATGATCACTGCAATCAGTGACAGTGTGACAGGGGGGTGGGGGGGTGGGGGTGATCGGAAGGGGTTAAATGTGCCTATGTGTGTGGTGTCAGTGTAGTGTTGGTGCGACTTACTGTGAGTCTTCTCTCCTCTCGGCGGAATGAAAATACTGCCGAGAGGAGAGCTGACATCACTTCCTCTGCCAGTGTTTACATTACACAGGCAGAGGAAGTGATTGACTGGTAGCGATCATGAGGGGGCGGACAAAATCGAGCAGCCGCCCCCTCAGCACTGAGTGCTCCCGCAGGTAAGCCGCCCGCCGCACGCAGCAGAGGGGGTCCCGATCGGACCCCCGACCCGCTAGAAGGCAGGGACGTACATCTACGCCCATCTGCCTGTACGTGCCATTCTGTGGACGTACATAGTCGTGCGGCGGGCGTTAAGCGGTTAAAGTTTGCCACAAGCCACCTGGGAGACACACCAAACATGTGGAAGAAGGTGCTCTGGTCAGATGAAACCAAAATCGAACTTTTTGGCAACAATGCAAAATGTTATTGTGAAGGACTTTTATGCAATTGCCTATATACTTCAGTGTAATTCTCTCCCTGCTAATTTTAATGTCTGTGTGCCTCTAGACCTGGATAATTGGACAATGACCCTTCAATGGCATACTGGAGTCGGGCTTGTGAGATACATTTTATTGTCCAGTGTGTAGAGGTGTTAATTGTTATTCTGATTGCTTCATTGTAGTAATTACCCCTGGGGGCTTCTGTCTCTGGGAGATAATTACTAAATGTCTTTTAGATCTGTGATTGTGTATTCTAAAGGTTAATTGAATTCAGTTAAAGAATGTGATGTGTCAAGCTTTGCGGTGCCGAAATGCCTCTGTATGGAAACCCCCAGTGTGTGGAAAAGGGGGTGGAGATTTCATTGTTCTTTGATTGATGACAAGCTTGTAAACTGTGTATATAAATCTGCAGAGTTTTTGCTATTAAAGTGTGTCCTGTTACATCCAGCATTAAGCCTTGGCTCATGTGTGGATTATTCGGTGATTCCAGGGATATTCCCAGTCGGGGAATATTGGGCGATTTCTTTTATGGGAGAAGAAGGGAAGGCTTGACGGGGATATGTTCGACTACCGTCACACTGGTTGGCAGCAGCGGGATTTTCCCTTCTACTTTCCTTTACACCAGGATTCCAAGCAGACACTGGGAACAGTGAATGGAAGACTGATACACCCTGCTTAAAAGAAATACACGGAAAGGACTACTGGATACATAGCAGAATAAATGGAGCTAGACCAATAGAACTTGGTTGCAGCAAGGCCTGCAGTACAGAAGATGGGGACACCAGTGATTCAGGAGGAGGAATCACCAGCTAACAAGCTAATAGGAGAGAAATTAGCATGGTTCGGTCCGAACCCAACGGCGGATGTGGTGCTGAAAGTGATGACCCTGTTAGCGGAGGAGGCTAAACAAATAAGAGACGCAGAGCTACAGTTAAAACTGGCAGCAGTCCAACAAGCAGCCGCACATTCTCTAAACAGTGAGTACAGCACAGCAGACACAAGGAAGATTCCGTTTAAAGCTTTTGATGAGAAAGAACGAGAGCGGCAACATGAGCTGAGAATTGCAGAAATACGACGATCGGTGACAACGCCTAAAGAAGCAGCACCAAATGAAAGACGAGGAGAGGTACAGATACCAGTAACCATGGAAGAGGAATTCAGAAGAAGGTTACAAGAGATGCGGATGCAGCACACAGGTCCAGAATCAGAGGAGGTCCTGCTGGGATGGGCAGATGCGATTCGGTGCCAACTCTGGAAGGAAGCGCTAGCTCTGGAGCAGCAACACCAAGGAGAAGTCCTGCCCTACATCTATGCAAGGTACTGGCCGCAGTATGACGTACGACTGCCGTTGTTGGGGGAACAACCGAAGCAGGAGTGGATACCAGAATTAAGCAGGCTGCTCCGGGCAGAGATGCAGCTGGATGAGAGCTACAGAGCCCTCCGGTGGTATGTAGCCCAAGAGTGCCCGTGGTCAGCGGATGACAGCCCCACAGAAGGCTATGACTATGATGGCCTGGGATTGTTGTATTGGAGGATGTCCAGTGATCCCGACTTTGGGGATGATCGGGAGTGGCGCTTGGAGGACATAATGGAGCACAGAGAGAAAAAATTGAATATCTCGGAAGCGCACTGGTCACAGGAAGATTTGGAATTTCTGGCCACTCGGGAATGGGACCTTGAGATCGCCTACAAACAGCTGCTAGACTCTGCTCAGCGCCAGGACCGGGCTCCCTTTGCCTGGGACTATCAGGGAAATACCAGTGGACAATACTGAAATCCTGGCTGAAGAATTGTCCATGTGGCAGAGTAACAGTGTGCTTTGCCAACCTGCCCCTGCAGCTATGGACCCGGAGGTCTTATGGCCGATGCAGAAAGTGCCGACTGACCTTGATCCGGTTTCTGCATGGGACGATCTTGAATGGAGGAATGTGCCTGTCCAGCAGTATGCCAGTGAATCGTCAGTGGAAAATCTGGAGATTGCCATTCCCAAAGCTGAAGTTCTGACCGCAGGGCAGAGCTCTGCTAACCTCTGCTCAGTACCTATAGCATCTTCTGGGTTCCATGGACATGAGATGGTGAACCCCTATCCCCAGACACCAGTTCCAGAGACAGGGGATTTAATAGATGTTTCTGCTGAGGAAAAACAACCTGATGGGCCTCCAACAGAAGAGCTGGGATCAGGGCCAAACTTCATTGTGCTCTGCCCAGCACCAAGAGCAGTATTTGTGGAGTTACAAGGAACTTCCCCAGCTGAAGCGCTGTTCACCGGACAGAGGGTTCAGGACCTTTGCCCCACCCCTGTGGCAGTTTCGGAGGCTCAGGGTGAGAAGATGGCGATCACTCCCCAGCCACAGATTACAGAATGTATAGACTGTTCAGAGGATGTTATGGATTATGCACCCCCAGCAGAAGTGCTGGCAACAGGGCAGAGTGCCAGCCATCTCTGTCCCGCACCGGGACCAACTATGGAGTTCCAGGGAGCCGGGGCGGTTGGCCCCCCTCCCCAGCAACCAGCTGAGGTGGTAAAGCTCTTACTCCCAGCAGAATCCCTGGCAGCAGGACAAGATGCTACTGGCGGCTGCACCCCACTACAGCTTGAGCGGATATCGGTGGATGGGACTGTGGTCTCCACTCAGAGCAATCCAGCGGAAGAGCTGGCAACAGAGCAGAGTGCCCCGGGCCTCTGCTTTCACCTAACAGAAGAAGGGGTTCCTGTGGTAGTGGATGGGACTTCAGTCTCCCCTGGCACAACCCCAGAAAATGGTACAGGACTGAAAGAGGAGGATGTCGGCTTTGCTTTGCAAGCACTGGGGGATTTTCACCTCACACCAGTGGATGAGACTTCAGTCTCCACTGGTATAACCCATAAATGGTGGCCAGTTGGCCCAGATCCCCAACAGCATGATGGACTGAGCCCAGCCCCCCTGTCATCTCTCCAGCGGCTGAAAGGACTCCAGGGAGAAGGGCTAGTCCAGGCCTCTCCCCAGCGGCAGACGTGTTCCCTGAGAGAGGCAGAGGATGGCGGGGTGAGTAATGCTCGGTTTGGAGCAGGTGATTTGGGGTACTGTATGGATACCGGCATTGGGGGACTGGAACTACTGACTAAATTCAGAGACAACCCATCTGGTGTCTCCTAATGGGTTAGTCCCCTGCCAAAAGGGGGGATGTGGGACAGGCCTAGCCGGGACAGGGGCTTTTGGAGAGGACTGAATGCAAGCCTCTTGCCGTCCGATTATGGGCCCTCAAAAAGCTCACACCTTACCTTTATGGCCGGGCTTTCACTCTCATCACCGACCACAATCCCTTGGTGTGGCTTAACCGGGTTTCAGGGGACAACGGCCGTTTGCTACGCTGGAGCTTGGCCTTACAGCCCTATGACTTTACGATTCATTACCGCCCAGGCAAGCAAAACGGGAATGCCGATGGATTGTCACGCCAAACGGAGTTAACCTCGGACTAGAAGCTCTGAACCCGTCAACTCTACTGGACCAGGAAAGGTCCAACCGAGTTGCCGGAGCAGGGAGAAAAGGGGGGGCCATTGTGAAGGACTTTTATGCAATTGCCTATATACTTCAGTGTAATTCTCTCCCTGCTAATTTTAATGTCTGTGTGCCTCTAGACCTGGATAATTGGACAATGACCCTTCAATGGCATACCGGAGTCGGGCTTGTGAGATACATTTTATTGTCCAGTGTGTAGAGGTGTTAATTGTTATTCTGATTGCTTCATTGTAGTAATTACCCCTGGGGGCTTCTGTCTCTGGGAGATAATTACTAAATGTCTTTTAGATCTGTGATTGTGTATTCTAGGTTAATTGAATTCAGTTAAAGAATGTGATGTGTCAAGCTTTGCGGTGCCGAAATGCCTCTGTATGGAAACCCCCAGTGTGTGGAAAAGGGGGTGGAGATTTCATTGTTCTTTGATTGATGACAAGCTTGTAAACTGTGTATGAGTTTTTGCCATTAAAGTGTGTCCTGTTACATCCAGCATTAAGCCTTGGCTCATGTGTGGATTATTCGGTGATTCCAGGGATATTCCCAGTCGGGGAATATTGGGCGATTTCTTTTATGGGAGAAAAAGGGAAGGCTTGACGGGGATATGTTCGACTACCGTCACAGTTATGTTTGGCGTAAAAGCAACTCAGCTCATCACCCTGAACACACCATCCCCACTGAAACATGGTGGTGACAGCATCATGGTTTGGGCCTGCTTTTCTTCAGCAGGGACAGGGAAGATGGTTAAAATTGATGGAAAGATGGATGGAGCCAAATACAGGACCATTCTGAAAGAAAACCTGATGGAGTCTTCAAAAGACCTGAGACTGGGACGGAGATTTGTCTTCCAACAAGACAATGAACCAAAACATAAAGCAAAATCTACAATGGAATGGTTCACAAATAAACAAATCCAGGTGTTAGAATGGCCAAGTCAAAGGCCAGACCTGAATCCAATCGAGAATCTGTGGAAAGAACTGAAAACTGCCGTTCACAAACGCTCTCCATCCAACCTTACTGAGCTTGAGCTGTTTTGCAAGGAGGAATGGGCACAAATTTCAGTCTCTCGATGTGCAAAACTGATAGAGACATACCCCAAGCGACTTACAGCTGTAATCGCAGCAAAATGTGGCGCTACAAAGTATTAACTTAAAGGGGCTAAATAATTTTGCACGCCCAATTTTTCCGTTTTTTATTTGTTAAAAAAGTTTGAAATATCCAATAAATTTCGTTCCACTTCATGATTGTGTCCCACTTGTTGTTGATTCTTCACAAACAATTACAGTTTTATATCTTTATGTTTGAAGCCTGAAATGTGGCAAAAGGTCGCAAAGTTCAAGGGGGCCGAATATTTTCGCAAGGCACTGTATATTTCAGTGGTTTGGTATTGTGACCCTAGTACAGGATGTGTGTTACTGACAGAGTCACCAGTTGTCACTAAATAAGTGAAAAAGATAACTACAGTAGTTCAGCCATCACATCTAAGGCCGCGTACACACGAGGGGATATGTCCGCTGAAAACGGTCCGATGGACCGTTTCAGCAGACATCTCCGCTCGTGTGTATGGACTAGCGGACAGATTTCTCCACCCGACAGATTTCAAAGCATGCTTTGAAATCTATCCGGTGGGGATCTGTCCGCCCGACATGTCTGCTGGTTAGTACACTTACCAGCAGACATGTCGGCCCCCACCGCCGCCGCGCCGCTGCCGAATGGATTCGGCGCAAGCGCGGAAGTGTTTTACTTCCTGGTGCGGTGACGTTGCGGTGACGCAGCGGCGTCAACGTCACCGCCGCGTCACCACTACGTCACCGCGCCTTCCGGCGGCGGGGAATTTGATCCGATGGTGTGTACACGCCATCGGATCAAACTCCCGATCGGACATATCCGATGGAAATGGTCCGCGGACCGTTTTCATCGGATATATCCGATCGTGTGTACGCCGCCTAAGAATTAGCAAGCTGAAATGTATTACATTTTTGTCCTTGGGGTTAACATTTTAATAGAGCTGCAGAGATTCATGTGGATCACTGTAGCTAGTCACTGATTGATGGTAATTGTTGCTTTTTAAAAGAATCACACACCTTCAGCACAACATGGTTTATTGAAAAGCACAGAGAGCAGCAATTACTGCCATACACTTGAGTTTTAGGAGCTTATCAGAATTGCATATATTAGAGATAATCAGCGACATACTGTACAGTTTTGTTTCCTGTTTGGAAATCCCACTGGAGGGGACAACAGTCAGCTTTTCCCAATTCTGCAAAAGCTGATAAGCTGCAACAATAGGCAGCTGTCTGCTGCACAGTAGAGGCTAATACAATGTAAAAACCTTCAAATTCTAAGGACAGAGTGTGAGAATATACAAAATACTATTTATAGCTAAAATGTTTTATTTATAGGAAATGTTCTTTTACCTCCTAAGAGTTATCAACATGCATTTTGGCTCTGGTAGATCTTAACATGAGGCAGTTAGGCATATGTTCCAGTAAAACAGATATACAGTTGTCAAGAACTAGTTTAAAGTGATTTCAAATGAAATAAAAAAAATAACAGACACCTACCAGAGCAGTCCCAAACCTCCTCCTTTTCTTGGGTTCCCTTCTGGGGCTGCTGGCTCCATCTCCCTGACGAGTGCCCCGTAGGAGGCCATTTCCTATGGGGATACTCGAGTGGGCTCACTCCTGAGTTTTTTAGTCTTTGTCAATTAAAACAGACAGCGAGACTAGGCCCCCCCCCCTCTGCTACCTCCTCGTCACTGGCTTTAATTGACAGCGAATGGGTCCCGCTACCTCAGCAAAGCCAATAAAACCAGAGAAGAGCTGGAGATGTGAACAACACTGTATTATCTGAATGCAGTTAATTTCCCAGTCCATGAAACCTTGAACAGACCATAACAAACAATGACTGCTCCCTTGACTACAAAGGGAGCAAAAAACTAAATTTGCCCAGCATTCTACACTAGGAAGGTGCTACATTATTTTCAGCACACTTCGACCAGGTCATATGATCCTGAATTTCTGTGTCAGCCAGTGGCAGCTGCAGGGGAGCGAAGGGATCACCAACAATGGCTACACCATGGGAGCCTATGGGTAATGTCATCACTCCTAGCTTTCAAAGCAGCTGTCAGGTGCTCTCTACATTTCCCTGCAACTGCCTAGGCCGACACAATACATGAAGACCAATGACCATGAAGAACAGTGCCATATCATTTTACAACTGTCAAATAGCCAAAGAAAGAAGAAACCCTGCATTTTGCTGTAAAATATTAATTTTAGTTAGCAAAAGTTTTAGCAAAATTCACACAAATGATATGTGATAAAAAAAAAAAAAAAAAATTACTGCAGTTGCCAGTATCCAGCCAATAACTTCAAATATACAGTATATGTACTAAGAAGTATCCAAACACAACTTTATAATTTAGGTACAATGTTTTTCTTGTAACTGCTTTAATTCATACAATTCTATTTCAGCTAAACAAATAGTGCCAGGATTTGAGAAAATCACTTTTTATGGAAATTACACATCATAGGTGTGTTCAGGTGATGGGCTATATAAAGAAGTAATTGGATTTTATTCTTCTCCCCCTCTCCTGAGATACTGATGTTATGCTTCACTATTCTCTTCTGGCCTGCAGGGGGAGAGCTAAAGCCAAGCAAACCCATAGACTTCTCTGCAGAGTGCTGAGATTGCTGGGAGTTGTAGTTTGAGACAACATCCCTATATTGGCTACACTATAATGGTTACACTACAGATCCCAATATGCACTGTACAGTAGGCGGAGTGGAAAGAGGATTTTCGTGAAACTGAGAGAGAAGTTCTTCCACTTAGCACCGAGGGAGTTAGAGAGAGAACACCTCTGTTTGGATATCTGCATGCCAGCTGGAGACAATACCAGCAGAGATGCGAGCTTAAGACAGAGATTGAGGACAACACTTCTACAGTGAAAGGTTGATACTGCTAGTGTACTCTATCTACACTGCACCCATACTGCACTTTTTCCAAACCTTTACTGCACCTATACCAACTTGATACCATAATACCAAACCTTTAAAGCATCTGAATCACATCTACCTTGCATCTGTGCTGAGACTGTATCATACCTATTCTGAACCTGTAGTTCATGCAGGTTAATTGGGACTGTCATTAGTTGAAAGGAGGTTTTTAACAGGCCCCAACGATAGCCAGCAGAAGAACATCTCAAAGGATTGCTCCTCCACAAAGGACTTTTCCAAGCCCCCTTTTGTTCGCCTGCCCCTCTAATACCATCTTCCTTTTCTTTTGGACAATGCATACCCAGTTGGTCTAGGACTAGCATCGCCTCCATTAATGTACTCTGGCAATCCTTGGCAGTGCTCGGTAGATTAAACTTTACTACTGCCGAACTTGAGGTACAATATATTATTTGCCTTTACTAGCTGGTTTGATGCCTGTTTTCTTTGATATAGCACTAGTATTGAGTACTAAGTATTACTTTTGATGATTTCCTGTGATATTGTTGTTTGTACACTCAACCTGGTGTGTCAGAAGGACTGAAGTTCTTGAGAAAGTCAAGCCAAAGAACAGAGGACCCATCCTATCTAGCAGCCCCTATTGGGGGTAGCACTATAAAGGTTATAAATTAAGTACATTCCAAATGGCCACTCTACCTGTTGGGATAATGGTTGCAGCTTGTGTCCATGAACTTGCATTTTAGAAGACCTGCTAGCCAGTAAACTTCACTCAAAAAATAGGTCAACTTTAATTGGAGCTTCCCAAAGAAGACTGTTCTAGGATCTAGTGAGCAATTTCTACTCTCCAGGTGAGTGCACATTAGAATCTCAAGTCTTTTTGAGATTCTCTATCCTGAGGCATAGTTAGAACAGTAAAAATTCTTGAACAGTAATAATTATTGGATATATGAATATCCCTTTAAATTATTGAGTGTAGATGTTTCCAGTGAATTTATATTGTATACAAACACATTTTAGACAATTTGGGGTTTCCAATTTTGTGGCAACTTCTATGTTCCAACATGTCTGTGCCCTGTACACAAAGACAAGTTCATAAAGACATGTTATGATGAACTTGTGGAGGGGGGACCCTGTATCAATGCCCTTTAATATGAATTAGGGTATCCAACACGTTCATAAAGTTCTGATGGTCAATTGTCAACCAACATTTTGCAACATAGTGTATTTACTCACAGCATGACCACATTATAGTCTGTACAGAAGAAAAGTAAAAAAAAAAAATCTTCTTTGAGGTCCCTTTCACACGGGGGCGTTTTTCAGGCGGTACAGCGCTAATAATAGGGCTGCTATACTGCCTGAAATAATCGTGCCCTGTAGTCTTCAATGTGAAAGCCCGAAGGCTTTCACACTGAAGCGGTGCGCTAGCAGGACCGCTCCAAAAGACCTGCTAGCCGCATCTTTGGAGCGGTATAGGAGCGGGGTGTTTACCGCTCCTATACCGCTCCTTCCCATTGAAATCAATGGGAAACCGCGTAATTCCGCCCGCAATGCACCTGTGTAGAGGTGCATAGCGGGCGGTATTAACCCCTTTTACGGCCGCTAGCGGGGGTTAATACCGCACCGCTAGCAGCTGAATATAGCATTAACTATAGGGAGGAACAGGGAACCTTGGCATGGCATTGTTGTACTTTACATCAATTTAAGACAGGGTTCAACAAGATTCTTCTGAGGAATCAGCACTGTTTTACATATTTATTTTGTTGCAGGTTTCATAATTTTATATTTTCAACAGAAAATTATGTGGCAATGGCAAAAAAATAAAAATAAATGTGGTTTCTACTTTCCAGTCTTAAGAGAAACAAAGTGTTACCCTAGACCCACTGCCATTATAAAAGTCTACAAACTATGTTCCGGTGCTCTAGCCAGGACGTTAAGGCCCCATAAATATAATACTTGAATCAAAAAGGGCTGGCAACTCGGATGAATAAAAGTTCTTTATTGGTTACATGGGTACATATACGGCTGTACGGCTATACACTGACGCGTTTTGGCTAAGAAGCTTTCATCAAAGCATTTTTCCCCAGTCTGCTTTAAGACACTGTGATGGTAGATTGAACTAACTTAGAATTCTACTACTAAGGAATCCGGTAATATCAGTAAAGTAGGTTACAAATGTCTTACATATTCAAAGTTTAGCCCATTATAATGACTGATATTAGTATTGAAGTGCAGGAGTTAGGGAGGCAGCAGGCAAAGGGAGGCAGCAGGCAAAGCTCATCTTTAGTTGCTAAAATAGTCTTGAGTTCCACATCTCTCATCTCCCAGCACCCTCCTGTGGGTGTGTAAATTTATGCTCCAGCACCTCTAGGTTCTTATGTTTAACCCTTTAATTAGTTAAATATCAGGTACACTTGAAGTATTCTTTGGATCCTTATTCAAAGACAAGCAGCAAAGTAATTCTGGAAATAAAGTCTTGGTGTAGTCAAAATAAAAACCACAAAAATCTGCACACCAGGGACATTCATTAGGGCACTGTGTGCGTTCTGCTGCTGGCTCCTGGTTTCTTCAAAATGTTCCTTCATGCGCGACACTGCAATTTTCTGGTGCAGCGGGAGAGAGGTAATAAAACTGAGGGAGCTGTCATTTGCACTCACTAAGACTGTCAACTCTACCTGCCCTTTCTGCTCAGCTGAGCCATTTATAGAAGCCAGTACTACCGCATCTATGAATTGAGGCGACAGAACTTTCAATTTTCTTTCCATCCTTTATTTATATATCTTGTTTCAATCACAAAAGCTGTAGTAAAGCTTCTGTGAATGGCGGACCTGGGCGGAAAGGGCGGGCAAAGAATTGGTGAGTGAAAATTACAGTTCTATTAAAGGAGAAGTACAGCCAAAGCTTGTTTGACTATACTTCTCCTGTGGGTCACAGGAGTGCAGTTCGTTCTACAATCCTGTGTGCTTAAGCCCGCTGTCGGCTGATGTCACAGAGCCGGTCCAGGCTATGGAAAGATCGCAACAATATGGTCATGATCTGCTCACAACCCTGGACCCGCTCCTGGCTCAGCCTTTCAGTGAGCCTCCGAGAGCCTAAACCAGCCGCTCCCACTTCCTCCACAGCCCAGGGCTCTAGTGGACATGGGGATAGAGCAGACAGCAGTGACTGACAGTCACCAGCTCTCTGCTCTCGGAGCTCTGCAAACAGTGGTATTTGATTCTTCGGTTCTCAGTCTTATGCCGTGTACACACGATCATTTTTCCGCATGAAAAAAACATAGTTTTAAAAAAATGTAATTTAAAATGATCGTGTGTGGGCTTCACATCATTTTTCGGGTTCTGAAAAACAACAATTTTTTTTTCCGAACATGCTGCATTTTTTTTTACGACATTTTAAACAATGTAGTTTTTCGGGTTGTAAAAAATGATAGTGTGTGGGCTAAAACGACGTTAAAATCCCACGCATGCTCAGAAGCAAGTTATGAGACGGGAGCGCTTGTTCTGGTAAAACTACCATTCGTAATGGAGTAAGCACATTCATCACGCTGTAACAGACAGAAAAGCGTGAATCGTCTTTTACTAACACGGAATCAGCTAAAGCAGCCCCAAGAGTGGCGTCATCGGCATCCCTTTTATAGTGCCGTCATATGTGTTGTACGTCACCGCGCTTTGCTAGAGCATTTTTTTAAAATGATGGTGTGTGGACAATGTTGTTTTAATGATGAGGTTGGAAAAACGTTGTTTTTTCTACATGCCGAAAAACATTGTTTTTTTTTTCATGTCGAAAAATGATCGTGTGTACGCGGCATTATAGCCGGCGGGGGACAGATGTAGCAATGGAAGATTACAGCAGTAGGTAGAAATTGAAGGAAATTTTTAAGGAAACCAGGAGCCAGCAGCAAATGGAACATAGCACAATAATAATAAGTCATATCCCTTGTGCTGACTTTTGTGTTTTTTACTTTGACCACACTTAGGCTTTGATATCTTCTTGATGCTGAGTTCACATGAGCAGAAGGAAACTCCTGTCATTCAGCTGTAAAGACCCATCAATATAACTATCATATATTCTGTCAGAATAACACTTGGACAATGCGTTTTTTCTTCTGTATCCCTCTCAATATGTATTTATAACTCTGACTTTATCCTCATATTGACCTCAACCATCACTTGAATGAAGCTAAATTATTGTATCTGGATTTAGCATTGAAAGCTCCTGTGTAATTTACCTTCGCTGGACAGAATGACAGAGAGCTGCTAGCAGTGCTCTACAATGAATGCATTCCTAATAACACACTTAGGCGGCGTACACACGAGGGGATATGTCCGCTGAAAACGGTCCGATGGACCGTTTCAGCAGACATCTCCGCTCGTGTGTATGAGCTAGCGGACAGATTTCTCCACCCGACAGATTTCAAAGCATGCTTTGAAATCTATCCGGTGGGAATCTGTCCGCCCGACATGTCTAGTACAACCAGCAACATGTACCGCCGCCGCGCCGCTGCCGAATGGATTCGGCGCATGCGCGGAAGTCTTTTAACGTGGCGGTGACGTTATGTCAAACCGCGCCGTCCGGCGGCGGGGAATTTGATCCGATACACGCCATCGGATCAAACTCCCGATCGGACATATCCGATGGAAATGGTCCGCGGACCGTTTTCATCGGATATATCCGATCGTGTGTACGCCGCCTTACATACTGAATATGGAAAATGCTTAACAATGGCTTCAAGTGCCTAGCAACCCAAAGTAAGAATATAACTATTATGAAATGTATAATAAAAAGCACCCACTTTTGTTCTACCGTTTGTCTCACATAGTAAAGGTCAGTGGTAGTGAGTCATTCTTTTTTTTTTTTTGCAATTCAAAATGTTCTTTTCTAAATTGCATGTTATAGAAAAAGTTTATGCTGCAAAAATAAAAATTGGCCCCCTCTAGCGCCCCTAAATACACTAAGCTGAGTCATTCCCTCACTCTTACGTACCTCCTCTGACATCCCAGACAGTAAAAATCTGGTGCAGGGCTACCTATACCTGCCGATATCCTCCCATAGACTGAAAAGGAACTTGTTTCTGCAGTATGTTCCATTTTTTTTTTTTTTTTTTTAGCAAAGTTGCTTGAATGAATGAAAACTTGTATAGCGCGGCACATGCGAACTGAATCGCCTCTGGGCGCTTGTTGTTCCTGTCTCCTTTGATATCAAAAGAGAAAAGTCTTGACCTTTTTCCTAAATGCTAGGTGGTTCTCCTCCAACCGAATGCTGGTTGGTAAAGCGTTCCATAGTCTGGGACCTTGGACCGCGAATCTTCTTTCTCCTTTGGACTTGAAGTTGGCTTTCGGAACCTGGAGTAGGTTCTGATTCGTGGATCGCAAAACGCGATTGGGATTATGCGCTTTTATTATTTCGCATAAATAAAGGGGGGCATTCCCATGGACACATCTATGCGTAAGACAGAGAGCTTTAAAAGTAATTCTGTCTTTGACTGGCAGCCAATGAAGGGCTCTCAGTGATGGTGAAATGGATTCCCAGGGTTTTTTCCCAGTCACAAGTCTGGCGGCCGTATTCTGAACGACTTGCAGACGAGCGATTTGGTACTTGGGGAGGCCGAGGTAAAGGGCATTTGCATAATCCAGCCTGGAGTTTACAATTGTTCCCACCACGACCGCTAAATCTTCTTTAGGGATGAACGGAGTGAGTCTGCGTAGTAGGCGCAGTAGATGGTGAGATCCGCTGACTACTGACCCTATTTGTGCGTCCATTGTCATAAAGGAGTCAAAAATGACCCCTAGGCTTTTGACTTTGGCGCTAGGGGTGATGAGCTTGCCCAAAATAGGCGGGGGGGGTCCACACTGTTGAAAGTTGATTCCTGCGCTTGGCGTGAAACAGGAGAAGTTCTGTTTTCGCTCCATTGAGTTTAAGATAACTCTTTGTCATCCAGTCCTCTATCAAAGTGAGGCATGTCTCTAGATTGAGGTGGTGATCCTGTCTGTTGCAGATGCGGAAATACAGTTGCGTATCATCTGCATATGAGTGGTAGAGCAGTTTTTGGCTGCTGATAATCTTAAAAAGAGGACGAAGATATATGTTAAACAGCACTGGTGACAGAGGCGATCCTTGAGGGACTCTGCATGTTACTGTGCGTTTTTTAGACGTAAAAGGTCCTAACTTCACTGTTTGCGATCGGTTTTCCAGAAAAGAGGAGAACCAAGATAAATCGCCTTCTGCGACTCTGGCTACTTCAGCAAGCCGAGTCAGTAACAGATTGTGGTCTACAGTGTCGAAAGCGGCACTTAGGTCCAACAGAACTAGAAGACAAGATTCTCCTTCGTCTGCGGCCTTGAGAACATCGTCCCATACTTTCAGCAATGCTGTTTCCGTCCCGTGTCCGGGACGAAAGCCTGATTGCAATGGGTCAAGTAGCTTGTAGGTATCTAGATGCTTTTGCAGCTGTTGCACCACTACTTTTTCCATTATCTTTGAGAGTACGTTGAGGCTTGTTATGGGACGGCGGTGGAGTGGGTCCTTGGGGTCCAGGGAGGGGTTCTTCATGATGGGTAGGATTATACCCTCTTTCAACTGAGAGGGCACTATGCCCTCCAAGAAAGACTGGTTGATGAGCTGCGTGATGGGAGGAGCCAAGATGTAGGCGCATTCCTTCAGCAGTTTTGTGGGGATAATGTCATTTGGCGCTGTGCCATTACGCAGAGTACAAATGACATTCTTAGTGGTCTCGATGGAGATGGGTTCCAGGGTAAACTTACCTGATATAGGAGAATTACTATGGGTGCTGTGTGAGAGGCTGCAGGGGGGGCTGAGGGGAGAATTGCTTTGCTGAATGCTTTCACGGATTGCCTCGATTTTAGTAACGAAATAATCCGATAGTTCATTGCAAAATTCTTGAGTGTCCGAACTGGGGGCTTCAATGCAACTTGGTTTCATGGTCTGGGTGACCATCTTGAAGAGTTCGCAGGGTCGGTTTAGGGCACCGTTGATAGCCTCTGAAAAATACTTTTTCTTGGCTTGGAAAATTCCTTTGTGGTATTTTCTTGTTGTCGCCTTGTAGATGGATAGGTTTAGCTCTGAAGAACATCTTTTCCAGGCTGATTCTGCCCTTCTGCGTTCTTGCTTCAGTAACGACAGCTGGTTGTTAAACCAGCTGCGGTTGTTTTTCCGAATGCGGGTTCTTCGTTTCGGCGCTACCAAGTCGGCTGACTGTAGCATGGCCGAGTTTATGGCTTCCAATGTTTCAACGGCCGTTTGATGCGGCTGAGTTGTTTCTATTTTTTTCCTTAAAGTAGTTTTGAAGAGTTCCGAGTGGAGCTTCTTCTGACATCTAGTCCAGTGTGTTATCACTGGATTTGATGTTTTTGTTGCAGGGGGGATGGTGGAAATACTGAATGTAATTGCATGGTGATCTGTCCATGGCAATTTTTCATTTTCCCAAATTTTCCCAAAGTGTGTGACCTGAAGCATGTGTGGGCCCACATACTAGTTGCTGCAATCCTAATCCTTCGACGTGGTCAATACAGCCGTCGGCAACGGGGTCTTGTGCGGAGTTGGCCCAGAGATTGAAATCCCTGAGCAGCAAAAGATGTTTGCTGTTGAGGGTGTAAGTGGAGAAGAAATCCGTCCATGATGATAGCAGCTGCGATTTTGGACCAGGCGGCCTATAGCAGAGCAGAATGTGGACGGTCTCCTTTGAACTTGCTTGCAGTTGCAGAGTAAGGGTTTCCATGAATGGAAGAGGGTTTTGGCGGACTGGTTTGGTGATCGTAAGATGAGTCTTGTGGATCACCGCCAGGCCACCTCCTCTTTGCCCTATTCTGTTTTCCGTTATGATACGGTAATTTTCAGGCACCAGTTCTCCTAGAATGGTGTTACAGTCGGCTGTGAGCCAGCTCTCTGTAATAAAGAGAAAGTCTAGATCCTTTTGTTGAATGAAGTCGCGAATTTCTAGTCGGTGTTTTACTGCCGATCTTGTGTTGATCAGAGCACATGATATGTGCTTGAGCTGGGGTAAATGGCTGAAATGTCTGACCGTCGATCTATGATCGATTCTCAATAGTCGCTCAGTTCTTAGGGCCTTTTTGGTGATGGCTGGCAGTATTGCGGCGCATTGCCTCAAACTCCAAATGGTGTCGGCAGAATATTGCCGACCTGCCATGATCGCCAATGCGCCGGGGGGGGGGGAGTTCAGGGGCAAATGGGGAGAGGAATTGGCTAATTCCTCTCCCTGACTTGGTCCAGAGGAAGGCAAAAAACCCTGGCGGCGCTAGGACAATACGCTCCGGTAGGGAAAAAATTCCTTCCTGACCCCTGCAAGAGGCGATCGGGTGACCCCTGGATCAAGCTTCTGTTCGTTGGAGAGACTAGGGGGGGCTGGGGATGAGAGGTGAGTGTGTTGCTGGTACAGAAAGATGGTTGCCTGAACAGGCAGTGGGATGCAGACCAGGGCTGACAGGTGGGGTACTTCTGTAATGCTGGGGGGGCTAAGAGGGTGACAATAAGGCCGGGTACAAGCTATCATGAGGTGAGGTGGGATTTCCTGGAGGCTGGGTGAGGATTGTAGGGCGTGAGGAGCGGCGCGCCTGTTAGGCCGCAAGTGAAGCCGCGGTCTTTCCTAGATCGCGGCCCCGCGATTCAATGCCGTCTGGCGCGGGTCTCCAAAAAAGCCCTGGAATGGCGGAAATGTCGTGGGGGGGTGACAGAAGGGGGGCCCTAATGATGATGGGGGTATGGGAAAGCAGGGGACCGCGGAATGAAGCCGGAGAAGGAGCAGGAGAGATCCGTGTTGCTGAGGCTATCCTGAAAAGGACGGCCGTCAGCAGCTTACCTGCAGGAGAGCCAGGAGAGCCAGGGAGCCAGGGAGCCAAGGGGCTGATCTAGTAACGAGGAGAGGTCAGATTGGGGCATAGGTAAAGTCCAGGAGCTGGGGCTGGAGCTGGGCTGACTAGCAGGCTGGGAGAGACACTGCCTAACTGCCTCCTACGCCTGCCTGGAGCTATGACACACACGCTCCTACTCCTAGGAAACGTGCGCCGCTGGGAGCTCCTGAAGCTAATCCATCTGCCTCACTGCTTTTTAAGGAACATGGGGGGGGGTGGTTATTTATGAAAGGCAAATCCACTTTGCACTACAAGTGCACTGCAAGTACCCTGATGTGCCCATGTACCCCATGTGCCCTGATGTGCCCCATATGTTCTGATGTGCCCCATGTGCTCTGATGTGCCCCATGTGCCCTGATATGCCCCATGTATATAAATAAATAATAGTGCAGCGCAAAACAGTGAATATAAACTACAACATCATATAACAGTGATATAACACTCAAATAAGGTCAGCTAGAAACACATATTTTAAAGCATGACAACAGAAATGGCATGAAGCAAAAAGCAAAAGGCAAAAAACACAGAAGTGAGTCCATATAGTGCTTGAGTGCAACTTAAATCCAAAACAGGTGCAGAAAGATCCAAACAAGTGATGTCCAGAGAACCTCCACCAAATAGCAGGAATGGCCTCTCACCTTAATTATTCGACCTGCAATAGGTCACACAGCATGAAATATATGAAGAACCTCCGGTTCACACAGGGACAGCAAGCAGCAGCAGCTCAAATATGGTAGACTCACTCAGAGGTAAGGTAGGCAATCAGGGCCTGCAGAAAAGAAGCCCTGCCCCATGTACCCTGATGTGCCCCATGTACCCTGATGTGACCCATGGACTCTGATGTGCCCCATGTTATTTGATGTGCCCCATGTACCCTCAAGTGCCCCATGTGCTTTGATGTGCCCCATGTACCCTCATATGCCCCCTTGTGGCCTGATGTGCTGTGCCCTGATGTGCCCAATGTACACTGATGTGCTATGCCCTGATGTGCACTGTACCCTGATGTGCTGGGCTCTGTATCCTGATGTTCTGTGTCCTGTACCTTGCTGTGCCATGTTCCCTGATGTGCCATGTGCCCTGTCCTGATGTGCTGTGCCCTGTCCTTATGTGCTGGGTCCTGATGTGCCCTGTACCTTGATGTGCCATGCTCTGATGTGCCCTGTACCCTGATGTGCTGGGCTCTGTACCCTGATGTTCTGTGCCCTGTACCTTGCTGTGCCATGTACCCTGATGTGCCACGTGCCCTATCCTGATGTGCTGTGCCCTGTCCTTATGTGCTGAGTCCTGATGTGCCCTGTACAATAATGTGCCGTGCCCTGTACCCTGATGTGCCATGCCCTGTACCCTGATGTGATGTGCCCTGATGTGCTGTGCCCTAGGCCAGTCTGGATAAAGTCCAGGGCCACATTTTGTCTCAGTCCAGCCCTGCCTGTTTTCTGACCTCACAGAAATGTTAGAAAATTTAATCTATGGACACTTATTTGTTTGCAATATATTGCCTTAAAGTTTACAGTTCTCTATGTTCACATTTAGCAATTTGTTATTGTGTTTTTTATTTTCATAGTAATGTGATACGCAACTAGTTGATTTATTTTATTTTTGTGGTACAAGTTGTTATGTAGTATTACATTTACTGATATACATTAGGTGCCTAGGTATGATTTGATGCACTAGATAGCATTGATTTATTTGAATTTAGAGCAGCAAAATTCATAAATACACATTTTCTCATTTCCCTTCAAATGCCAGCTGCTTAGGGTTAGATGAAGTTTGTAGTGCTAGATAGACCCTTGTGACACTCTGAGACAGATTAGGACCCACCTGAGAGTTGGTTCTTTCAGTCAACAAACTGGCTGAAGGAGGATTTCCTGTGCATTTAAGGTACATTCAAACAGGGACAGACTGACCATTCGGCACTTGTGCACTGCCCGAGGGCCAAATGACACCAGGGGGGCCCCATCAGGGTTGCCAGCCTCAGTAAAACCAGGGACAGTATGTAAAAATGTGTTTTTTTTACATCTGTCCCTGAAATGTCCCTTACCAGCATCCTTTTGGTCTAAAAATCCAAAGATTATAGCTGCCCCTGCCTCTCCAGTCCCTTCTCAGTGTGTGTATGTATACTGTGTGTGCATACTGTGTGTATGTATGTGTACTCTGTGTGTATGTATACTGTAAACGGGGGGGGGGGGGGGCTGGGGGGCCAGGCACAGCAAGGTGTTTTTTCAACCCCTTTAACTTACAGAATATTGTGCAATATTGGCACTACATCGGCAATTGTACCTCTGGTGCCAAACTCTTGTACCGGACCACTGTCCCATATTTATATATCACAGGATTAGAGGGCCGGACCCAGAGCAGAACCCACCAAAGAGACCAAAGAACTGGGAAAGCTGTTCAATTCAGCACCTATATAGCTATTTCAACACTCTTACAAGCTGCATGCATAGTTGAAAAACATGTGGTAAACTTATTTCACTTATGTAACTAACGCAATAGAGACTTTACAGATTGCTGTTTGTCCCAGTATAAGCCCTGCTGTGCAGTTCATTACAAAAGGCTAGGATCCAGTAACATTGGTGTAGTTATACTGTGATACATTTAGCTATTTTCAAGGTACACATAATCAATGTTTGATATATATACCTGGAGGTTAGCTTTACAATCATTCCCACTCCTCCTGCTCCTTCCTTAGCTGGGTCAACAACTTTTTTCCTTTCCAGGGCCTTAGATATTTTTTTCTTTTTATTGGAAGGGAAGGTTCAGCCTTGGGGACACAGTCCAGAGGAATACAATTAGGCAGCACTACCAGTGCTTTGGGTGCCAGGCATGCCTGTCAGCCCTAGCTGCTTTGCCATAGACTCTCTGTTTGCACCCCCCCCCCCATCTATGCCCCAGTTTCCATCCCCTACACTTCCTTGTCCAATCTACTGCCCCAGTGCACACCTAATGTTTCTGTTTAGACCAATCATATGCCAAGATGATATACCACAGCAGGTAAGCCCTTCTAGCCCCTTTGGTAGAAATAGGTACTGTCACCTGCTTACAAACAGATGAGGTTAGGCAGTATCAAAGTTGTTACTGTAAACATCATTTTGGATCATTTAAAAGATAAGGAATTTTAGCTAATTTGCTGTCAAAAGGAATCATAAGGACAGAGTCTACATACATAATTAGCAACAAGTGCATTCTGATGATGTGTAAATTGTTTGTTGATTACTTTTTGCTTAATTAGCTTAGTTTAATAAATTGTGTTTCACCCACTGATGAAAGGTTTGTGAAAATTAATGTTACTAGTAATCTGTTGCATTAATTGGCACCTTTACATAACATGATTAAAAAAAATATTTCTATGATTTGGGTATGTGTGATTACTGTAGGTTTCCAATGTCTTCCAGTCGTGTTACAGCAGTGGCCAAAAGTTTTAAGAATGACACGCATATTCATTTTCAAAAGGTCTCAGTTTTTATGATGGCAATTTGCATATACTCCTGAAGGTTATGAAGAGTGATCAAATGATCAAAAATGATCAAATTGCATTTTTTTGCAAAGTCCCCCTTTGTCATGAAAATAAACGTAATCCCATAAAAAAAATAAAAAAAAAATTAAAAAAAATTCCACTGCAGTTGTGAAGAATAGTGATGAGCCGAATACGCCATATTCGATTTCGCGATATTTCACGAATATATAGAAGAAAATTCGCGAAATATTCGTTAATATCGAATATTCGTGATATTTTATAAAAAAAAAAATTTAGCGAAATTTTGTTAATGCGAATTTGATTGCGAAATTCTCGTCAACACGCGAAAACGGAGATAATTTCCTGGATTACTAAACTAATATGCACTAAACACTAACTCTACTTACACAAACTTATATGACTAAACTAAAGCAAATTTTTTTTTTTATATATATACACAAAACACAGAAGGGCAGAGAAAGTATTTGCGAATATTCGTAATACGAATATTCGCATTGCGAATATTCGGCAACATAAAAGGATCGCCTCAGCTACTCGGCCCAGGGTCTCTAATCATACCAGCAATGCTTTTAGACGTCGATGGAGATCACTAGGATGTGATCTGTTTTAAAAATAAATTTGAAAAAATACGAATATTCGCAATAGCGAATATGCACCGCGATATTCAATTTATTCGCGAATACTCGAATATGCAATATTCGTAACGAATATTCGCAATGCGAATATTCGTGAGCAACACTAGTGAAGAAGGCTTCAGGGCACCCAAGAAAGCCCAGCAAGCGCCAGAGCTGTCTCCTACAGTTGATTCAGCTGCGTGATTGGGGCACCACCAGTGCAGAGCTTGCTCAAGAATGGCAGCAGGTGGGTGTGAGTACATCAGCACGTACAGTGAGCAAAGGCTTTTGGAGGCTGGCCTGGTGTCAAGAAGGGCAGCAAAGCAGCCACTTCTCTCTGGGAAAAACATCAGGGACAGACTGATATTCTGCAAAATAGGTAAAATATGGACTGCTGAGGACTAGGGTAAATTCATTTTCTCTGATGAATCCCCTTTTCCGATTGTTTGGGGCATCCAGAAAAAACCTTGTTTCGGAGAACAAAGGGTGAGTGCTACCATCAGTCCTGTGTCATGCAAACTGTAACGGTCAACACCGTTTACGATTTTCCATTCCACCGACCCAACACAGCTTATCCGACACTCCACAATCCGGCAGACACCACCCATTCCATTTCCCAGAATAAACGAGAAACGCACAGCTCTGTTCTCTGGTTCCAAAATGAATGAATACTTTAATGGTACACTAAGCTGGTTATATACAGTTTAAGAAACCAAGTGAACAATGAATCAACTCCACCCACCACATTACACAAGGCACTTCAATACACACTCTCTTAGACAATGACATTCAGTTGAGTTAATTATTAGTCATCCCCCAGACGTCCCGACTCCGTAATGCACATTCCTTTGTAGATATAATTGGCATGCTAATCCATTAAACCTGAAAAGAGACGTCTGACCTTTAGACTGCTAACTCACAACACCTCTATCATCAATAGTATCTTCACACCAAGCAGTGTCATTAGCATACACAATTAAATATCTAGGAGCAGACTCAATTAACACCTCAAGAGCATGTGTCTCCACATTGAATGAAAACACTCCATTGACCTGTTGGAGTCAGACTTTAACAACTTGTAATATTTCAAGATATCCTGCAATACATGAATTATCAGTAATGTCCCATCTCATGTAATTTATGATATAATTTCTCAGTCATCCTATGCCCCTAAGGCCTCGTACACACGATCAAATCTGTCCGCTGGAAACGGTCCGCTGGACCGTTTCAGCAGACAGATTCGATCGTGTGTACGGCCGAGCAGACAGATTTGTCCACCCGACAGATTTCAAAGCATGCTTTGAAATCTATCGGGTGGGAATCTGTCCGCCCGACATGTCTGCTGGTTAGTACACTTACCAGCAGACATGTCGTCCCGCACCGCCGCCGCACCGCCGCCGAATGGATTCGGCGCATGCGCGGAAGTGTTTTACTTCCTGGTGCGGTGACGTGGCGGCGTCAACGGCACCGCCACGTCACCGACACGTCAGCGCGCCGTCTGCTGGCGGGGATTTTGGTTTGCTCGTGTGTACACGCGAGCAAACCAAAATCCCAGCAGACAGATTTGTTCAAATCTGTCGGACGGACAGATTTGAACAAATCTGTCCGCTCGTGTGTATGGGGCCTAAGGGACATAGAATGACCCTAGACCCAAGAGTCATTGGTGAAGCCAGCACAGAAGTACACCGCATCCTTCAAAAGTCTCAGAGTATCATGGGTCATTCCGTTACACCAACAGTAAAGCATCGTGAGACCATTCATGTGTGTCTCAGCCAAGGGAGTGGGTTCACTCACAATTGTGCCTAAAAACACAGCCATGAATAAAGAATGGTACAAAAACATCCTCCGAGATCAACTTCTCCCAACCATCCAAGAACAGTTTGGTGATGAACAATACCTTTTCCAGCATGATAGAGCACCTTGCCATAGGGCAAAAGTGATAACTAGGTGGCTTGGGAAACAAAACATTGAAACATTTGGGTCCATGACCAGGAAACTCCCCAGACCCTAATCCCATTGACAACTTGTGGTCAATCCTCAAGAGGTGGGAGAACAATAAAAAAAAAAACATACATTTTGACAAACTCCAAGTATTGATTATACAAAAATGGACTGCCATTACCGTATTTATCGCGGTATAACGCGCTCCCGCGTATACCGCGCACCCCCAAAGTGCCCCCCAATCCTGTGGAAAAAAAGTTATTTTGTACTTACAGTTTTGGTGTCTTGCGCGGCGTCCATCGGCGGCCTCGTCGGGTTTGGCGTCCTTCTGCGGCTTCGGGTGTCCTTCTGCGGTGGGTCCGGTGTCCTCTGCGGCGGGTCCGGTGTCCTCTGCGGCGGGTCCGGTGTCCTCTTCGGCGGGTCCGGTGTCCTCTTCGGCGGGTCCGGTGTCCTCTTCGGCGGGTCCGGTGTCCTCTTCGGCGTGTCCGGCGTCCTCGCGTCCTCCCCGCTCGTTTCCCGCGCCGAGTTTTGAATACTGCGCCAGCATATACTGAGCGCAGTACACTCGGGCAGGCTCGGCAACTTTCGCGCTCACGTCCTGTACGTCCAGGACGTGACCGCGGAAGAAGCCGAGACTGGCCGAATATACCCGAGTGTACTGCGCTCGGTATATGTCGGCACAGTATTCAAAATTCGGCGCGGGAAAGCGGGTATCGGCGTATATCGCGCACCCACGATTTTGCCCTGATTTTCAGGGCAAAAAAGTGCGCGATATACGCCGATAAATACGGTAGTTAGATCATGGCCCAGAAGTTGAATGACAGCATGCCAGGATGAATTGCAGAGGTCTTGAAAAAGAAGGGTCAATGCTGCAAATACTTTTTAACTTAAACAATAAGATACAGTTGACCCAAAATAAGTTTCCCATACCATAAGAGTAGCCACTGATTATTCTTATTTGGTTACAGAATGACACACTGTCCAATAGTGGGTGGCCATGCTCCTTCAGAACAGAATTGTGTTTTTCTTTTTTTAAATACCTTTTCTTCCAAAACAGCAGAGACAACTACTTGGCTTATAGAAAGTCCCATATAATGGCAGATGTATTACCTTTTCTAAAAACTTGCAATGTTTCAATGCAATCCAAATCAGTCACTGGCATCCATTAATTGAAAGTCCCACTTGTGATATACTGTATATCATTTTACTCATATGCTTTGTTTTACAGACTTTTAGACCTACAGTAGTATACCACTGCCTATTTACCTAAGTGTTCTTTTTAATTGATATAACATAATAACATAGACTTGGTCTGTTTTACAGCAATACCCTAAACTGTAGCTGTAGGATGCAAATAAAATGCTTGTGTGTTCCACGTATGAAGAAAAAAAAAATCAGCATTAACTGGAGTGTGCTTCAAATACGCAATAAAGCTTTAGATTGCGGTTTGATTTATTTACTGTCTTACCACTAAAAGGATTGAGGGTATCTATTATTATTTTACCGCATTGCTCTAAAACATACCAAGTGCTTATTTATGCCAACAAGGAAGTGTGCTATAATAACACTATTTTTAATACACTATCCAAGGTCTGTGAAGAACTTAGCTCAGCAAAGTACCAAATTAGCTTCATGCAGCCATTTTGTTTTTTAAAATTACCAAATCCCATGTGAGGTGAAACATTTGGAATTGCTTCCAGGTAAGGTGTGAATTTCTATGCCACCTCAAATGGCAACTGGTGAACTTTAATATATCAGCGCAACCAGGGGTGGACTGGGACACAAATTTGGCCCTGGACTTCATCCAGACCGGCCCACCTAATTTTTGCAAACACACACACACAAAAACAGTATATAGTCTATACGCAATTGCGCAAAAAAAAAAAAAGTAAAAACATTCTGCTGTAAGTATAAAATGCTTTTTTATTCTGTGACCAGTAAATTCATTCATCTGTAACCGTGACCAGTGGCAGTACATTAAGACCCCTTTCACACTGGAGCGTATTGCAGGCACTATAGCGTTAAAAATAGCGCCTGCATTCCACCCTCAAACAGCTGCGCCATTGTCTCCAGTGTGAAAGCCCAAGGCTTTTACTTCTTTTACTTCTCCACCGCTCCTGTCTATTGAAATCAATGGGACTTCAGCAGCGCATTGTGGACGGTTTTAACACTTTCTTGTCCGCTAGCGGGGGGAAAACCGCCCCGCTAGCGACCGAAATGCACCACAAATCCACCCATAGCGTTGGTGGTAAAAATAGCGGCGTTTTACCACCAGCGCTATGGGCGGCTCAGTGTGAAAGGGGTCTAATACATCAGTTACTATGACCAGTGGCAGTGCATTTACCCCCCCCCCCCATGCTGTATAATAAAAACAAAATCACAGACACATACACTGACCCCCCCTCCTGACACACACACTGACCCCCCCTCCTGACACACACACTGACCCCCCCTCCTGACACACACACTGACCCCCCCTCCTGACACACACACTGACCCCCCTTCCTCACACACACACTGACCCCCCTTCCTGTCACACACACTGACCCCCCCTCCTGACACACACAATGACCCCCCCTCCTGACACACACAATGACCCCCCCTCCTGACACACACACTGACCCCCCTTCCTGTCATATACACTGACCCCCCCTCCTGACACACACACTGACCCCTCCTCCTGACACACACTTCCTTTCACAGTCCCCTCCTTTCTGGTATCCTTTACAGCCATCATCTTTCTTTGCAACAAACACAGTTCCCTTTATGTCAGTGCCCCCTCCCTTACCTTACACAGAAGGGAGAAGACAGAGGATGCGACGTGTCCAAGCAGAAGGCGGGAGATGTTCAACTTTCAATGTAACAGAAAGACGATTGGTTGCTAGGACTGCCCCTAGCAACCAATCACAGGCTTTTTAACTTGAAAAGTTGGACAGCTCTGCCTACTGCTCGGACATTCTCTATTGTATTGTATAGATGAAAGCAGCTGTGAGGGGGGGGGGGGAGTTACACAGCAGAGAAGAGGACACCCAGGCAGGATGGTCAACAGGTTCACTGTTGTCATCATGCACTCCACCCGCCATGCACCCCCTCCAGCAGCGATACTCTGCAGCCTGCACTGGAACCGTGCATGTGCAGTAGTTACGGCTCCGGCTGCCACCTTCCTCCCCAGCCAGCAGTCAGACTCTGCAGCCGCACGACCCGATACTGATGTGCGGGGCCCCTTCGTCCAGTACATAGCAAACACTGCCTATATACACTCTGAATGTCAGAGTGTATACAGGCAGTGTTTGCAAATGTACTGGACGAAGGGGCCCCGCACATCAGTATCAGGGCGTGCGGCTAAATTGAGAGTGAAGCTGTCAAATCTAAGCACTGTCGGGGATGAGGGGGGGGGTCCCCGCATATCGGCCCCGCCCATTCCCGACATCGTTTTGACAGCTCTACTCTCACTGCAGCTGCACGGCCCCGCTTGCCCACCAATCACTGGATTTTTACACTGGGGACGAGACTCCTGGCTTTTTGGGGACCCATTTGGGGCTCTAGTCACCCCCTCCCAACGCCCCTGAGTGACAACTGGCCCACTGAGCCATCGGCCCACCGGGAAACTCCCGGTAGTCCCGATGGCCAGTCCATCCCTGAGCGCAACAGAAGGGTTGGGTAATATAAAAGGCAAAGTATTAAGGTGACTTAAGTCTAACAGCAGCAGCGAGCACACTGGAAGTAGCACCACATGAGCAGATCTCCCACTATTTTCCGAAACCTCCAAGGTGCATACTTGTTCCAGACTAAAAGCTGTCAGAGGAGCGAAGCAACTATAAAGGGGAAACCCCAGAGCTTGCACCTCAACAACAAATTTGCAAGGGCAGCCCCATATTCCTGTGCTAATTGGTTCTCTTTAAAGATGTAACCTAACCTTCAGTTTTATTAATGTGTTTTATTTCCCATGGGAAAAAGTACAGGTGGTAGTGCCCCATCATTTTATGTGTTGTGTAAGGCTGGCTGTGAGGTCAGACAAGGCACTTCCTTCTACTGTACCTTCACATTTGTCTGACAATACAGCTAGCAAGGACACTGCTGCTTTGATGGAGGGAACTTTTCTCTGTCTCCAAGCACTTGCCTAAAATTTCTCAACAAGAAGGCAGGAGGAGGGAGACATGTCAGTTAAAATGTTCCAGGCAAGTCATTGCAGAAAGGTAAAAGTGCAGTTTGTCTCCTCTTTTGTCTCCTTGCTAGTTGTGTTGTCTGATGGCAAGTGAGGGAGGAGACCCCACTTTAATCTACCTTTTGACTGCCGATCAGCCCTTCTTCAGACCTCAGATTAGCGCCTTTTGTTTCACTTTTTAGACCGCTGATCAATCAACCCCTCTTCAGACCTCAGACCAGCAAAGTGCCACAGAACAAGTGAAGTAAATTCTTGAATTCTCTTACAGCTCAAGGCATGTGAGGTTTTTAAAACTTTAAAATGTTCGTCAGGTTAAACTTGTGCTGGTGACAATGGTTTTATAAAATTGGAAGTAAGGGAACATTTCCAACAGGGATTCAGACAGCAATAAAAATCTAACAGGGGTTCCAGCCTTACCCAACTTTACGATAAAAAAAGTTGGCTTTTACTTTACCACATGTTGACAAGAAAGCATTGAAAAGACTACCGTATTTGCCCGTGTATAAGGCGACCCCCTAATTTTTCATTTTTTTTAAAGATTTTTTTGCCTGTACTCACCGTATAAGACGAATCCCTTTCCGAGGCTTCCGGCACTTCATATTTCTTCCTTCTGGAGCCATATTCTTCTTCATTCTTGCTGGAGCTGGAGCCATAATATTCTTCCTTCTTGCTGGTGCTGGAGCCAATCACAGCGAGCCATGTATTCTATTAATGAATATAAAGCCTGCTTGGATTGGCAGAGGCTGTAACATCATCAGCCACATGCCTCTCTGGCTAAGTGGTATATGCTGTATGTAGCCGAAGCTACATACAGTATTACCGCACATGCAGCAGGCATCCGAGCAGCTGACCTGGTGTATAAGATGTCCCTTGCTTTTTGGCCATTTTTTTTAAGTGTAAAAGGTAGTCTTATATGCCAGCAAATACAGTATATATTACAAGGGTGGATTCTGGGTAAAATTACAGTTTTCAAGGTATCAAAATAAACAATGTTTTCAGTGCTTGAATTAAACTCTTTAGCTAGCAGTGTGTACAGTATCTTAAGGGCAGCTGGGTTAGACTATCAAACAGGATGTAAGAAATAAAGGGATTATGGGACAATGATAGGTATCTCAGAGTGATGTAATTCAGATCAATGACAAAAAAAGATGAAAGCGAAATACTGAAGTATACATTTAATGCAATTTTACAAAATGTAGTTGTGCAAATGTCTTTGGAAAGCTTGCCATTGACCTAAGCAAAATTATTTACTTTATTTGTTAAAGTAACCTACACAGGAATACAGACACAATTTAAAGAACAAGGTAAATCCATAATTTTCTATGCAGTTATCTAGATGACTAAATTTTCTTCCCCCTCCAGTTTACACCGTACTTAACTTTTCTTCCAATAACCCCAGGGGTATTAGTGAATATGGTAAATGACATGATGCAAAAGGGTTTGTCAGGGGATTATGGAATCAGGTGATGGAAAAGGGGTTATTGGAAGAAGAGTTGTTCATATACTACTTTCCCCATCTGACCCTTTTGTAACATCCTATTGAACACCCCTACACATTATAAACCTTGAATAAAAGCCTATCCTAGCCTTATCACTCCATAATCTGTAAATTAACCCCATTTTCTAACACCTCACACCCTCCTACCTTAGGTTTATCCAGCTACAAGTTTGAACCTACAAAAGTGGAAGGCGCAATGTTATAATTATCTATGCATGTCGCATAATTCTGCATAATCAATGGGTTAAAGGTTTTCCAGGTACCTATTTGTAGCTACATACACTGATAACTGTCCCTATGGCACAGTATGTAACAAAGGCTAAACAAATGCATGGAATTTTTTATAAAAAGTATGATTTTATGGAAACCTTTTGCTGCACTTATAGTTAATCTATCATATGGGTGATAAAGCTTGATTTAATCAGTTAAAGTCCTGCAGTGCTCTGCAGTAATCTCTGTCCTTCAAGAGATAAAGGTGACAGACAAAATGCACAAGTCATTAATATTCAATGTGTAGATATCTGATATTTAAACTAAGAGGACCTGATATCTTCTGGACAGTAAACAACACAAAAAAATGCTTTGACCAGGCAATGTCACCAATCTTTATAGGATTTTCCAAAAGGAATATATGGATAAATGCCCTGGATGTCATTGGGAAAGGAAATAAGGGGAAATTTCCACTATGGGCAAACAGACAACCAGAAACTATTTTCTCAAAGAATAAAAAGCATGAAAAATCAGAAAATTACCTAACTTTAGAAAAAAAAATATGTAATCTTACTTTATGTTGTTTGTAGACAAAAAAGGAAACTTGGGAGTGCAGAAATGGTCCAACTGCTCTCCAGTGTGATCAGTGGCGTGTATAGGGTAAAGAAGCCATGGCAAGTGCCATGGGCGCCATATGAAGAGGGCGCTGATGAGTGGCTGGGCAGAAAGGCACTTACCAGGGTCTGAGGATCTCTTCTTCCCTCCTCCCGAGCATAGGCAGGATTTCCTTTTTAGCACCTTTGCTAATAGACAATGGCAGCGCTATCCCTGCTGCGTTCAGCCACAGCCCTCCCAGGCTCTCCCATTCCATCTGGTCAGATTGGCAGCGCACAAAGAAGACAGAGGAACACAGTTTCTCCCTCTCCTCTGTGAAAACTGAGGCCTTAAGTGATGAAGATTTCATCACTTCCAGTATTGGTTCCACATTTACCTGGCCTTGGAGGGCAGTGGAGGGATCAGGGGTCTAATAAACCCCAGATTTCTCCATAAAGAGGATATGTTCCTACCAAAGGTATCACAAGGGATGATAAATATATATAGTTTTGTTAGCTGTTTCTTTTTTTTAAGGTTATCTGAGAGATGGGTTTCAAGTGTTTCGACAGGGGCGCAGTTTCAGTACTTGCCACAGGCTCTATTTTCACTAGCTATGCTTCTGAGTGTTATTCTCTACTGGCTTGCACAGAAACACCCTTAGCCCAACTTTACGTTTGGAGACAGAATGAAGGAAGCATTAGTAGGCAACTTCCAGTGATCCTTATAATGGGGCAGTATAATATACATTAAAGCGGATCTCCACCCTAAAGTGAAGATCCGCTGATCGGAACCCTCCCCCCTCCGGTGTCACATTTGACACCTTTTAGGGGGGTGCAGATACCTGGCGGGAGCCAATCGGCGGGCGCAGCGTGGATGAAGGGGGGAGCAGCAGGGAGACGAGCGATCGCTCGTCCTCTGCTGCGGACGCCGCTGGACTCCAGGACAGGTAAGTGTCCTAATATTAAAAGTCAGCAGCTGCAGTATCTGTAGCTACTGGCTTTTAATATACCTTTTTTAATGGGCCTTTTTTTTAAGGTCTTTTTTTTACCTGTCTACAGTAATTGATTCATCCACCAAGATCAGCCAGCTAGTAGGCATCTGCTTATAGAGAAGACCCTGTTCCAACCAAACCCAATGAGATCAGACAACTGTTATATTATATGTTTGGCCAGTTTTATGTGTCCTAATCCTTTAGTGAAAAGAATATCAAAATGGGTCACCTATTTAGCAGTTACATTGCACAGTGTCGATACTTTAATAGAGTATTGATTTATCAGAAAAATAATTGGTAAAACTGACAAATCACATTAGGTCAAAGGTCTATCATCTGCTTACATTGCCTGCATGGTAACACAGCTACTAATTACGTTAATTAACAGGGTTCTGTTCTGCTCTTGGCAATCACCCTTAGCATATGTGCTGTGAGGCTGATAAAAACAGACGAGACAAGAAATCAAAATACATTTCACAAACTTTATTGCACAATGCTCCTTGAAATATACCTTGGATTACAATAGAAACCAAGAAAATGCTGGAAAACAGTGGAGCAGCCCATAGGAAGGAGATAGACACCTAGGCCCGATCCACGTACCCCAGCGTATCTTTGTGCGGGCGTAGCGTATCTTATTTACGCTATGCCGCCGCAACTTAGAGAGGCAAGTGCCGTATTCGCATTGTACTTGCGTCCTGAGTTACGGCGGCGTAGCGTAGATGGGCCGGCGTAAGTCGGCGTAATTCAACGTAGGCTGGCAGTGGGCGTGTTGTATGTAAATTAATGGTGACCCCACGTAAATGATGCATGCGCCGTCCGTGGACGTATCCCAGTGCGCATGCTCTGAATCACGTCGCAAACGCAAATACTCAATGCTTTCGACGTGAACGTAACTTACGCACAGCCCTATTCGCGTACGACTTACGCAAATGACATAAACGACGTACAATTCGACGCTGTTCTAACGTCCATACTTAACATTGCCTGCGCCTCATATAGCAGGGGTAACTTTACGCTGCTTATACACCTTACGTAAACGACGTATATCAATGCGCCGGGCGCACGTACATTTGTGAATTGGCGTATCTAGCTCATTTGCATATTTTTAATGGGACTGTCTAATGCGCCCAGCGTAACTATGCGCCCACGATACGCCGGCGTAGGTGAATTACACCAGACGACTGAAGCCATATTTTCCGGCGTATCTTGCTTTGAGAATCGGCGCAAAGCTACGACGGCGCACATTTGAAATTACGGCGGCGTATCTGGAGATACGCCGGCGTAATTCCTTTGTGGATCTGGGCCCTAGTCCGGGTGAATCTGGCAGCAAACTCCTGACCATGGACAGACCTTGTGACTTTTGTCTCTTCACCAGAGTTTACACAGGGATTAGACCCAGGGCTTCCACATATGTTAAAAATCCCTCATCTGGATACTACTGTACTTGTTCTGCAACACATGAAGGCAGGTATTTTCTCTGCAGTTGCTTGTGCATTGTGGCCAGGGACAGTATCAAAAGTGCAATATAACGACAGGTGACTGCGTGAGATCATCAGATCTGACAAACCTACAAATATGATTCCATGTAATAAAGATGTAAAGAAACTAATTTGGACATTTTCATTATATTAAATAAACTTTCCATCCATAACCATATGGGATACAATTACATCTGTGGGACCAACCAGCTTTTACATTCCACTTTATAAGTTAAAGTGGAGTTCCGGCCACAATTTCACTTTTTAAATATAAATACCCCTGTAATACACAAGCTTAATGTATTCTAGTAAAGGTAGTCTGTAAACTGAGGTCCGTTTTGTTAGGTTGTTATAGCATTTAGATACTTTATAAAACAGGAATTGACCGTGGCCATCTTAAGTGTGGGAATCCATGAAGCCAGACTGTATGACTTCCTGGATTTCAGCTTTGCATATCTCGCACATGCTCAGTGCTGCACAAGCAATGTAATATGTTACAGATCAGGTTTCAATAGCAAAATCTCTCCTCCCCTCCTCCTTCCAGGAACCAGGAAATATACTAAATAATTTGTTATGTAGATATATCTGCACCGCACACCACACCGATCACAGCGCACCGATCACAGCGCACCGATCACAGCGCACCACAACGCCCCGATCACAGCACACCGATCACAGCGCGACGATCACAGTGCGACGATCACAGCACACCTCACAGCGCAATGATCACAGCACAGTGCACCGATCACAGCGCACCGAGCACAGCACAACGCACCGATCACAGCACACCGATCACAGCACACCGCACAATGCACCGATCACAGCACATCGATCACAGCACACCGCACAATGCACAGATCACAGCGCACCTCACAGCGCACCGATCACAGCGCACTGATTACAGCACACCGATCACAGCACAGCACAACGCACCGATCACAGTACACCGATCACAGCACAGCACACCGCACAATGCACCGATCACAGCGCACCAATCACAGCGCACCGATCACAGCGCACCGATCACAGCACAACGCACCGATCACAGTACACCGATCACAGCACAGCACACCGCACAATGCACCGATCACAGCGCACCAATCACAGCGCACCGATCACAGCGCACCGATCACAGCACAGCACACCGATCACAGCACAGCACACCGATCACAGCGCACCGATCACAGCACAGCACACCGATCACAGCACACCGATCACAGCGCACCGATCACAGCGCACCGATCACAGCGCACCGATCACAGCGCACCGGTCACAGCACAGCACACCGATCACAGCGCACCGATCACAGCGCACCGATCACAGCACAGCACACCGATCACAGCGCACCGATCACAGCACAGCGCACCGATCACAGCGCACCGATCACAGCGCACCGATCACAGCGCACCGATCACAGCGCACCGATCACAGCACAGCACACCGATCACAGCGCACCGATCACAGCGCACCGATCACAGCGCACCGATCACAGCACACCGATCACAGCACAGCACAACACACCGATCACAGCACAGCACAACGCACCGATCACAGCACACCGATCACAATGCACGATCACAGCGCATCGATCACAGCGCACCGATCACAGCTTACCGATCACAGCACAGCACAATGCACCGATCACAGCACAGCACACCGCACCGATCGCAGCACAACATTTAGTAAATATTCCCACATCGCATAGACCCCCCGCCCAATTGCATCACAATACCCACAAAATTGCATCGCCCCAGCCAGCACATCGCATTGCCCCCGCGAAATCACATCTCCTCCATCCCAGCACCCCCCCCTTGCCAAATTGCATCACATCGCCCCAGCACATCACATCACACTGCCACCAAATCGCATCGCCCCAGCACATTACACAGCCCTTGTACCTCTGGACCCCTTTACATTACACAGCACTCTGGATCCCTTTACGTTACACTGCACCCTGCACCTCTGGACCCCCTTTACATTACACTGCACCCTGCATCACTGGACCCCTTTACATTACACAGCACCCTGCACCTTTGGACCCCTTTACATTACACAGCTCTTGTACCTCTGGACTCCTTTACATTACACAGCACCCTGCACCTATGGACCCCTTTACATTACACAGCACCCTGCACCTTTGACCCCTTTACATTACACAGCACCCTGCACCTTTGGACCCCTTTACATTACACAGCACCCTGCACCTCTAGACGCCTGTATGTTACACAGGCACCCCCCTTAACAGTTCTGGGCCCCCTAATTGTTACTCAGACCCCTCTACAGTACAGATCCCCCTTCCTACAATACAGACCCCCACTACAGTGAAGACCCCCCTTCCTACAATACATGACCCCCCTTCCTACAATTCAGACCCCCCTTCCTACAATTCAGACCCCCGCTACAGTAAAGACCCCCCCTTCCTACAGTACAGCCCCCCCTTCCTACAATACAGACCCCCACTACAGTGAAGACCCCCTTCCTACAATACAGACCCCAGCTACAGTGAAGACCTCCCTTCCTACAATACAGACCCCCCTTACTACAATACAGACCCCCGCTACAGTGAACCCCCCCCCTTGCTACAATACAGACCCCCGCTACAGTGAAGACCCCCCCTTCCTACAATACAGACCCCCCTTCCTACAATACAGACCCCCGCTACAGTGAAGACCCCCCTACAATACAGACCCCCCCTCCTTACAATACAAACCCCCCTTGCTACAATACAGACCCCCCCCATTTAGACCCACAATGTATCAGTCAGAGAGCCCGAGGTAGAGGCTTGGCGGGGGTGGGGGGGCTTAGTGGCTTGGCGGGGGTGGGGGGGACTTAGTGGCTTGGCGGGGGTGGGGGGGACTTAGTGGCTTGGCGGGGGTGGGGGGGACTTAGTGGCTTGGCGGGGGTGGGGGAGAGTGCAAGCTGCTCCCCTGTCAGTCGGCACATCTGGGATCGGCGCGGCGCAATGATCCTCTTCTCTCATGTCATATCTGATAAGTGTAGGGCAGCGGCCGTCAGCCGAGCAGAGAAGCCGCCTCCCCCCTTCTCCTGGATGCACAGCACTGTATAGACATAAAGGAGAAGGGGGAGGCGGCTTCTCTGCTCGGCTGACGGCCGCTGCCCTACACTTATCAGAGACATGACATGAGAGAAGAGGATCATTGCGCCGCGCCGGTCCCAGATGTGCCGACTGACAGGGGAGCAGCTTGCACTCTCCCCCACCCCCGCCAAGCCACTACCTGCTCCACTCGGGCACTGTAGTCTGTCTGTGTCAGTCACTGCACAATGTTTAACCCGCGGCGACGGTGTTTTTTTTTTTCATTCGCGGGGGGGGGGGGGGGGGGGGGAATCACGCGATGCTACGCGGCCAGGACCTCCTGGGGTTGATGACAAACATCTCCCAGGAGGCAACGCAGCACTCATTGACGGGGCAATGCCGCTGCGGCCGCGGCCGAGAAAAATAAACTCATCTGCACAGCACAGTGAGTTTTTCAAATAAAAAAAAAAGACACACCAATTCAATTTAAGGGGGCAGTATGAAAACAAATGCTTTAAAGTTGAAAAAGAGGGTGGAGCTCCACTTTAAAGTGGCTTGCAAAATGACAAAGGCAAAGTTTTATACTTTTATATTTAGATATTTTTTAAGAGCTTCATCGTGTTACAGGTTAAGGCTGTCAGCTTTTCCCTTCAGCCAGTCAAAAAAAAAAATTAGAACTTATCACTTAAATCATTGAGTTATTGTATTCTGACAGCGGGGAGACTCCTCCCACTCCATGCCATCAGAATACACAGATCAGCACTGCAGCCTATTGGCTGCAGCGCTGATCAAACTAAAAATTTCCAACAATCCCATTCATGGGAAATGTATTTATAGATCAACTTCACATGAACAGGCACAACCATACGTGGATCGAAATTAATACAGTTTCTTCTAAACCAGCCCAATTTTGAATCATGTAAGGGCAGCTTACTTAAACTTTTGCTCCCTTAAATAAACACAATTTATCATTTAACCAACTGCTTGTAGTATGTAATTCCTTTAGGCTTAACGTTTTTGGAGAAGCTATTTTGAATGTTATTGTGTACTTACAGTATGTTTACATTGTGAAATGGGGTGTATTTAAATCTACTTAAAACTATAAGACATAAACACATATAGGAAATATCTTTCACAGTCAGCTATAATTGGAGACAATATAAGAATAATGGCAGGGTGTCTAGTTTATATATGTAGTATGTGTTTACAATGCAGTTAACATGTATATTAAACTGTTCATGTACAGTGTATGTTTATTGTATATTTTATTGTATGTCTGGGTGAAAAAAACGTGTATATATCTATATATATATATAATATAAATAAAAACAGTATCTCACAAAAGTGAGTACACCCCTCACATTTTTGTAAATATTTTATTATAACTTTTCATGTGACAACACTGAAGAAATGGTACTTGGCTACAATGTTGTGTAGTGAGTGTACAGCTTGTATAACAGTGTAAATTTGCTGTCCCTTCAAAATAACTCAACACACAGCCATTAATGTCTAAACATTAAACATGTTAAACATGTTCCTCTCTCTCCTGTACAATACTCGGTTCCTGGTACAGCTAGCACAGGGTGGCCCAACTCTGACTCTGTCAGACCTTAGCAACTGCCATTTGCAGGCAGGGACCATGGGCCCCTTTAGTGTATCAACAAATAGGAAAGTCTTTGGTGCTAGCTGACCTTGGTGGACTACTACTTCGAGTCGGTCCTCTCCAGGCCCTGCCAGCCCTCCTGGCTGCAGCTGCGTATGACATCACAGTCTCTCCCGCTGGCTCTACATCCATCTCAGACTGCACTCTCCCAGTCCGCTCCGTCATGCCTCCCCAGCTTACCCAACTGTCACTCACCAGCCCTCCTGGCTGCACTCCAGTGGATCCCTCCTGGAGACTTGCCTGGCAACACTAGCTCCTGTTGTCTTTCTCGGTTCCTCTCTGTGCCTCCTGTCCAGATCCTTCTTTGTTTCTCAGTAAGGCTCTGACTTGCACCTAAACCACACAAGCCCAAGTTCACCCCCCCCCCCCCCCAGAGAGATGGAATATCATATAATCATACAGCATATATTATTGTTGGCCTAAAGAGAAGGGGAGGAGGGTTGAGGGAATATAATATAAAGATAGTCAAGCTACCAGATAGAACAGACTCATGGAGTCCGAGATAACTGGATGCTGCACGTTTAGGCATAGCAGCAAGCATCCTGTGTTTCAATAGTAATTACCTTAGGTGCTGGAGTAAATTGTTTCTATCAAATGGCTGGTTAGAGAGTAGCGTACAGGGGCTCTCGCCTCTGTTAATGAGTTTTTTAGGCCGGACCGTATGTTAGGAGCCAATGATAGGGGTAGAGCATGAAAGGGCTGGAACAGGGGAGTGCCCCCCGAGTCCCTGGCATGCGATATCGCCTTTAGAATCAAGGCCGCTAGCTGAGTGTGGTGATAGCAGGCAGACAGGCAGGTTGCCGGCATAGCGGTGTCCCAACGTTATCCAGCTGATGGGAGTGGCCGTATGTGGCGTGGTGATGACGAGAGCCCGCATCAGCGGCCTACAGAGCATATAAGCACCATAGGAACTGAGTGTACTCTGGATCACTGGCGACCAATCTAAAGCTGGCAGCGACGCAAGTGCACTGTGTACATGTGCACTGAGTGAATGGGACTGGCCAGAAACCCACGCGCAACACCCCAGTGGACAGATCTCTGATGGCAGGCTGCAAAAATTTCACACAGAAGAGCAAAAACAAAAAACAAAAAGCCACATACATACAATTCTAAGGCGGATGCACAGTATAGACAGGAATAACATATAGAAACATACACATTATGGGCCAGATTCAGAGAAGGGGCGTAAATTTGTGCGTAAAGAGCATACGCTACCCCTCCGCAACATTTATGGGCAAGTGCCTTATTCAGAAAGCACTTGCTCCATAAGTTGCGGTGGCGTAGCGTAAGGGCGCCTAATTCAAATTAGTCAGATGGGGGCGTGATTCATGTAAATGAATCATGACCCCACGTAATTTACGTTTTTTTTTAACGGCGCATGCACCGTCCGTGGACGTATCCCAGTGCACATTCGTGAAATCACGTTGCAAGTTGTCAATGTAAACGACGTGAACGTAACCTACCATTCCCCATTCCCGAACGATTTACGCTAACGACGTAAACGACGTACAATTCGACGCTGTCCCGACGTCCATACTTAACATTGGCTGCGCCTCATATAGCAGGGGTAACTTTACGCCAGACTAACGCTTACGCAAACTACGTAAAATACGATGCCCGGTCGCAAGTACGTTCGTGAATCGGCGTATCTCCCTAATTTACATATTCAATGTGTAAATCGACGGAAGCGCCACCTAGCGGCCAGCGTAAATATGCAACTAGGATACGACGGTATAACAGACTTACGCCGCTGGTATCTTAGCTTAATTCCGGCGTATCTTGTTTTCTGAATACAGAAAAAAGATACGCTGGCGCAGAATAGACTTTACGCGGTGTATCTATAGATACGCCGACGTAAAGGCTATCTGAATCTGGCCCAATATTTCTTTGGGCACTTGATACATTTGGTCATTATAACAATACAAACAGAGAAAGACATAAGGGAAGAAAAGAATAAATATGAAAACAGTTCTTTAATGGGAGAGACAGTTCATTTTAAATTGGGGTATCTAATTGGAATTTAAGTCCACCTAATGTGAAACCCTCTAAAAAAAGGTCTGAAGGATATAGATTTGTTTAACCCTAGAGGATTTGTAGCATTCAGGTGGAATATCCACCTTTGTTTGTGCTGTAGGAGAATTTTTTTTTAGGAATCTCCTCCTCATATGCCAGGGTGTATACCAGTGGTTCTCAACCTGGGGGTCGGGACCCCTCCAGGGGTCGAATGACTATTTGCCAGGGGTCACCGAATCCTGGGCTGTTTCTGGAACCCGCAGCCACCCACACAGCCTCCTCACAGCTGCCCTTTCAGCTCACAGCATTGCTGGGGAGCAGGGACTAGAGGTCAGCTGACTGGTGAGGAATGTGATGTAGGAGGGGCTGGAGGAGACCCTATCTCCTGATTTCGGCATAGGTGTCACTGCTACGAGACACCACAAAGTCGGAAACACAGTAATACTACCCCAGCACTACCACTCATCCCATTTCCCCCCACCAAGGAGTAAGAGAAGGAATAAAAAGAGAATACATGGAAGGGAGAGGAAAAGAGGGGGAGGAACAAAGAACAAGGGAAAGAATAAGAACAAGAAAGAAGGCTAGAGAGAGGGATGGGGTGGAAGACAAGAAATTAGGACAGAGAGAGATAAAAGGAAAAGAAAGGAGAACAAAGAGTGGTACCATAAGGGGTTTTAATACTGTACGAGTGGAAGGGACTCAGGAAACGTTAAATGTCCATGGATTAGGGGTGCAATATACTTGTCTTGCTTTGGGTGCTGACAACCCACGCTACGACAATTTTACTGTTAGGGGTCACCACAACTTGAGAAATGTTATCAAGGGGTCACGGCACTAAAGAGGTTTAGAACCACTGGTGTATACGGTCCAAAATTACAAATGATATATTGGGAAAAACACCATCATGAATTGCGGTCACATGTCTTACTAAAGGAAGACTTGGATTGCATGTTTTCATGGAGGCAATGTGACGATATGCTCTTTGCCAGAATTCTAGCATGGTTTTACCTACAAAGAAGCATGCCCAATCACATAAAAGAAGATAGACAACACCTATTGTTCTGCAATTGGCGAAATGTCTTGACCTATATTTTTCACCATTGGGCAGCGTAATGCTCTTGGATGTATTCATAAATTGGCAATTGTTGCACCCACCACATCTGAATATCCCTGGTCGTTTACAAGGAGCTTTTGAACCTCCCCCTTTAAACTCACTGGAAACTAATTTATCTTTAAGGGATTTCGCACGTCTGAAAGTAAAAGCGGGGGTTGCAGCTACAAATGGGCCAATAGTAGGATCCATCGTGAGCCAGTACTTTTCAACAATCTTTGGAACAGATTTGTGTTGATTTGGATTGAAAATTGTGTTATAATGCTAATTGGGTTGCTTTTGGTCTTTGTTAAAGATGAATTATAAAGTAAGTCATGTCCTAATGCATGCTCTTCTGAAGGCTTTTGGAGGCAAGTTAGAGAGTAATCTCTTGCTTCTCTTCTGAAAACAGCATCATCTGAACAGTTGGCTGTATGGGATCGATGAGACCAACGCTTTAGGGTGAAAGCTACTTGCATGCAGAATTAAATTGCCTGCGGTGGGTTTGCGATATAAACTGTTAGTAGGCCATCTGGTCTGTTTTGAATTGCCATGTCAAGAAAAGTGATTTTATTCAGGTCATAAGTCATAGTGAAGGTTAAATTAAAGTTGTTGGTGTTTAGCTGTTTCAAAAATGTTGCAGTCTGTCTGGATGTCCATACCATACAAGGAGGATGTCCTTAATATATCGATACCAGAGGATCACGCTCTCCATAATTGCAAACATGTCCTCTGATATATTAATCATCTGTTCCCCGTCCCCCAGGTACAGATTGGCGTAGGATGGGCATGAGGCCCCCATTGCCACGCCTTGTACCTGGAGGAAATAGGAACCATTGAAGGAGAAAAAGTTATGATTTAGTATGAAGTCCAGTGCATCAATTACAAAGTCATTGAGAAATAATGGCCCAGATTCACAGAGTGTGGGCGCACATTACGCCGCCGTAGCGCAAACGCCATACGCCACGCCAACGTAGCGCGGAGAGGCAAGCATAGCATTCAGCAAGCCAGTGCTCCCAACGCTGCGCCAGCGTGACCCCATGCAAATGATGGTCCGAGCATGGTACAATGTTTTACGCCCGGTGTATCACGAACTGTGCATGTGCCATGACATCGCCGTGACGTGCACACATGCACAGCACCCTTATGCGCCTGCTCACAACCACGCCAGCACAACTGCCTAAGCTACGCCGGATCACCACATATGCCGTGAACTTAACGTACGCCCAGCCAGACACGTCCAACGCACAATACGTCGGCTTGTGTTTCCTAGTGCAGACCTTTGCGTGTCTGTTGCCGGGTTGCACCTCATCTATGGGGAATAACTTTACGCCGGATGTACAACTTACGCGCACCTCGCGTAGCATGCGTCGGGCGCACTCACGTTCGTGAATCACCGTATTTCCCTCATTTGCATGTTTGAATGCCTAATCAATGGGAGCAGCAACATGCGTCCAGCCCGTATGTGCGCCCACGCTACGCCGGCGTGTGCAAGCTACGTCGGCATAGGGTGGCCAGTTTTTAGGCGTATGTTGGTTTGTGGGTCTGGCACACAAATACGCCAGCGCACATTTGCACTTACATCGCTGTAATGTGCTATTAGTCGGTGTAAGTGCTTTGTGAATCTGGGCCTATATGTTTAATGCAAAATAATTATTTCTCATGAGGTATTGAACTATACAGCACCACTACACCACCTACAACCAGGACCACAGCAGGGGGAATGTACAGTCCATCAATGTTTTGCAAAAGGTGCATGTTATCTCATATGTAACTTGGCAGGTTTTGAACATAAGGCCCCTTTCACACCTGCGGACCGTATGTCCACTTTTTCATCCATCTGTTTGCGGATGAAAAATGGACATACATTTGTCCCTATGAGATCTCGTCCGACTCCGCAATGATCTGATTCTGCAGATGGAAGAAAACCCTATTTTTCCTTCTGTCTGCGGATCGGATGAACACGGACATACGCTTCTTGTTCATCCGATCCTCCCATAGGGGAGAGCAGAGAAAAGACAGGGCGGTCATTGCACAGTGTGCGGGGAAAGCCCTGTCATCCACCAGCTCAGCGGGGATCAACGGAGCGATCCCCACAGAGCATACGGAGGCAGATCATTACTGATCCACCCCGTGTGAAAGGGGCCTAAGGGCGGAGGTGTCCATCAACAAATTGGCACAAGTTCTCAGTTATTGAGCCATTACCTGAAATAATCTACCTGATGGATGGTGCATGCTTTTATAAAGTTTGGGTAGGGAATAAATGGAGTGTGTGCAGGGTAGAGTAGTGCGCACAAATTCATACTCAGATTTATAAAAAAAAAATTAAGCATATGTTTTGTCCACTATATTGTAAAATTCCTCCTGAAACCCCCCGAAAAATAAAGCACCAGGAAAAATATCCTCTCTACTGCAATAGCTGAAGAAAAATTACATTGGATTCAATGTATGTGTCTAATTGAAGTGTTATGCTGCCTGTGGACAGTGTCAAGTGAGCAAGCGACCATACAGTCAAGACAGACTGGTTCTAAGGAGGTATGGTAATGCATAAAGTGGCATTTGAAAAAGAACAGGCCCCTGAGCCCACTTTGTATTTTGCCATTCACAAGAATACTATAAGGAAGAATGAGTGAGGTCGTCGGCACATCTAAGCAATCATTTGACAGATCTATTTTCTTTTTCAGTTACAATGACGGTTATTGCACAGGTAGACAAAGCTCCCGAATCATCCCAGCTATATCAGTCCCCCCTTACCTTAATCCTACTATCCTTAAAGGAGTAGTAAAGGAAACATTTTTTTTTTTGCTGAAATGACTGTTTACAGGGTATAGAGCCATAATAGTTAACTGATTCCTTTTAAAAAACTAATTAAATTAAATTAAAACTAGATAAAAATCAATCATATAATGTGCCTGCAGTTTAGTTTTTCGTTTTTAGATTCGTTTCAGTTTGTTCTGTGTGTGCAGAGACACACAGAACAAAAACAAACAAACACAGGGCAGTGTTTGTTTTTAAAATTAATCTGATTGGTTCTGAGGAGTTTTAGACACTTAGGGCCAGATTCAGGTACATGGGCGCTTCTTTACTTTGGAGTAACGTTTCTCATTTACGTTACTCCGCCGACACTTTCGGCGCAAGTACTGTTATTCACATAGCAGTTGCGCGTAAACTTGCGCCAGAGTAACGATAATGCGCTGGCGTAACCCGACGCAAGTGGAAGTGGGTGTAATCATATGTAAATGATGGGCGGAGCCCAGCGCAGAGGCTTACGTTCAGCGCATCATCCACGGAGCATGCGCAGTAAGTGAGGCTTCACTCGGCTCCCTGTGCGCATGCTCACAACTTCCGTCAGCACCACTTCACGGGAAACGTCAGCGCAATGCGTTCCGTTGGGCGTTTAAATGCGCCCGTAGATGCGCCATTCCGGCACTAAAGTATATCCTGTTCCCCCTCCCCGCAGTGAAGTTACTTTTGTTCTGAGATGGCTGCTCCCGTTCCCCGCAAACACACAGAAGAAAGCTGAACTCTAAAGGCCAGGAGCTGTCAGCCGTCATCTCGGCTATGGAGACCTATGATGTCTTCCTCCATGGCTGTAAAAGTTGACAGACAAGCATGGACAGAGGTGTTGTCCTGCAAGTGGGGGTGCTCAGCTAGCTCTTATCGTCGGTAACGCTGCTGTAGCTGCTCTCCTGCTGATCTGTGGGCGTCTGGAGTAAAGATAAAGCAGCTATTTGTAGAAATAACTTTGCGCCGGACGGACGAGATACGCGCGGCGCATGTAGCCAGCGTATGGTGCTAATCCGTTTGCGAATCGGGAAATCACCCTCATTTGCATATTTGCAGGGGAAATCAATAGGCGCGACTGATGCGCCAAGCGAAATTATGCGCTGACGAGACTCTGGCGTCGGAAAGTTAAGCCGATCGGAAATGGCCCGTTTTCTGTCGCATCTAGTTTGGTGGGTACGGCCACATAGAAACGACGGCGCATATTCACAGTTACGCGGCGCATATCGAAATACTCCAGCGCAACTCTACCTGAATCTGGCCCATAGTAATCACATCTTCTTGATCATGGACCACCATGAAAAGCTACCATGAGTTTTTTCATAAGGAGCCAGACAAGCAGGAAGTGTGGAGTTCAGCAAGGGATTACAGCAACTTCTAAGCAAAAACGGACATGGAGGACATGAAAGCAGGACTGCTATAAGGTAAAGCAAGCTATTTAGCATTAAAAATGTTTTCCTTTACTGATCCAGATGTAACTGGTGCTTCTATATTATGGACAGTTGAGTCTTACTTCCCCTAACTGGATGTCATATGACTCTTATAATCTCACATTTACATTTCTGCTCTATCCCAACACAACAAAGTAAATGTTCCCCTAACAGAGAGAAAGAGAAACAATTAATAAGCTATATCAAACAATTGTTTTGCCACACAGTGAGATTACAGCCTGTATTGATACAAGAGCTCAGAACCAGATGGTGCAGTTAATGTAATAAATGATTAAATTCACACGCAGCACATTTGCAGTAGAAAAATACATCAAGGTGTAATTATTATTGTACCATCCCGTGTTAATGGTACTGTGTGTAACATGAGCACCAAATCCATTAGATCTATCTAATCTCATTTGGAAATGCATTTTAAAACATTTCAGATAAATGTAATAGGTCATATATAATTACAAGTTATATCTCATGTGGTAGAAACAATTAAGTCATAGAAAGGCAACTGTATCACATTATAATGTATAACTGACCCTGCCGATTATTAACTTGCTTTAAATCATATTTTTGAATGTGTTTTCCAATGTAAAGCCATGTTCTGTTATGTATAAAAACAGACAAATAGCTTTCTCCAATCACATTTTAAAGCAGAACTTCACACAAAAGGGGAAATTTCACTTAAAGTTCTCCTCCCCCTCTTATTTCTAAGTTGGCCCATACTGTCTTCTGGGACACATCACAGGTCTCAGAAGACTGCAGGGCCATTCCAAAAGCGTGGCTTGTGCATGCACAATGGGCAGCTGGCTGTGAAGCTGCAAGCTGTCCCAGCCAGGTGTCCACACTTAATATGTTGGCACCAGGAACCCGCGTGACCCTATTGAAAAGCTAGCCCAATGAGGATGGTGCTGGATCCATGGACAGCTAAGTGTTCTATTATTAAAAAACAGAATTTGTAGCTGCTAACTTTTAATTTTTGTTACAGACTGGAGAACCACTTTAACCGCTTGCAGTCGAGTGCACAACTATGTAAGTCGGTACAGTGGCACAGTTGTGTAAATGGCAGTACGTGTAAGATCCCTTTAAATTGCCCGCCGTGTGCCGTGTGATCACGCCAGTGGGTCCCGCGGACTCTATGTCCGCCAGTGGCCCACAATCGTGACACGGAGAGACAGAACGGGGAGATGTCTATGTAAACCATGCATTTCCCTGTTCTGTCTAGCAACATGACTCACTAGAACATGTCAGAGATCTACTGCTCCCAGTGATCAGGAGCAGTGATCTCTGACATGTTTTAGTGAGACAATCCCCCCTACAGTTAGAACACAGTGAGGTAACACAGTTAACCCCCTGATCTCTCCCTGTAGTGTTAACCCATTCCCTGCCAGTGTCATTTACACAGTAATCAGTGCATTTTTATAGCACGGGTCGCTGTATAAGGCTGCGTACACATGAGCAGACAGATTTGTTCAAATCGGTCGGGCCGACCGATTTGAACAAATCTGTCTGCTGGGGACATATTGGTTTGATCGTGTACACACTATCAAACCAAAATCCCCGCCGCCAGACGGCGCGGTGACGTGGCGGTGATGTTGACGCCACCACGTCACCGCACCAGGAAGTAAAACACTTCCGCGCATGCGTCAAAACCATTCGGCGCGTGTGCGAGAAGACATGTCTGCTGGTTAGCGTACTAACCAGCAGACATGTCGGGCGGACGGGTTCCCAGCCGACAGATTTCAAAGCATGCTTTGAAATCTGTCGGGTGGCCAAATCCGTCGGCTCGCCCATACACACGGTCATCTGTCTGCTGGGACGGTCGGGCCATACCATATGTGGAAACAAAGCTAAGCAATAGTAACTGAGTGCAGAAAAATGGCAGCTGATGCTCTAGACCAGTGATGGCGAACCTCGGCACTCCAGATGTTTTGGAACTACATTTCCCATGATGCTCATGCACTCTGCAGTGTAGTGGAGCATCATGGGAAATGTAGTTCCAAAACATCTGGGGTGCCAAGGTTCGCCATCACTGCTCTAGACTGATGCCGCGTACACACCATCACTTTTTGTGATGAAAAAAAATGACATTTTTAAAAATGTCATTTAAAATGATGGTGTATGGCCAAAATGTCATTTTATGTCTTCTGAAAAATGACCAAAAAAAAATTCCAACATGCTCAAATTTTTTATGTCATTTTTCAAAATGTCATTTTTTGTGTCATAAAAAATGATCGTGTGTGGGCAAAACTACGTAAAAAATGACGTTTTAAACCCGCACATGCCCAGAAGCAAGTTAGGAGACGGGAGGTAAAACTACCATTCACAATGGAGTAAGCACATTCATCACGCTGTAACAGACAAAAAAGCAGGAATCGTCTTTTACTAACAATTAACCACCTAAAAGCAGCCTCAAGGCAAATAGAACTTCCCCTTTAGAGTGCCATCACTTTGTTCATCATTTTCCAAAAATGATGGTGTGTACGCAACGTCATTTTTAAAAATGAAGTTTGAAAAATGTCATTTTTTTTCATGAAGAAAAATGACATTTTTTTTCATCACAAAAAGTGATCGTGTGTACGGGGCATGAGGCTGTTCACTGAAAGGCAGGAGAGTGGTACAATAACAAGTGTCTGCAGGCAACAGTGAAGGATGGTGGAGGATCCTTGCAAGTTTGAGGGTGCATTTCTGTAAATGATCTTATCTTAAGTGTAAAGAAGAACAAGGAGTCCTGGAAGTGATGGTTTGGCTCCCACAGAGCCCTGATCTCAGCATCTTTGAATTTGTCTGTGATTACATGAAGAGAGAACTGGATTTGAGGCAGCCTACACCCACAAAAGATCTGCGGTTAGTTCTCCAAAATGTTTGGAACAACCTATCTGCCGAGTTCCTTCAAAAACTGTGTGCAAGTGTACCTAGAAGAATTGATGCTGTTTTGAAGGCAAAAGGTGGTCCAGGGCTCAAGTCCTGCGGGAACGAGTGGGAACGGAGTTCCTGCACTTTTTTCACAGCAGGACTAGAGCAGCCGAGAGCAGCCAAGCCGCCCGAGCCAATCCTTCACTAAGCGGCGATGTCCAGCTCGAGAACTTGCTTCTTTCTAAATCCCACGATAACTCGTGGCAGACCTCCGCAATGTCTCCTGGGAACAATGACAAAAGCTCCCAGGAGACATTGCGGCATCGAGGAAGTGACGGAATACCCGCACACTACCTGATGAATTCATATACAGGAACCGGCCAGTAACATAAAAGATTACTAAGGTACAGTGGATCGAAAAAAAAAAAAAAACATGTGTCTTAATAATTATGCATATGAGCGTATCATTTTTTTTTTTCTTGTGGGGGAGTGGATCTTGGGTGGGAGTTCCTACGCTTTTTTCCCCAGGACTTGACCCCTGGGGTGGTCACGTCAAATTTTGATTTCATTTGGATTTCTCTTCTGTGCATTTACTTTCCATTTTGTTAATTTATAAACTATAAACTATTTCTGAAAGTATTCCTAATTTACAGTATTTTTATCACACCTGCCCAAAACTTTTGCACAGTACTGCATATTTACACACCATAAACAGAAAGCAGGTTTTTAAATACAATGACATGAACATCTTCAGTTTTTAGTATCTTTTAATGCTACAAATAGAATTTTATAATGTACTGGAGTAAGGCTCTGCCTACCATTGCTCTTTTATTTTAATTCCCACAAATATATGAGAAATTAGAAGCATCAAAATGTTAGATTCCATCAAACAGACTTATTTTTGTTTATATAATTTTGAAGTATTTTTTATTCATATATGATGCAATTTGGAGTCTAGTGTTAATGCACTTTTATTGAATACAGATCAGTACGAAATGGCTTATCTCTAGAGGGTGTGACTCTCTATCCACACGGCCATGTTTCTGCTGTCCAGATGGTGACTGATAATACTGGTGCAAAGCAGGATATACAAGAAATACATTTGCATCAATATAAACTATGATGAAACTTTTTTTTTTTTTTTATGATGAAACCTAAACCTAAAGCCTCGTACACACGATCACTTTTTGTGATGAAAAAAACTTAATTTTATCTAACGAAACAAAATGACATTTTTCAAACTTCATTTTAAAAAAACTACGTTGCATACACACCATTGTTTTTCCAAAAAGCTCTAGCAAAGCGTGGTGACGTACACCACGTTCGACGGCACTCTGTTCCATTGAAGCTCCGTCTCATAACTTGCTTTTGAGCATGCACGGGTTTAAAAACGTTGTTTTAAACATCGTTTTGCCCACACACCATCACTTTTTATGACACAAAAAACGACATTTTGAAAAACGACACAAAAAATTCAAACATGTTCGAATTTGTTTTTTGTCGTTTTTCAGAAGACATAAAACGACGTTTTGCCCACACACGATCATTTTTAATGATGGTTTTTAAAACGTCGTTTTTTTTCATCACAAAAAGTGATCGTGTGTACGCGGCATTAGAATGCACAAATATAAGGATCTACATGAGACTATATTAAATGTTGTTGCATCTACTTTATTTTTCCAGCCTTTAGGGTAGGTAGAAGAACCATTCATGGGATAAAGATTTGAGAGAAAGTTCTCATTGGAGATACATCAAGGTTGACATTGTTGACAGGGCCGGACTCCAGACAAGGCCACTAAGGGCAGGCCTCGGGGCGGCAGTGGTTGCAGGGGCGGCACCGCGGCAACAGGGGGCAGGGATGGACTGGCCATTGGGACTACTGGGAGTTTCCCGGTGGGCCAATGGGCTCACTGGACCAGTTACAGCAGCCGCCTAATTTGCATCGGAGGTCCGCAGCGATCTACTGTCAATCGCCGACAGCTGGCGCCTGAAGGGTAGATTGAGATTTAGCCAGCATGCAGAGTAGTGCAGGAAGTGTGTGTAATAAGTTCTCTCTCATGTGACCACCCCCGGACCCTCCTCTCTTTTCGTCCATTCCCATTTGATTGTGACATCATCTGGGATGGACAAGAAGAAAGGAGGGGCTGCCGGGAAGCAGAATGACATGAGAGAGAACTTATTACACACGCTTCCTGCGCTACTCTGCATGCTGGCTGGTAAACAATGTTCCCCAAAATATGCAATGTGCCCTGATGTGCACTGTGCCCTGATGTGCTATGTGCCCCGATGTGCCATGTGCCCTGATGTGCCATGTGCCCTGATGTGCTATGTGCCCTGTGCCACGTGTCCTGATGTGCTATGTGCCCTGATGTCCCCTATGCCCTGTTGTGCTATGTTCCCTGATGTGCCACATTTCCTGATGTGCTATGTGCCTGTGCCCTTATTTGCCCTGTGCCCTGATGTGCCCTGTGCTCCAATGTGCTGTGCCTTAATGTGGTGTGTCCTGATGTGCTGTGATGGGCCCTGATGTGCCCTGTACGTGTTGTGCCCTCATGTGCTGGGCTCTGTACCCTGATGTGCTGTACCCTGATGTGCTGTGCCCTGCACCCTGATGTGCTTTGCCCTGATGTGCTGTGCCCTTATGTGCTGAGCTCTGTACCGTGCCCTGATGTGCACTGTACCCTGATGTGTTGTGCCCTGGGCCGGTCTGGATAAAGGCTCCCTATGTGATGGTGTGTGTGTGTGTGTGTGTGTGTATAATGGGGGGGGGGGGGGCGGCATTGAAGGACCTGGCTTTGGGGCGGCAAAAGGGAGTAAATCCCTAATTGTTGACACCTCATTCTGAAAACAAAGTACTTGGAAAGTGATTTGGAAAGTATAAGAGCCTCTGGTAAATTATTGCTAGTTAAATAACATTTTCAAAAATCACCAATTGCAGCCTCCATACGAACCTTGACACAGGCTTCCTTGAAAGACGTTTCCATTTAAAAAAAAAAAAAAAAAAAATGACATGAATAATCATATCCTTCTGCAAGGGCTGAATAAAAGGTAGTCAAGTATAGCCTCACATTATACTGTACCTACTAAACAGAAGCAATTGAAATGCTGAATTTTATCACCCTACCAATGTTGTGGAAAACCCTGTGCCCTTTAATGAATGAAAAGTAATTAAAAGAGATGAAATGTAAGGCCTCCATGTCTACTGCTTGTGGCTCGATGGGAAGGAATATTTTAATAACCAATCTGCAGGTACTATAAGATATGAGATCTGGTAAAACAATAATATTCTCAAACAATATTTATTTTTAACAATGTAATCAAAATCCTACATACGAGAAAATAATAATAGTAATGCAATAAAAGTCTTATATACAATATGCCATCCTAATAAAATACAAATTGCACATCATCATCAGTCACAAATAATAATTCAAATGGTTATAGTTGAAAATAGCAGATGGAATCAATTACAATGTACAGTGAGTATACCTGGAGGTGGAATTCTTAGGCCTCATTCACATGGCATTTTAACTTCAGCTGCAGCAAATTCCTGCAGGTGAATTCACAGGTGGTGCAAATAAATGGGTAAATTGAGCGCACTCTGGGTTTGCATTCAATAATACAAAAGTGGCAATAATGTTCAGAAAAGGGGCATAATTAGTATGTCCATGACAATTAGTCTGTATGAGCGCTAGAAGAGATGCTAGTGTCAGGCCTCGAACACATGGGCAAGAATCTCGTCAGGAAAAAAATGAATTTTTTTCAGACGAGATTTTTGGCATGAAACTCTTGCCACCCGAGTGTACACACAGACGTTTCAAAAGAACCGTGCTTCTCTTGAAAGTCAAGAACGTGGTGACGTCATCGCGTACGACGAGCATGCACTCGCCACATTCCATGCCATCGCCGCCATCTTGCTTCACCCTACCTATGCCGTGGAAGCTACCGCGCATGTGTCAAAGTCATTTTGATCATGCACGGGTTTCCACCGCGACAGGTAAGTGTACACACTATCGGGGTTTCTCGTCGGGAAACAGGCTGACAAGAACCTCAACGAGAAAATAGAGAGCATGATCTCTATTTTTCTTGTCGAGATTCTGGCCAGATTTCCAGACGAGAAACCTGAAAGCCTCGTACACACGCTCGGTTTACTCGGCAAGAAAGCTCTGCCAACAGTTTTCTTGCTTGTTCTTGCCGAGAAAACTGAGCGTGTGCACGAGGTTTCAGAGAAGGCTGCCAGCTTACAGATATAAGGTGATCTGAAACAAGGACAAAAAAGCAGCACCTTCTAAGCATAGCAGTTAAACTGTTTAACACAAAACAATAATAAGTGGTAAAAAAAAACTCACAAACGAGCAATAGGGATAGGCATGTCAAATATTTATCATCGTCATCTGCGTCATATGCCTGGTGCCTGATGTCAGTGGCTGTGGTTGCTGTGTATCACCCCTTATTCTGGTGACGGTGGTGGAACCCAATGCTCTCAGCAAATGGGGACGGAGGACGGTGAACACAGGGACACGGCAGCAATGTCGTCACTTCCAGGTACAGGGTCAGTGGGGAGGTGCACATGTTTGAAGCGTGTGTGCTTCTTCCTCAGGCTCTCCTTTTTTGGCACCAAACTACATTCAGCTGGTTGATAAAAGTTTTACAGCATACATGTCCATGAAGCGCAACATGTCAATAAAGATTCAGAAAAGCAGTATAGGGCAACTGGGTTCCATCAGTGTTGACTGACACTATTGTTGGACACTGCAGCGCAATGCACCGGAGTCTGATTACAAATTCAAAAACAAAAGTTAATAACAAATTTCTCAAGATCCAATATTAAATTATATTTTGTGTTCAGTGTGAAGGGGTCTATCATAATTACCAATGGTTTTTCAGGAAACAAAACTTGAAAAAAAAATGTTGTCCAGTGTAACTTCCTCTACTTTCTCCCCCGGTCCTGTAATGAGTTAGCATTGTTCCTTGCAATGCCAGTGGACTACACAAATCCCCCCCCTCCCGTTATAGGGAAGAGAGCGAGATGTTTTAAAGTCCTAACAAAGTGTTATGTAGTGCTCAGTTGTCGCCTTAGGAAAGAAAGTTAATGGTAGGATTAATAGGCAAAAATAAGGGAAAAAGTGTGAACAAATAAACCGAATGCAGCCAACACATCTAAGGACTGCTTGCTGCTATACTATACATTTTTGTTCTTGGGTTTGGAAACACTCTAAAGCCTCATACACACAATCGGACTTCCATCTGACTTTACCGTGGATTTTGGTCCAAAGGCGAAGGGGCGTTGGCTGTAAACTTTTTCAGCCAACATTCACCCAATCTCGTGGTTTTTCAGCTCTTTGCAGCCACCCTTTGGGCAACTTCTGCTATTGTTGTCTGATCTTTAGCATTGGTTCTGAGCATGTGTGTTTGGAATTTGGACTTTAGTCCAATGGACTTGTGTACACACGATTGGATAATGTTCCATCGGATATTTGTTGTCAAAAAGTTTGAGAGCATTCACAGCGAACATTTGTCTGTTGAAAAAGCGAAAACAATTGTCCGATGAAGCATACACATGGTCGGATTTTTCCGATCAAACACGTCTGTCGGACTGTTGTTGTCAAAAAGTCTGATCATGTGTATGGGCCTTAAGACATATGAGCTGAGTGACTTGATACTACATCAGTCACTCCGAGATTAAAATGTTAGCTCAGTAGCTTTGTCTTCTTGCAGAATACTAATGGGATAAATGAATAGTGTGTGATTGCGCTGCTTAAATTGTAAACCTCTAAAAGTATCAACCACCAGTATTAGTAAATACACCGAAACTCTCTAAAAAAGAATCCCACTAACTAAATAATTGTCTGCTTCCGGCAATAAACTCGCTCCGTAAGTCATGCCACTTGACTCCACAGGTTATGCCACCTGCCCACGTGGCTTCATCAGGAAGTAAAACATGTGGGCGGGTGTCGTAGCGCATGGAGGAGGAGCCAAGCAACATGACTCACGGACTATAGTTTGGTGCCAGAAGCAGCCTGGCTGTATGTGCATGCCTGAATAGGCTTTTTATACTCTTCTTAATTTAACAAATGTGAGCAGTTTATTGGAACCTTTTATTGGTTTATTAATTTGTTTAAACGTACTACGCTATTGGTGGTTATTCCCTCTTTTTGGTGAGCTGCATGAAATTGCCTTTTTTAAGGAATCTATAACATTAAGGTGGATTTGAGTGGAGGATCACTTTTGAGGATGAGAGATCATACTGAGGATTTCACATTTACTGACCAGTATAGAATTACTATAATAATTAACTATAATGAATTACTGACCAGTATAGAATTTGGATCCATTTGCAAGGTGAGCGTGAATTTCACCTGGTAGCGGAGCACCTTTTTGTTTTGTGGTGGAGGACTAAGTGGATTGAGAAAAAGTTAAAAACAGAAGACATGCTATAAAGCCGTGTACACACGATTGGTTTGTCCGATGAAAACAGACCGATGGACTGTTTTCATCGGACAAACCGATCGTGTGTGGGCCCCATAGTTTTTTTTTCCATCAGTGAAAAATGTTTTACATTTTTCCTATGGATAGATTTTTGACTGATGGTGTGTAGGCAAGACTGATGAAAGTCAGCTTCATTGGATATCCGATCATGTGTACAGGGCTTTAGAGCACTTTATTTGGATTTTTCAACTTTTTAATACACTGGTGTGCATAATAGAAAAGCTCAAAACGGAAGACACACTACAGTAATAGAGCACTTTATTTGGACCTTTTGAACATTTAAACACATGGGTGTTATTCATTATGTATTAAAATCACTTGCACCTATTTTTACTGTTATATATGGATTTGTTTACATTGGGGTTGAGTTACCAAAGGCAAAAAGAGAGTGCACTTTGCAAAGTGCAGTTGCACTCAGCAAGTGCAGTTGCTCCATAGCTTAGTAGCTTTCTTGCCCATGTTTGCGCGCTCTTTGCAAAGTGAAGCCGTATTATGCTCTGGATCAACTGCACTTGCAGAGGGCAACTACATTTTGCAAAGTGGACAGTCTATTTGGTTTTAGTAAATCAACCCCATTGCATTAGTTGGGGGATTGGTGGATATTTTGCCGTTTTGGTGCTTTGTATCATATGTATGAATATCATATGTATGAATTTTTATTTACATTAAAACCTTGTAATGCGAGCATAATTCGTTCCAGAAACATGCTTGTAATCCAAAGCACTTGTATATCAAAGTGAATTTACCCATAAGAAATAATGGAAACTCAAATGATTGGTTCCACAACCATTTATTCATAGGTCCTTCAGTTTATAGTCCATATAAAAAGATTGTAGCAATGTGTATAGCAAGGTTGTGTAACTATAAAATGTCCATCCACAAATGGAAGCCTCCACAAGGGGATTAGAAGTAAAATCCAGCAGGAGCTCCAGAGTATAAAAGAGAAGAGAGGCGCCTCTAAGTGTAGCAATATGTTGCTAAATGTTGTACCTTCATTAACCACTTGAGTTCCGCCCCACGTCTAAAGATGTCATTTTTTTGAAGATGGATATCTCGGTAATGGCAGCAGCTGCTGCCACAACCAAGTTATCCATCTCTTCGTAGGGCGGACCTGTTAACGATAACAGCGGTCATTCGCCGCAAGATCGCCGTTATCAGCGGCGGGAGAGGGTGCCCCCCCCCCCCTCCCGCCGCTCTCCCGCGCCCTCCGCCGCTTACTGTAGCCGTCGGTAGCGGCGGAGGCGATCGGGTCCTCTTGCTGGCTGTCCGGGGATGCGACTGAGGGAAAAAATGTCCCTCAGCCGTCCCCATACCTCTGCTGGGCGGAAGTGACGTCAAAACGTCATTTCCGCCCAGCGTCTTAAAGAGACATTTATTTTGTTTACATTTTTTCTTTTTCTTTTTTTTCTTTTTTTCTTTTGCATTTAAAGCGGATCTCCACCCTAAAGTGAAGATCCGCTGATCGGAACCCTCCCCCCCTCCGGCGTCACATTTGACACCTTTCAAGGGGGAGGGGGGTGTAGATACCTGTCTAAAGACAGGTATCTGCACCCACTTCTGGCCCGCAGTCTCGGGCAAAAGACGGGCTTTTCCCGTTGTGTGCTGGGAACTCTTGGCTCCCAGCACACAGCGGGAGCCAATCGCCGCGCACAGCGCGACTCGCGCATGCGCCGTAGGGAACCGGGCAGTGAAGCCGGAGCGCTTCACTTCCTGGTTCCCTCACCGTGGATGGAGGGGGGAGCAGCAGGGAGACGAGCGATCGCTCGTCCTCTGCTGCGGACGCCGCTGGACTCCAGGACAGGTAAGTGTCCTAATATTAAAAGTCAGCAGCTGCAGTATTTGTTGCTGCTGGCTTTTAATATTTTTTTTGGGTGAACCATCCGCTTTAAGCCTGAATATGACATCTGAGGTCTTTTTGACCCCAGATCTCATATTTAAGAGGACCTGTCATGCTTTTTTCTATTACAAGGGATGTTTACATTCCTTGTAATAGGAATAAAAGTGATATATTTTTTTTTTCAGTGTTAAAAATTATAAAATAAATAAAAATAAAAACCAAAACCAAAAAAATATTTTTTTAAAGTGCCCCGTCCCGACGAGCTCGCGCGCAGAAGCAAACGCATACGCGAGTAGCGCCCGCAAATGAAAACAGTATTCAAACCACACAAGTGAGGTATCGCCGGTATCGTTAGAGCGAGAGCAATAATTCTAGCCCTAGACCTCCTCTGTATCTCAAATGCAACCTGTAGAATTTTTTAAACGTTGCTTATCGAGATTCTTAAGGGTAAAAGTTTGACGCCATGCCACGAGCGGGCGCAATTTTTAAGCGTGACATGTTGGGTATCATTTTACTTGGCGTAACATTATTTTTCACAATATATAAAAAAATTGGGCCAAATTTATTGTTGTCTTATTTTTTAATTCAAGAAAGTGAATTTTTTCCAAAAAAGTGCGCTTGTAAGACCGCTGCGCAAATACGGTGTGAGAAAAAGTATTGCAATGACCGCCATTTTATTCTCTAGGGTGTTAGAAAATATATATATATAATGTTTGGGGGTTTTAAATAATTTTCTACCAAAAAAAAATGTTTTAGTCTCGTAAGCACCGAATCTGAAAAACAGGCTCGGGGCTCAAGTGGTTAAATGTAACCATATTGATACACTTGGAGACACCTCTTATCTTTTATATTCAGTTGTGACATAAAAATACGTGTATATCAAGACATTGCTTGTATATCAAGTCAAAATGTACCGGTATTTAAAAACGTTGCTTGTCTTGCAAAACGCTCTTAAACCAAGTTACTCTCAAACCAAGGTTTTACTGTATTTAGTTAGTGGGATTCTTTTCAGAGAATTGCGGTGTATTTACTAATACTGATAGTTGATACCTTTAGAGGTTTATAATTTAAGTGTGTTGTGGAAACACATTTAGTGAATGCAGCAGCTGTATTTTAGCTCTGTTGGCAGCGCACAGCATTTATAATTTACTTGATACTAATGGCATCGTTATTTCTATGCGTTTCTATTGAAAAACTGTTGGGCACGGCTTATGTGAGTTCTACCAATTAGCGACTGTCTATATAGATGCTGTGTACCACGACCTTGTACATCTCTATTTTTTTAACAAAGCACTGAGAATTGTATGAAAAAGGTTCTTTCCAGCCTTACCATTTAAGCCCACATACCATAAAACTACTAAAAATAAAAGTTGCTTGAAAGGATTAACTTGCGTCACCAGCTTTGACTCCTAACCAGCGCTGTATCCTGACCTAGGCCAACAAGGCCCAGGCCTAGGGCAGCACTTTGCAGGGGGGCAGCACGGAAAGGGTCCCCGCTGGCTTGTGCTACACTGTTAGTGTAGTGCCAGTCTTATAGGCCGGACTGGGCTCAGAGGCAAATTAGTCCAGCACCCCCATAAAGTGGTCGCACTGCTTTCGGTATGCGGAAAACCGGCTGCTTCTAATTTTGACTGTCCTATCATCCTGGGCCACAAAACGTCCTCACTGTGCTATATGTTTCCTGTTGCACCATTGGCATGGTTATATCTTCTTAGTCCTCTCCATAAAATTATTCGAAATTTGTGCTTAAGGTAGAACTATAGGCAGCACTTTTTTTTCCATTTTGGATAGAGTAAGGGAGGGTTATAGCCCCTGTCAGTTTATTTTTTACCATCCCTGTCCCATTCCCTTCACTTCCTGCCCCATAGCCAAACAGGAAGTGAGAGGAAATCTATGCAAATTAAGGGAATCCATTGCCAACCCAAGGTCCCTACTCGAAAAGTGGTGAGGGTCTAGGGTTTAGGGCTGGTCTTAAACAGAAAGGGGTGTGGCCTTGACAGGAAGGGGTGGGTCATATTTAAATTACGGGGTGCACAAGTTTAGTCAGGCCTAGGGCAGCATAAAAACCTAAATACACCACTGCTCCTAACAATACTTATTAATCAGCAAACTGCTTTCTAGTATCATTGCCTCATATGACATAGGTTTGTCTCTGCTGTACGAAATCTGTCAATCATGAAGAAGGGATCATAGCACAATGGCAGCCCAGCCTGCTCAGATGGGTTTGCGATCTGACTGATGTTGTCATCACACAACACACCTACGTATCTGTTACTGAAAATAAATCTTTACAGCTCCAAAAATAAAGTGTAATAGCTCAATTTTAGCAGTTCTAGGAACTAAAGAACTGCTGCATTGATGTCAGCTGTACAATCACCATTATTTTATTTACTATTGGGTTTTGTGATAAATTGATAAATCATTTCCTATTCTGAATAATAAGTCCTATGAAAGTGGAAAGCAGAGAATAAACATTTATGGGCACAGATGACGACTGGCAGATTTAAAACATAACTCCACTTCTTTGGAAAAAAATAAAGCAAATAAAAAAATAACATAGTATATACAATTGTTGACAAGCCATATTATAATTTATTGTTATTAAAGCGGAGTTCCACTCAAAAAACCTTTCAAGGGGGGAGGAGGGAGACAATGCCATATGAGACGATGCTAAAAACTGTGGCTGCTAAACTAAATTGGTGCTAAATAGGTCTAAATTTTGGTTCCTTTTTTGACCGGCCCTGCATTAACTTACCTTGGTAAAATAATTTAGAATTAAGTTGATCTCTTTTGCATGTACATTATATATAAGAAAAACAAAATGCTACAATTACATTTTAAACAGGAATTGTAATGAATATCAGTAGTCCAATAAATACTCAGAGTATATTCTGTTATGCCCCGTACACACGATCAGGCTTTTGCCCGGCCAAATCACATCGGAATTGCGACGTAATTCCATCTGAGAAAAAAAGAACATGTTCTCTATCTAAACTTCGATGGAATTCATTGGAATTTACAATGAAAATACTCTGATGGGGCTACACACGAACAGAATATCCGATGGAAAAAGTATTTGATAAGAATATCGCTTAACCAGAATGCCAGCCTTAACTATAGGCCTCGTACACACAACCGTTTTCCTCGACAGAATCCATCAAAAAACGTTGCTTCTTTGCCAAGGAAAACGGTCGTGTGTATGTTTTTCATCCAGAAAACTGATGTGGAACTCGATGAGAAAAAAAAAAGTTCTCTTTTTCCTCGTCGGGAGTCTCAATTTCCTCGTCGTGTTCCTCATCGGGTTGGTTTTCGAAGAGAAACGCGTTCGTGTGTATGCTTAGAAATCCGCACATGCTCAGAAGGGTGGCGACAGTGGAATCAAACTTCCCCTTTATAGTGTCGTCATACGTGTTTTACGTCACCGCGTTTGAGAACGACAAGCTTTTGTCTTGACAGTGTGTACGCAAAGAAAGCTTGACAAGATTTTCGACAAACCTAACAAGGAACTTGTCGAGGAAAACGATGTTTCATTTACGACGAGTTCCTTGTCGTGTGTATGAGGCCTTAGTCTTGCACAGTTGTACAGGCCTCTCTCTTGTCTAAAATTGCTTACTCTGATTTCACTGCACTCTGTGAGCTTTGGGGTCCACAAGTCGGATAGAGTATCTCTTATGACTAGAGGACATTTAGCATCATCTAGCGCTTTCCTTCCCAGCTATTCAGTCTCTGGACCACCCATTCCATTCATTGCATTTCAGCTCTATCAAACAAGGAGACTTGATGGGCACATATGCTTTCATTTTTTTTAACTAATCTATTTAACTACTTGCCGACCAGCCGCCGTCATATTACTGCGGCAGATCGGCTCTCCTGGGCGAGAGTCCGTAGCTCTACGTCGGCTACTTTGCGGCCACTAGGGGGCGTCCCCGAGTCCCGCGCGCGTGCCCGGCGGGTACGATCGCCGCCAGGCACACGCGATCGCTCGGTACAGAGCGAGGATCGGGAGCTATGTGTGTAAACACACAGCTCCCGGTCCTGTCAGCAGGGGAAACGCTGATCTTCTGTTCATACAATGTATGAACGGAAGATCAGTGATTTCCCCTAGTGAGTAGTTAGAACACACCCAGGAACACACTTAACCCCTTCCCTGCCCCCTAGTGTTAACCCCTTTACGGCCAATGGCATTTTTATAGTAATCCAATGCATTTTTATAGCACTGATCGCTATAAAAATGCCAATGGTCCCAAAAATGTGTCAAAAGTGTCCGAAGTGCCCGCCATAATGTCGCAGTACTGAAATAAACTCTGATCGCCGCCATTACTAGTAAAAAAAAAATATTAATAAAAATGCCATAAAACTTTTTTTTTTTTCACAATCAAAGTTTATTGAAATAGCAGAAAATAAACATTGCACAAAACAGTGTGTAAATAAGAATGTAACAAGTAATCCGTAGAACAATCTTACAGATATAACATAGAGGTAATGCGGAAATAACAATGTGTATATAATAATCTGGACAGGGACCCGTTCTCCCGTCCAAGATAAGCTTATCAGGTCTGTAAAGTAGAGAATCAGGAAACATTGAAGAACCGAGATGGAAAGAGGGGAAGACTTAAGGGGTTAGAGCTAGGACACGGAAAAAAAAGGGCGAGGAGGAAGAGAAAAAAAAAGGGGGGGGAGGGGGAGAGAGGGGGGAAGAGAGCACCACAAGAAGACATTTTATACAACAGAAAGCAGTAGTCCTGTTCGAGTAGGGTTCGATCAGGAGTCCTGTATACATATTTGTCATTGAATCCTTATATGATCTAGTTAATGCATCATGAGATATCAGGCAAGCAATACTATAGGGTACCCTTGTTTCAACCTGTTGGAAATCGTGGTCGAAATCAAGCCATTAATCGCTGATAATCATTGGAATATTTGAAAACAACCCAAGGTTGCCAAGTGTCCTAGAATTCTTGCAGAGTAGTAAACTTCCCTCCATTCAAGCAGAAGATATTAGACTTTTAGAAAACCCCATCACATTAACAGAACTACAAGATGCTGTAAAATCGCTTAAGGCGTGCAAAAGCCCAGGCCCTGACGGGTTTACAGCTCAATATTACAAAACCTTTCTCCATATACTTTCCTCCCCCTTATTGAATGCTCTGAATTATCTGGCTAAAAATAAACATAACTCCAGCTCACTACTTACAGCACATATTACGGTAATCCCCAAGCCCGAAAAAGACCCCACTGAATGCGCCAATTACAGGCCAATTTCGTTAATATTGACGTCAAACTCCTTGCCAAGATCCTCGCGAACAGGCTCAAACCGCTACTTGCAGAGGCGTTGCTAGCGGGGTGCGGGAGGTGCGCTCCGCACCGGGTGACACCCGCTAGAGGGGTGGCACCATCCGACCCTTCTGAGGGTGAGGAGGGTCCTGGCCAAACATCTCTAGCGCCGTGCACCGCAGCCGCGCGTGTCCTTCCTGCCTCCAACTTACCTGCTGCGTGCTGAGCCTGTCACATGTCTGCACTATCTCTGCCCGGGCGGCGCGGCTGTACACAGTTCTCATCTCTCCAGCTGGCCCCAAGCTGGTGCTATAACGGGCGGGAGCGCCGGGAGGGTGTCAGCATGTTGAGGGGGTGACCGCCGCCGACCCAAGGTGAGAGGAGGGGGGGATTGCCATGGTGTCTATGTGAGTATGTGTAGCATGTGCTCGTCTGATGATGGGGGGGGGGGGGAATGGGAACTGGACACAGCTCTCTCTATATATATATTTATATATATATATGTATATAGCCTGGGGGTGCTATGGGAGGTGAGAGGGGGTTCTGCACTGAGTGGAGTCTATGCTTTTGGAGGGGGGTCTGCTCTGAGGGGGATCTATGCTTATGGAGAGGGGGGTCTGCCCTGAGGGAGATCTATGCTTATAGAGAGGGGGGTCTGCCCTGAGGGGGATCTATGCTTATAGAGAGGGGGGTCGGCCCTGAAGGGGGATCTATGTTTATGGAGAGGGGGGTCTGCCTTGAGGGGGATCTACGTTTATGGAGGGGGGTCTTCCCTGAGGGGGATCCATGCTTATGGAGAGGAGGGTCTGCACTGAAGTTGATCTATGCGTATTGAGAGGGGCTGCACTGAGGGGGGTCTATGCTTATGGAGGGGGTCTGTTCTGGGGAGTGTCTATGCTGTTGTATACATACTTAATGGGAGTGGGTTATATTGAAGAAAGGGAGTCTGTACTTAGTGGGGGGGGGGTCTATAATGAGGGAGGGTGGTCTGCACTGAAGGGGGACTATAGTTGGTCGGGGGGGGGGGGGGACACCAATTTTTTCCGCACCGGGTGACACCAACCCTAGTGACGCCACTGGCTACTTGCACAAGTGATCGGCCCAGAACAGGTTGGGTTTATGCCCGGGCGGGAGGCAAGGGACAATATTTCCAAGGCTTTGAACCTGATCCATCACGCTAAGCAGACAGGGCTCGAGGGCCTTCTCCTGTCAATCGATGCGGAGAAGGCCTTCGACAGGGTCTCTTGGGAATTCATGATGGCTACATGCTCACACATAGGATTTTGGGATAACATGCTAAACTGGATAGGCGCCCTTTATACCAACCCACAGGCAACGGCGGACTAAGCATGGGGCGGAGGGGGCGGGCCGCACCGGGTGCCACACACTGGGGGGTGTCAGGCCGACGCACCCCCCTCCGCGACTGAGGCATGGCGCAGCCGCGGTGACAGCATGATTGATGGCACGACATGGAAGACTAGGTAAAACAGCCTGGGCTACTCGGGGGGGTTTGCGAGCCGTACTGAGTTATACCCACCACCCGGGACCCACCGCAATGATCCCTCTCTCCGTGGCAGCGCAGCGCCCGCGGCTCTGATACTATCAGCTGTGACTTTCTCTGTCTGACAGTCACACAGCCGAGTGTGAAGCTGCGGCTGCCTCCCCCCTCCTCCTCCGTACACGTGCTCTGCTCTGTTCGGCGCGCTGAGTCTGAAGGCAAGGGGGTGTCATGTCACAGTCACTCTGCAGTCTGCACTATTGTAAGGGGGGGGGGTTTCTGTATATGAGGGGTGTACTGTATATGAGGGGGTTTTCTATATGGGGGTTCTGTATTGTCGGGGGGTGTTCTGTATGGGGGTGTTCTGTACGGGGGGTTCTGTATTGTGTGGGGGGGGGGGTGTTCTGTATGGGGGGTTCTGTATTGTGGGGGGGGGTTCTGTATTGTGGGGGGGGGTGTTCTGTATGGGGGTTCTGTATTGTGGGGGGTTGTTAGTATAGGGGGTTCTGTATTGTGGGGGGGCTGTTAGTATAGGGGGTTCTGTATATGAGGGGGGTGTTCTGTATAGGGGGGTACTGTATATGAGGGGGGATTCTGTATTGTGAGAGGGGGGTCTGTATTGTGGGGGGGGGGGTGTTCTGTATAGGGGGATACTCTATATGAGGGGGTTCTGTATTGTAGGGTAGGGGGGGTGGTAGCTGTATTGGGGGTTCTGTATTGTAGGGTAGGGGGGTGGTAGCTGTATAGGGTGTTCTGTATTGTAGGGGGGTGGTATCTGTATGGGGTGTTCTGTATTGTAGGGGGGTGGTATCTGTATGGGGGGTTCTGTATTGTAGGGGGGGGTCTGCACTGTCCAGAGGTGGTCTAATGTAAAGAGATATAGAGGTGTAGTGTAATGTAAAGGGGTCCAGAAGTGCAGTGTAATGTAAAGGGGTCCAGAAGTGCAGTGTAATGTAAAGGGGTCCAGAAGTGCAGTGTAATGTAAAGGGGTACAGAAGTGCAGTGTAATGTAAAGGGGTCCAGAGGTGCAGGGGGCTGTGTAATGTAAAGGGGTCCAGAGGTGCAGGGGGCTGTGTAATGTAAAGGGGTCCAGAAGTGCAGTGTAATGTAAAGGGGTCCAGAGGTGCAGGTTGCTGTGTAATGTAAAGGGGCCCAGAGGTGCAGGTTGCTGTGTAATATAAAGGGGCCCAGAGGTGCAGGGTGCTGTGTAATGTAAAGGGGGTCCAGAGTTGCAGGGTGCTGTGTAATGTAAAGGGGGTCCAGAGTTGCAGGATGCTGTGTAATGTAAAGGGGGCCAGAGGTGCAGTAGTGGAGAGGGGTACACAGTAGTGACATAGAGATATTGAAGGATGCAGGGGACGCAGTGAGGTGTTTTTACATTTTACCGTGGGGGGGGGGGGGGTGCCAGATATAGGATCCGCCCCGGGTGCCAAATGCTCTAGGTACGCCTCTGCCCACAGGCACTGATTAAGGTTAACAACACCCTCTCGGACCCAATAAAGATTACAAACGGGACCCGCCAAGGGTGCCCGTTATCCCCATTGTTGTTCATCCTCTCTTTAGAACCCCTCATCAGAACGATCAACAATTCCCCAGACATTGTAGGCTACAAGGTTCTCGGTAGAGAATTTAAAGTAGCTGCCTATGCAGACGACCTTCTCTTTTTTATCTCCAACCCCCATATATCTATACCCAACCTAGTAAAAACCTTCACCTCTTTTGGGTTTGTTTCCAACTTCAAGATCAACCAGAGTAAGTCAGAAGCAATTAATATATCCCTCAAGACCAATGTGTATGAATCCCTGAAGAGTAACCATAATTTCCAATGGGAGCAAAAAAGCCTCAAATACTTAGGGATACAACTGACCCCGACTATAGACGCTATATATGACGCTAACTATAAACCCCTCCTACAATCCATTATCAATGACTTACATAGATGGTCCCCAAAAACCTTCTCGTGGTTTGGTAGGGCATCTATACTAAAAATGACCGTGTTACCGAGACTGCTGTACTACTTTAAAACTACCCCCTATTTTGTAAACGCTATAACTTTTGCGCAAACCAATCAATAAACGCTAATTGCGATTTTTTTTAATGAAAAATATGTAGAAGAATACGTATCGGCCTAAACTGAGGAAAAACATTTTTTTTTATATATTTTTGGGGGATATTTATTATAGCAAAATGTAAAAAATATTGCATTTTTTTCAAAATTGTCGCTCTATTTTAATTTTTAGCGCAAAAAATAAAAACCGCAGAGATGATCAAATACCACCAAAAGAAAGCTCTATTTGTGGGAAAAAAAGGACGCCAATTTTGTTTGGGAGCCACGTCGCACGACTGCGCAATTATCAGTTAAAGCGACGCAGTGCCGAATCACAAAAAGTGCTCTGGTCATTGGGCAGCAATATGGTCCGGGGGTAAAGTGGTTAAATTCCATTTCAATAGGACACAATCAAATTGAGTGGTTTGTCCAGGGCAGAAAATTATCAATCGTTTTGGACCAATTGGCAGAACCAAGATACTTTGTTGATGAATACGATCAGAATATGAGATCACATGGTGAAAATAGAGATGCAATCAATGGCATACGATCATAAGTTATGATCTATTGAAATCCACTTACCTATGTGCAGCATAACGATTGAATGGGTTGTTGACTATAGATCGATGCTTCAGATTGGAAGAGATTGATTGGAAAAAGAAGTTGATTAATTATCAAGGTGTGTATGCTCATCATTCATATCAGATGTGGGTGCTACCTAGGGCATGCTGCTGTTTTCAGGAAGTTATGTACAGTCCCTCTATCGAGTCATGATCTGCCTGTATTGTATAAAGAAGCACAGAGACTTAGTGATGTCACTGAGTCTAAAATAAGGTAAGCTTTTTAAAATATATATAGCATATTGATGAGGGGTGTAGGGAGAAACCAGTAAAGGCAAAATATAAGCAGATTAAATATTACCTTTAATTTGATATATTCCTCTGTGATACCTATACCTTGAAATGCTTGGCCCTTGTATTGCTGCTGTGTACCATTAATTGGCCTTCACTGCAGCCTATACTTAGAGTATCCTGTTCTTGGCTCTCAAAACTTAACTGCCTCAAAAAAGTCTGCAAAACCTCTATCGGTATTAGGAAAGTATTGTTACTAATACAAAAGTGGGCTCTATACTTAATGCTGGCAGAGCTGCATTTTTTATGTAGCTATATCCAGTATATCCAGTATAACATGAAGAACTGTGTAAACCAAACTGGAATTTAGATCCATGATATTACCTTCCCCACACTTACACCGTAGCTCTAGAAATATACCTTTTAAGATTATGTCAGCATGAGAGAGTCTTGGCAGCGTAACACAGACTCTATTTCTGTGCTTATTTTTAACCTACCTATGCAGATAGAGAAACATGATTCCCTCTTACACAGATCTGCTGGTCTAATCCTTTTATCTGGCCCAATGGGCCTCCAATTCAGATGGATCACCTAAGGTAATCGTGGAGTTTTTACATACGGGCAAAGTATTAGGATCAATGCAGTGAAGGCACCATAAGGTACACTATATTGCCAAAAGTACACACACATGAACTTTAATGGCACACCAGTCTTAGTCCATAGGGTGCAATACCCCAAACTCGCTCATCCATGTCTTTATGGACCTTGCTTTGTGCACTGGTCCAAATCATTTGGTGGAGGGGGGATTAAGGTGTGGGGTTGTTTTCCAGGATTGCGGTTGGCCCCTTAGTTCAAGCAAAGGGAACTCTTAAGGCGTCAGCATACCAAGACATTTTGGACAATTTCATGCTCCCAACTTTGTGGGGACAGTTTGGGGATGGCTCCTTCCAAACACAAACTCATTTCTTGTACGATACCAGAATGTACAATGTCTGTTTAAGTTCAGCATTAGTAAAAAAAAATTAAAAAATCGGAAGACCAAGAACACACATGCTATGAAACGAAACAATACATTACAATACAATAAAAACATGACATGACTTCCGAAGTTGTATTCTGTTGTACGAGAATTTTCGTAACTTTAGTAACCTCTTCATGAGACATAAGACTAGCATGCAAAAAAAAAGACAATAATTTCTTCGATATTCTCATTATGTGTAAGAGGCATAAGACTAGCTGTGAGGTCAGACATGGCGCTATACCCTCTCTTTGGCCGCCTGACCACGCAGCTAGCAAGGAGATGCTTTGACATATAGAATTTGTCTCTGTTTTTACACACTTGGCTGAGACAAGCTCCTCACAAGAAATTTGGGAGGTATAGGAATGGGGGCAAAGAAACAAAGGAACCGCGCTCTTATATCATAAATTACATATCAGCATAGTGACTAAACAAATAAATAAATACATCTTTATTTAAATTATAAAAAATACATAAAAATTGTGAAGTCCATATATAGATCACACACGTGAATATAAGGTCCTCAGTGAGTATAGAAAAAGGTTCCTCTCCACCCGCATGCAGACACACTAAGCACTCACCAGACTTAACTGACCGCTATTAAAGGGAGTCAAATTACGCATATGGTGAGGCCCAGAGTGACAAGCCCAAAAGATAACAGATGGCAGGGCATGACTGGGGTGATAGGATGGGCAACTAAGAGTTAACATGGGAAGAAGGCATATCAGGGGGAGTGGCTGTAGAACAAAGAAGGGAGTGGGGGAGGAGCCCTATAAATGGGGGGTGAGGGCGCACGTGACCACAGTGCGGGAAGAGAGCGCACAGGGAGGCAGGTTTTTTCCCACCCACCCTCCCCGTGTTTTGTGTTGTGTGTTTGTGCGTTTGTTTTCTTTTCTTTCAGGTACGGTGTGAAGGGTTGTCATGACAGCGTTGGCGGTGTCCTTGGTCTTTGATGGTGACAGTTCACAGATGAAATGGAAATGGTGGGGGGGCTCATCGGTGGGATGGGCCACCTCTGGGGTTATTTCAGTGGAACGGTGTCTGCTGGAATACGGTTATGGTGCACTGCGGGGGGAAAAAGGGGATGTCTCCGAACTGGAGTTGGCTGGAGGCCGGGTATGGTAATGGTACCGCAGTGTAGTGGTGGAAAGAAAGGTTCATGTGGGGGTTGCTGTCAAAGACCAATGAGACAGGTGTTAATAAAGTTGTTTGGTTAAAATTGTTAAAGGAATAACGTTTTGGTTATTTAAATTTATTTAAATTATTTAATCTTGAGTTTAAAAATAAAAATGGCTGTTGTAGCCATTTTTACTCCAACTTCTCTCTCATTAATGGGTAGAATAAAAGGGGGGATGGTAAAAGTAATGTGGATTTTGAGTACGGGAAGGTTGGTCTATCTTAGCTACACTAGTCAGGGAAAATCTGAGTGTCATACATGGGGTCACAGAAATGAATCCAAACCGCTGCTGTCATCCATTCAATTTATATGTAGATAACGTATTCAAAGCTCTAGAGAGGGAGAGGAAAGAACGCTCTCATGGTGCAGTAATTCAAATCATTTATTTAAAAAAAGGTTGTATTGCACTTACATCAAAGAAGTGATCAGCATGTATTGTATAAGAATCGCGGGAAGTAGGCTGACGAAACGGCATTGGGTGGTGTTTGTGATATGTAATTTTCAGTCAGCTGGAACGCAGATGAAGGGCTAACTGGCATTACAATACCTGCATACATATACAATACATGCTGATCCTTGTCTCTTTTGATGTAAGTGCAATTTTTTAAATAAAGTATTTGAATTACTGCACCATGAGAGCGTTCTTTCCTTTCCCTCTCTATATGGCAAAACTTGAGCTTTGAATACGTTATCTACATATATACTGAATGGATGACAGCAGCGGTTTGGAGTCATTCCTGTGACCTCGGATTTTCCCATATGTTTAGTAGGGTCAGTTAAGTCTGGTAAGTGCTTAGTGTGTCTGCATGGGGGTGGAGAGGAACCTTTCCTATACTCACCGAGGATGTTATTCACGTGTGGGATCTATATATGGACTTCACAATTTTTATCTTTGTTTTATCATTTAAATGAAGATGTATTTATTTATTTGTTTATTCACTATCGTAATATGTAATTTATGATATAAGAGTTTGGCCACTTGGCCTTCAGGAGAAAGATTAAAACCCATCTCTTCTGAGGTCAAGGGGTTTCCTTACCCAAGGAATGGAAACAGCGCCCAGAGGCGATTCAGTTTGCATGTGTTGCGCTTTATAGGTTTTTTACTCACTCACTCAAATAGGCAGCTCTTTATTGTAGTTTATTTGCTTTTTAGTTATTGATTTGCACGGGTTTGGAACCTATGAATGAATGAATGAATGAAAAACTTATATAGCGCGGCACATGCGAACTGAATCGCCTATGGGTTCCTATATTTTCTTTTAGGAAGGGGGGCATGTCAGCTAAAATATTCCAGGCAAGTTCTTGTAGTGCTTGGAAAACTGAAGTCAAAGCAAACATGTATTTGCTAGCTGCTTGTTCGGATGGCTGTGGAGCAGAGGGGCACCCTATCCAACCTCACACCTAGCCTTAGAAAGCACCTAGGAAGAGGGAATAAAGTATTACATGTACGTTTTCCCTGGGGAACAGAACACATTAAAGCGGAGTTCCATCCAAAAGTGGAACTTCCGCTCATCGGATTCCTCCCCCCCTCCGGTGCCACAATTGGCACCTTTCAGGGGGGAGGGGGGTGCAGATACCTGTCTAATACAGGTATTTGCTCCCACTTCCGGACATAGACAGTCGCATTATCTGTGAATATCTACGCCATGTCCTGTGCCTCCTCCGTCTCCCACGCTGTCTTCTGGGAGACACACAGGTCCCAAAAGACAGCATGGCCATTCAAACTTGCACATGCACAGTAGGCAACCAGGAAGTGAAGCCACAAGGCTCCATCGGCTCTCCCTCCAAGAGCGGAGCTTTGGGTGTCGACATCGCGGGCACCCTGAACAGGTAAGTGCAGCTGCAGTATTTGTAACTGCTGACTTTAAAAAATATATATAAAATAAGGCGGACCTCCGCTTTGAAAAACATAAAAAAAAAGTGAGACCAAAATACTGCACAGAGCTGCAAGCTCCTCCCTTCCCCATGTGATAACATTCAGGCCTAGCAATCGACTGCTCTGGAACTTTGGGAAGGCAGGGAGAATGTACTTTTTAGAAATACTGGGTATTACTCAGGCTTCATCAGTGAATTTGAGACCATACAGTAAGTTTAGTTAGCCTATGTTGCTAACTTTGCAAAAAAAATATTAATTTGACAATTAAGGGAAAAGTAAAGGGTTACTTTAAATGGCACTCAATGTAGGAATATTAATCAATACGTTTTAAAAGTCTTGTCTGTAATTTATTGTCTTGTGTAATTTAAAGTTCACACATTTCTCACTAATGATGCTGTAGGCTAAATAACAATGAGTAGCAAATACTGGTCCTATGATCTCTTCCTTCCTAATAACAGATCCAATTCACACCTGCCAGGCTGGGTAAATACTAGAGACTCTTTGGCCCATGTATAATATACACACTCAAAGTTTAGGTGATATGTGCAGTTGTGTCTCTAATACGTTTAACCACTTCCCACCCGTCCGACGACTTTATAGGGCCACAATGTGGCTCTTAATTGCCGGGAGGCCGTCTATATACGGCCTCCAGTCACTAGGGGGTGCCAGGCACCCACGATCGGCAGTCACAGAGACAGGGACATGGATCTCTGTGTGTAAACACAGAGATCCACGTCCTGTCAGGGAGAGGAGACCAATGGTGTGTCCCTTGTATATAGGGATAACCATCGGTCACCTCCCCAGTCACTCCCCTCCCCCCACAGAAACACTATGCAGGGTACACATTAACCCCTTCCTCGCCCCCTAGTGTTAACCCCTTCCCTGCCAGTCACTTTTATACAGTAATCAGTGCATATTTATAGCACTGTTCTCTGTATAAATGTGAATGGTCCCAAAAATGTGTCAAAAGTGTCCGATATGTCTGCCGCAATATCACAGTCCTGACAAAAATCACAGATCGCCACCATTACCAGTAAAAAAAAAAAAAAAATTATAAAAGAAAAAAAAAACATAATTCTATCCCCTATTTTGTAGGCGCTATAACGTTTGCGCAAACCAATCACTATATGCTTATTGCGATTTTTATTTTTACCAAAAATATGTAGAAGAATACGTATCGGCCTAAACTGAGATTTTTTTTTAATTGGATATTTATTATAGCAAACAGTAAAAAAATTCAAAATTGTCGCTCTATTTTTGTTTATATCGCAAAAAATAAAAAACGTAGAGATGATCAAATACCACCAAAAGAAAGCTCTATTTGTGGGAAAAAAATTACCCAAATTTTGTTTGGGAGCCACGTCGCACGACCACGCAATTGTCAATCAAATCGTGACAGTGCTGAAAGCTGACATTTCGCCTGGGCAGGAAGGGGCTATATGTGCCCAGTAAGCAAGTGGTTAAAGTGTATTGCTGCTAATTGTTATTTGCATGTTCTGGGTTCTTCAGTTTTCCTCTAAACTTGGTGGGTTGATTGCTTCCATCTGTTAATGAAAGTAAACTTCAGTAATCAGTGTGGAAAGGATTAACCACTAGATCAGGGATGTCCAAATTTTTGAAGAGCGAGGTCACTTAAGAGACTTGTAACTGGTCGTGGGCCACAATGAGTGGAGCGGACGGGTGACAGGTCTGTGTCCACTGCATATGGAGAGCAGACATGGACACAGCCCACTCTACTCTATGGGCCCTTCAATCTGATCCACCCAGGCGTAAGGGGATACATCGGGGAATCGGATTGGAGGTAGGCGGTGCTCTGCGGATTGGTTTGAAAGCAGCCTAGTAACCACTGCAGAACAGATATGCCCATATTTGGTATCACTCCACCTGTGACAGCAAGCATTGTCTTATGCGGCTCTGCTCCACAGCCACTTGCTTTCTCTTCTGCCAGCTTCATTCACAACACTGATGCTCAGGGATCACGGATCGGCTTGCCAACCAGCTATCCCAGAGGAGGAGGTCGTGGGCCACATCAGAGGGCTCAGCGGGCCACATGTGGCCCCCCGGGCCACTGGTTGGGCACCCCTGCACTAGATCATGAATATTTATTTATGTTCAATTGTTCAGAGTTATGGTCTGGGAAGATGATAAATGTTTGGGAGCATCTTTCCAGAACTCTACTTATTCCTGGGGCATCTCCCTGGGAGGAAGCCTGTGTAAAGAACTGCTCTCAGGGCCTGGTCTCAGCCTGCGCCATGTGCTGCGCCATGTGCTGAGGGCCCTGGATACCAAACCATTTACTGAAGTGCATGCCTAAAGGATGCTGCTGGACAGAACAGATACTGAAGAGGGTTGCAGAGGTGCTGCCTTCTGAATCTCAGAAGAAGGATTGTTGCCCATGGACTCAGGTATGTTTGTTTGCTCATAGAAGGATACAATCAGATGCAGGAGCAAGGAAACATTTTGTCAACTCTACAAAGGTCAGATTTACCTGGTATCCTCTATCAATCGGCATCTATTTTAGGGAACACCCTCATAGGACCTACTGCTGTTTCAGTGTATCTGCCCATCTGTTCTCTCATTTTGTACTTTTTGGGGATCCTGCACCCCTAAACTCTAACTCCAGTTTGGTAACCACAATAAATGGTAAAAAAGACCCTAGTCACTGGAGCCTGATTATTGTCACAGGTTTGTCAGTGAACTGTTGTAGCCAGATACATTGTAGGTAGCAATGGAACGGAGCAATTATTTCCAGTAACGCCCTAGCGAGTCATCACTACATAAGCAGAGCTGTATCCTGGCCTAGGCCAACAAGGCCTAGGCCTAGGGCAGCACCTTGCAGGGGGGCAGCACGAAAACAGTCCCCGCACTGTTTCCTACACTGTTAGGAAAATTAGTCTAGCGCCCCCATAAAGTGTCCGCGCTGCTTCTAGTATGCGGGCGGCCGGCAATCCACAACTGGGGGGGGGGGCGCTTGCAATTTTGACTGTTTTGTCATCCTGGACCACAAACCTTCCTCACTGTGCTATATAATCCTTCTGCACCATTTACTTAAAGTAGAACTATAGGCAACACTTTTACCATCCCTGTCCCATTGCAAAGATTTCCCTTCACTTCCTGCTTTATAGGCAACCAGGAAGTAAGAGGAAATCTAAGTAAATTAAAGGAATCCATTGCCCCCCCCCCCCCCATGCCCTCAGAACTAGTGTCCTCACTCGAAAATTTTAGGGCGGGTCCTAAACAACACAGGGTGTGGCCGTGACAGGAAGGGGTGGGCCATATTTAAATTAGGGGGTGCACGAGTTTAGACAGGCCTAGGGCAGCACAAAACCTAAATACACCTCTGTACATAAGTGATGAGCTACTTCTCAGTTGAGGACGATGATTGCTAACTGGGAATCACTGCTGCTATGTTAATAGACACAGGATTACTTCTGCTATGTCACAAGATACTATATGAGATACCTGCCATGTTATATTGTATGAGACTGAGCGACCAAATGTTATGTAGCACACCCAAAGTAGGAGCCACTGGTGAAAAGGGGTTTCCTTGCCCTGCACAGCCAGGTACACTGAATTTCCACTTGCAACGGGAAACAATCCAGCAGCTTTGTTTTGTGTTATATTAGGAATTATTAAACTTGAATGGGGATTAGACATGTGCACACTGGAATATTTTGTTTCGTTTTTTCGTTTTCGTTTGGAAAATAAATTCATTTAGTTACTCCCGAAAATCGTTTTGATTTATGTTGTTTTCGTCGGGAAAGTTTTCGTCCAAAAACGAAGATTTTCGACAAAGCATCGAAAATCGTCGGATCTGAACGAAAACGAAAATAAAGCATTTTTCATGTTGGATCTTTCGTTTTCGTTCGTTAAAACCATAACGAAAATATCAAATTTTCAGACGAAAAAGCATTCTAACGAAAACGAATGCACATGTCTAATGGGGATGGTATTTGGCTGTGTAGAGAAAATCCAGTGTCCAGCTACATTCCTGTGGCTACTGATCCTAGCACCACCTCTTCAGGGACTGCCAGTTCCCCCACTCGGTTCTCTTCCCCCTCGAGATCTATTGGATGTACTAACTGGCTCCTGCTGTCCTCACTCTTGCTCCTGTACCTCTGTACAGGACTCCTCCATGTGTCCTGAGAGGATCCCTCCAGCACCCGAGCCCCAAGCCCGAGGTCCACCCCCCCTCCCGAGACTAGGGGGCTGCCCTCAATGGCCACCAACAGCCTCCTCAGCACACCATCTCCAGCTTCCACCTGAACTGCACACTGCATCTGCTGGCCTAACCCTGAGTATTTAAGTGGGCTTACCCTCTGCCAGCCCATTTGCTGGGGATTGGCTGGGCCCTCTTTTGTACTCCAGGCAGCTCTTTCCAACCTCCCTCCCATTCTTCTGGAAGCTTCTCCAAGGTTCCAGCAAGTAGGGGGAGGTACCAGAGGTGCTGCCTGATGAGTCATCCAGCCTCCCTGGGTCACTCATCCTGATTCAGATTGAACCCAGCCTATCTCCCAGACAGGCCAAATTTACCTACACTAACAACAAAAAATATTTACACTTCTAGCACACTAGAGGATGCTACAATGTCCAATGGCATATTAGACTGCCCAATGGCATATTACAGAAGACTGATTTAGAAGTACTGTATGCAAATTAGGAACATCTGAGTTTCTAATCTGCATACATATTTTGGGTTACTAACTCAAATTATTGAAGCCATAGGCTCAGCAGGAATAGCAGGCAACCAGAATTTACAGAAAGAGAAGTCAGCAATGACAGCATCCATGTTTTAGCCAGGAATGATTTCCTTTAATGGGAACAGACAAGCAAATCTGTAATCGGTGGTAATCTATAACAACCAAACAGAACATTGCTTTAGGCAGCCTACAGTGGTTAAGGAAACCTGTATCAGGTGTGCGGAATTTACGATTGGTCGGGAATTCCGACAGCGTGTACGCTCCATCGGACATTTTCTGTCGGAATTTCCGACAGCAAAAATTTGAGAGCTGATTCAAAAATTTTCGGACAGGAAAAGTTCTTGTCGAAAATTCTGATCGTCTGTATGCAATTCCGACGCACAAAAATCCTACGCATGCTAGGAATCATTGAACTTAATTTTTCTCGGCTCGTTGTAGTGTAGTACATCACCACGTTCTTGATGGTCGGAATTTCAGACAGCATTTGTGTGACCGTGTGTATACAACATAAATTTGAGACAAGTTTAAGTCGGAAAAAAATCCACGGTTTTCTTGTCGGAATTTCCAATCGTGTGTACGCGGCATTATACTAACAAGGCACATGCTGACTGCAGAGGAGAGCAGAAGGTTCATATCAGTCTGCTGCTGCTCTTCCACTGTCCAGTCAAAAGCTGGGAAACAATCTAATGCCCTGTACACACGGTCGGAAATTGCGACAGCAAAAGTCCTATGTGAGGTTTTGAACAGAAATTCTGACCGTGTGTATGCTCCATCAGACTTTTGCTGTCGGAATTTACACCAGCATAAGACTGAGAGCTGGATCCTCAAATTTTCAGACGGAAAAAATTCCTATCGGAAAATCCGATCGTCTGTAGCAATTTCGGCGCGCAAAATTCCAACGCATGCTCGGAAACAATTTAATGCATGCTCGGAAGCATTGCACTTCGTTTTTGTGTGACCGTGTGTATGCAAGCCAAGCTTGAGCGGAATTCCGTTGGAAAAACCATCCAAGGTTTTTCCGATAGAATTTTCAATCGTGTGTAAGGGGCATTACCCTATTACTTAAAGGGTCACTAAAGGAATTTTTTTTTTAGCTAAATAGCTTCCTTTACCTGCAGTACTGGTTTCATGTCCTCATTGTTCGTTTTTGCTTTGATGTTGCTGTAATCCTGCTCTGTTCTCCACACTTCCTGCTTGTCTGTTTCCTTATAACCACAGTACTGGGAGCTTTCTCTCTGTGGTCTAAGCTGTCATTACTGTGTGTCTAAAACTTCCCAGAACCAATTTGATTCATTTTAAAAACAGAACACTGCCCTGGATTTGTTTGTTTTTGTTCTGTGTGTCTCTTTCTACTTTACAGAAACATGAAGCCAGTTTAAAAGTGAAACTAACCTGCAGGCACATTATATGATTGATTTGTATCTATTTTTAATCATTTTGAAAAGGAATCAGTTAACTTTTATGTCTCTATACCTTGTAAACAGTCATTTCAGCAAAAAAATAATTCCTTTAGTGACCCTTTAACTGTAGTAGAGAAAAGTCAGGTCATCGACCCAACTGTTCTTTGCTGGCAGAGCTGTGTAAATCTCAGGAGAGGATAAACAGATGCACAAATCCTCCATCAGCTAAAACAGCTTTAAATAAGCCCAGCTATTTATTTAATTTTTTAATCACTTTTGCAATGCAAAGTACATAGAACTTGTACAGTTTAGATTATGTAAGATTTCAGAGTTCAGTCCTAGAATCTAAAATAAAATTTCCGTGAGTTCATAACTGTATAAGAGTAGAAAAAACCTTATTGTAAATTCTTTACAAGTTTTGAAACTTCACAAAGGAAAAGTACGAAGTAAACCACAGAACATGAAAAATAAATGAGCCCTCAAGCTAAAACACTGCACATCTCAACAATGTCTCAAACAAGTATTGACTATTATTTTTAGAACATGGTTTCAAAACTTAAGCCCTGTACACTCGGCCTAGAATCTCGTCAGGAAAAAAACATTGTTATTCCTGACGAGCTTCTTGGCAAAATTCTTTTGCCGGCCGAGTGTACACACACTCCATTCAAAAGAACCAGTGTTCTTTTGAATGGCACGAACGCGGTGACGTCATCAAATACGACGATCATGCGCTTGTCACATTCGATGCCATTGCCGCCATCTTGCTATTCCTTGGAAGTCATTTCGAGCATGCAGGGGTTTCCATGGAGAGGTAAGTATACACACGCTCAAGTTTCTCGGTAGGAAAACACTGCCGAGAATCTCACAACGAGAAAATAGAGAGCAGGTTCGTCAAGATTCTGGTCAGTTTCCTTGACGAGAAACCTCAAAGCCTGAGGCCCTGTACACACGGGCAAGAATCTTGTCAGGAAAAACCTGTAGTTTTCCCTGACGAGATTCTTGGCAAGAAGCTCTTGCCCCCCGAGTGTACACACTGACCTTTCAAAAGAACCGCAGTTCTCTTGAAAGGCAAGAACGCGTACGACGAGCATGCGCTTGTCACATTGGATGCCGTCGCCGCCATCTTGCTTCACCCTACCTATGCCGTGGAAGCTACCGCGCGTGCGTCAAAGTCATTTCGAGCATGTGCGGGTTTCCACGGTGAAAGGTTAGTATACACACTCTTGGGTTTCTCGTCGGGAAACAGGCCGACAAGAATCTCGACGAGAAAAAAGAGAGCAGGTTCTATTTTTTTGTTGTCGAGATTCTGGACAGATTTCCAGATGAGAAACCTGAAAGTCTCGTACATACGAACGGGAATCTCGGCAAAAAGCAGTTTTCTTGCTGGTCGTGTGTACAAGGCTTTATACATACGCACCGTTTACTCGGAAAGAAAGCTCTGCCAGCAGCTTTTTTGCAAAGAAAACCGTGCATGTGTACGAGGCTTCACACTTATTTTGCTGATAAGTCAAACCTTTTTACTATAAATTTAATTTAAACAAAATGACAACTGATTATTGTACACAGTGCTTTAGCAAATACATGTCATTTAGTTGGGGTTTGCATCTACTTTAACACTGCAACTGAGCTTTCTATTAGATCTAAAAATACAGAAAAATTATTTAGAGCTGACCTGTTATATTTTAGTATAGAATTATGCTTTTACAGTACATATATTATGTTAAAGCAACCATAAATAATAGCAGCTCTTACCCTGTAAGCAAAACTGGACCTTTACCATGCACAATGTCCTATGTGCTCAAAATTAGGGTTGGGCCGAACCACCAGAACTTTCGAACATCGGGAAAGTTCGGAACCGAATAACGAACCCCATTGAAGTCTATGGGACCTGAACGTGAAAAAACAAAAGTGCCCATTTTGAAGGCCTATTTGCAAGTAATTGGGCATACAATGGTTATGGGGGTCTGGGTATTATTCTGGGGGACATCTATCAATGAAAAAACAGTTTGTAAAAAAAAACATTTTTAAATGAGCAGTGATTTATTGATGCTTAAAGTGAAAGTATAAAAATGAAAAATTCCTTTCAACATAGTGCCTGGGAGGGGGGGGGGGGTCCCCTTAGTCCACCTGTAAAGTAGCACATCTGTACTGTGTATAGAAACTGCTGCAGCAATAATTGCATTTATATATTATATCTATTTATAAAATTTTCCCTGCAAGCTTTTTTCGGCGGCGCATGAGCAGTAATGTAATGTCGCTGCCTGGCGCCATTTTTAAACGGAAGCCACTCGTTCTCTGTGGTTCCGTGGGGAGCTGGAGTCTTGTAAGGTAAGGGAGATAAGGGGAGATGGTCCTGTCTCAGCATAGCCAGGAAGATAGAAGTTTATTGTGGAGGGGATGATGACGAGTACCAGCCCCCAATATCTGGAGCTGCTGTGATAGTTTGGGCATTGTAAAGTTGGCTGTGGTGGAGGAGGAACAGACAGAGCATGGTGCGGGTCGGTGATCTCTCCCATTCAAAAGGAAACTCCTCCTAAACTGCTACTTCCATCCTCATCCCCTGGAAGGATCCCTTCTCTGGGGGGGGGGGGGGGTTAGGGCAGGGCAGGACTTAGGGTGGTGGGGGCCCCTGGGCTTGAGTGTTGAAGGGGCCCCCTGGATCATAGTTGTTGAGCGGGCGGAGGGGGGGTGCGCATTAAAGTTGTTGAGCGGGGGGGGTATTAAAGTTGTTGAGCGCGGGGGGGGGGGGGGGTGATAGATTTTAGAATCTATCACACCTATAGAGGTATTCTTGATAACAGCAAGAATTGTTTTTTGTTGTCAAAAATTGCAATGATATACACCTGTCAAACAGGTGCATAAAAATAGTTTGACAGTACATGCCCAGCATCTAAATGCAAGCTTGTCAAAGCTGCTGGCTCTACAACTTCTGCCTTTCCAATTTGCGTACCAGTGTTCTCCCCTCTCCGTAGGCTCATGTTCCTGCCTTCCTCAACCTCAGAACCAACATCTGTATTGAGTAATGTCTGTGCATTGTCAAGAAGCAAGTGGCTGACGCTGTGTTCAAATATCTCCACTGACTTCTTCATGTCTGATGCTGGGGCTATGGCAGCTGCAGGAGACTGCGCACTAGTTTATGCTTGGGTGATGGAGGATGAGAAGGATGAGGACGATTTAGTAAGCCAGTCCACCGCTTCCCCTGCATGCTGTGACTGGAAAGCATGGGCAACATCACTTTAATCAATCGAAAATGGTGTTTGGTGCACTTTAAAGCGGAGTTCCACCCTTAAAATCACTTTGTTTCATTACATCCAGCATACTGGCGTCAGCGCCAGTATGCTGTTTTTTTTTTTTTTTTTAAATGCACGTACTTACTTTATATAAAATCATTGAATTTCAGGGGCACCGCGGAATGTCGCCGCTATAAGGCGTCACGCCTTCCGGAAACATCCGATTAGCATTCGGCTTTTCTCGGCGCCTGCGCACAGACCCAGGAGCTGACTGCGCAGGCGCCGTATATAGCTGCGTCACGCCCTCCGAAAAAACCCGAACTAGGACCGGCTATTTTCGGCGCCTGCGCAGTCAGCTCCTGGGTCTGTGCCCAGGCGCCGAGAAAAGCCAAATGCTAATCGGCTGTTTCCGGAAGGCGTGACGCCTTATAGCGGCGACATTCCGCGGTGCGCCTGAAATTCAATGATTTTATATAAAGTAAGTACGTGCATTAAAAAAAAAAAAAAACAGCATACTGGCGCTGACGCCAGTATGCTGGATGTAATGAAACAAAGTGATTTTAAGGGTGGAACTCCGCTTTAATTTGAGTAGTCACTACACAGACACACTCCACAGATACACTATAATATACTGCAATATAGTGCGTCAAACGTGCAGTAACACACAGAACAATATGGCATTAGACTTGCAGTAACACAATGAAACATACAACGTTAAACTTGAAGTAAAACGCACAAAACTATCTGGTGTTAAACTTGCAGTAGGGCAATTAAAAATATACAGCGTTAAACTTGCAGTAAGGCAATGAAATATACAGCGTTAAACTTGCATTAAAGCAAAGAAATATACAGTGTTAAACTTGCAGTAATGCAGTATAATATACAGCGTTAAACTTGCAGTAACTCAATGTAATATACAGCGTTAAACTTGCAGTAATGCAGTATAATATACAGCGTTAAACTTGCAGTAACTCAATGTAATATACAGCGTTAAACTTGCAGTAACTCAATGTAATATACAGCGTTAAACTTGCAGTAACTCAATGTAATATACAGCGTTAAACTTGCAGTAAGTAACTCAATGAAAAATATAACGTTAAACTTGCATTAATGCAATATAATATACAGCGTTAAACTTGCAGTAACTCAATGAAAAATATAACGTTAAACTTGCAGTAACGCAATGATATATACAGCATTAAACTTGCAGTAACACAATGAAATATACATTGTTAAACTTGCAGCCACACACAGACCTATGCGGTGTTAACCGTGCAGTAACTCACAGAACAATATGGCGTTAAACTTGCAGTAACACAATGAAACATACAACGTTAGGCGGCGTACACACGACCAAGAAACTCGTTGGGCGAAACACATCGTTTTCCCCGTCGAGTTCCTAGTTCGGCAGTTAAAAAACTTGTCGAGACAAATTTTCCCATTGCCCAACGAGGAAATAGAGAACATGCTCTCTTTATGGCTCAACGAGTTTCCCGACGGGTTTCTCGGCAAAAAGTGTACACACGACCGGTTTTCTCGGCAGAATACGTCTCCCATCGAGTTTCTTGCTGGATTCTGCCGAGAAAACCAGTCGTATGTACGCCGCCTAAAACTTGAAGTAAAACGCACCAAACTATCTGGCATTAAACTTGCAGTAAGGCAATGAAATATACAGTGTTAAACTTGCAGTAACTCAATGAAAAATATAACGTTAAACTTGCAAAACGCACAGAACTATATGGCGTTAAACTTGCAATAATGCACAGAATTATATGGCGTTAAACTTGGCCGCTATGGAAATAATACTTTTAAAGTGTGAGCGGCATTAGAGCAATGAGCCATGATTGGATACAGTCATCATGACAGTGTCCAATCATGGCTATGACATTGCTCTGTGTTCTGATTGGGCGAAGCCGAACAAACGATCGAACGACCCTATAATTTAGGTTGTTCAGAGAACGTCCGAACAGCCAAAGTTCGGCCAGAACACGGGCTCAGCTGAACTGTTCGCCTATCCCTACTTAAAATAAAAAAAAAAAAATGCTACAAATAACCCAGACTATTTTCTCTTTTTGTTTTAGCTGAACGGATTTAGCAATACTGGAATCAGACAATCGTAGGCTCCTCTCATACATTCAAATATATACTCCTGCAGGCGATGTATAAAGTGGTGCCTATGTTCCCGATGCAAGTCCTGCAAACGTCTCTTCCCTTCTGTGTGGGGAAAGACAATCTGGTATTATGATCACAAGCGATCATCACCGTGACCTACTTGCACATGTCATACCAGTCTATGATATGCCAGTCTATTGAGATAAGAGGAACTGTGTTTCCTGTTGATGAACCAGCGCTGCACTTCCTCTCTATTACAGCATGTGAATTTATTTGTGTTTATTTTCCCTTTCTCTCATTTTGTTGAGAAAGAACAGAAGAATGTTAATTCCCTCATCAGCCACAGCTGGGTTAAACCTAAACCTTTCATCAGGAAACTGTAAAGCTAAAGCGAACCCAACATTTCCCTTATATCTGGGCAGAAATATTTTTAATGTTTGATGTTATATAAGCTTATAGACATAGGCAGCTTGGCTAGAATTAAAGGGTCACTCCACCCCAGAGAGGTATTTCAATTAGAGTTAAGGACTAGTTGGCTTTTTAAATCACATGATGAGATTCACCACCATATTATTCAGTTTTGGACACTTTAAAGTTTTACTGCTTTAGGCCTCATTAACATGGGCTTACCTATGCGCACACCCCTGCTTAGAATCAAGTCGACGCATGCTTGGAAGCATTGAACTTTGTTTTTTTCAGCACGTCGTTGTGTTAAAACACGTAAACGTCAGCGCATTCTAACACGATCGTTTTTTTTTAACCGATGGTGTGTAGGCACATCAGACCATCAGTCAGGTTAACCGATGAAAACGGTCCTTGGGACCATTCTCATTGGATGGACAGATCGTGTGTATGCAGCCATAGAAATATCCATATAAGGGAACCCCTAAAACAAACAGATACAACAGCATTGGTAAGTCTACCTATATGTATCTCCCATGCAGCTTCAAAGAGAATTTATGTTTGAGGGCTGTCACTTACTCTGTATACAAGGCCAGCCATGTCTTCCCTTCCAATCACATAGATAAGCCACAGAAAGTATAGCTGTATTAATAAAAGCAAATATCAAGCTGTAAGTAACTCACTTTAGAGACAAGCCAAGCATTGATCATTGTCTCAGATAACAACCTACCAAGAAAATATCTGTACATTAAGGTCATGAAGTGGCCTAGTCAGTCTCCAGACCTTAATCCTATAGAAAATGTATAGAGGGAGCTGAAACTTCGAGTTGCTAAGAAACAGCCAAAAAAAAAAGGATTTAAGCCCCGTACACACGGCCGAGGTTCTCGGCAGAAACCAGCGAGAACCTCGCTGGGAGCCTGATTCTGCCGAGAACCTCGGCCGTGTGTACGGATTCGGCGAGCCCCGCCAGTCAGGAAACCCGTCGCGCAAATAGAGAGCAGGTTCTCTATTTGCTCGACGGCCCGTCGGGATGAATGGCTGGTCGCCCTTCCCGACGGGCTGGTCGCCGAATCTGACGGCTGGGCGAGAACCTCGACGGGCGGAACGATGTGTTCCGCCCGTCGAGGTTCTCTGCCGTGTGTACGGGGCCTTAGAGAAGATCTGTAAAGAAGATTGGACCAAAATCCCTCCTGAGACGTGTGCAAAGCTGGTCACCAACTACAAGAAACGCCTTACCTTGGTGCTTGCCAAGAAGGGTTTCTACACCAAGTTATCTTTTGCTTGGGGATCAAATACTTATTTTACTCACTGAACTGCAACTTAATTTATAGCATTTGTTTTATGTGTTTTGGTTGATATTCTGTCTTTAGCATTAAACTTACATCTATGATAAAAATGTTGGACCCTTCATTACTTTGTAAATAGGCAAACTTACAAAATCTGCAGGGGGTCATAATTATTTTCACCACTGTATCAGCTTAATCACTGAATGTCCGAATAGGAAGTTACTATAAAATCAATGTGGGTGATAGCGCAAATTGTAAAACCATAACATACACAATGGGTGATATATACAGTGCACAAAAAAGTGAAAAAAGTGCCAAACTTATCAGGGACGGAGAAAAGTCCAAAAAAAGTGCTGAAACTTAAATAAGTGCACTAGTATTTTAGGAAGTTACTATGTTCACATAGAAATATCTATATAAGGGAACCTCTAAAACAAACAGATACAACATCACTGGTAAGTCTACCTATATGTATCTCCCATGCAGCTTCAAAGAGAATTTATGTTTGAGGGCTGTCACTTACTCTATATACAAGGTCAGCCATGTCTTCCCTTCCAATCACATAAAAGAAAATATCAAGCTGTAAGTAACTCACTTTAGAGACAAGCCAAGCATCCATCATCGTCTCAGATAACAACCTACCAAGAAAACATCCAGTGGCCGCAAACGTCCAGGCGAACAAATGCTACAGTAGCCACATTCCGCCTGTCCCCCTATATACCACCATAGCTGTTAAGCTTAATCACTTGTTCAACATAATATATTACGCAATAAGATAAGCTTATAAGTGAGAAGGTCCAAATGGGAAGTTACTGTATTCACATAGAAATATCCATATAAGGGAACCCCTAAAACAGGGATATTTACAGACACCTGGTGTTTTCTTGGTAGGGTGTTATCTGAGACACCATGGATGGTTGGTTCGCCCCTGAAGTGAGTTACTTACGGCTGGATATATGTTTTTATTAATACAGCTTTAAAAAGGGGGAATGAGCCACTGCTGTAATATAAAAAGATCTTGCAGGTATAACGTCACCAGAATGTAGGGTATGCTGTTGAAATGTCCACGGAGACTGGATTACTAGCAAAAATAAACAAAAAATGGATCAGAGCAAAAACCAGAGATACTGAAACTCAGATTGTGATTCCGGCATGCAACCTAAAGGATATTGTCACATCCCATATGCAGGGCCGTCTTAATAGCATCATGGGCCCCTGGGCAAAGTAATGCTCTGGGGCCCCTACAATGATGACAAGGTATGAAGGTAAACAGACATCAAGTAGGTAGGAGGCCTCCCCTGTGTATCTATCACTCTCAGTGCCATCATGGGGCCCCCAATTTTGGGGCAGAGTGGGCTCAAGAACCAGCTGCTTTGGGGAAAGTGCAGGGACCTCCCATGCAGCTGGGGCCCCTGGGAAGTGCCCAGGTGTGCCCTCTCATTAAGACAGCCCTGCCCATATGTGTTGCCTCTTAAACAGCCTCTTGGTACATGTATATAATAAAGGCAAATCCTGGTGATCTAAGGAATAAAGTTTATTGATAAAAAAATAGTCCCTCCAGAAAGATAGAACCATATTTGTTAAGGTATTATCTGGTATCAGCATAGGAAAGATTCAGTATTTCCTGTAAAATTACTTCATTATCTAGCCATAGGCTGCATGTTGCGTCTCAAGAAACCTCCCTTCTTGGAGAGAAAAGCAGATTGAAGCATTGTGGCTGTATTGTTTACAGATTTTGGAACAAAGAAAGTCATGTGTAGATGTGTAAAGAAAAAGACAGGTATGTGTAAAATCCAGCCTATGAAACAACCACGGCTGCATGGGAGATACATATAGATAGAGTTACCAGTGATGTTGTATCTGTTTGTTTTAGAGGATATTTCTATGTGAACATAGTAACTTCCTATTTAGACCTTCTCACTTATGAACTTATCTTATTAGGTAATATATTATGTTGAACAAGTGATTAACCTAATATAGCCATGATTCTCTTTGGTGACAGTGGAGTTTATTTTGTCCCATCTTCCCTTTTCTTTTAGGCCCAGCTCTTATATGCGATTCTGTGATCCCTTTCATTCCAAATATATATAGTATACCATCCGGGAAGTATTATCAAGGTAACTACTGTTCCCCACTTTGAGGTTCTCTGAACTTTTTTTTGACTTGATTGATTGATTAGTTAGGCGCCAAATACCCACTGGGGAGTGAGCGTCTAAGCGCCGCTGGTGAGATGTTACCCTGAATCAATCCACGATATGGAAGGAAAAAAAGAGAGAAGAGAGGGTGGAAAAGGGAAAAGGGAAAAGGGGTATCCGGCCCTTAGTTAAGCAAAAGGAAAGAGCCGTGGAGCATAAGAAAATATAAGAAAAGAAAAAGAGACGAAGAATTCTAGAGAAAGGGTACATGACATCATTGGTGTCTGAATAGTCAGAGCCGTTCCGGGGTCATAATCACTACAGTGGCAGGACTGATCCCTTCAATGAAGGGACGGAGTGAATGGAGAAAAATGAAACAAAATGTATCCGTAAGCCTGGACGAACAGCTTCGTCTTCAGTTTTTTTCTGAAGAGGAGCAGGTTGGGTGTCAACTCAAAGAGGAGGTTCACCCTAAATATTATCTCTCCCATGCGATCCAGCATACTGGCGTCAGCGCCAGTATGCTCTTTTTTTTTTTTTTAAATCCCCCACTTACTGTGAAATATTTAATTTTTATTTCTTTCCCCCCGTGGTGGATGGCGCCTGTATAGCGCGTCACATCTTACGAAAATACCCGATTTAGGACTCGGGTATTTCCGGCACAATGCGGCGCCTGCGCACAGACCTAGGAGCTGACTGCGCAGGCGCCGTATTTCTCCGAGTCCTATGGCTATGGCGGGTCACGCCCTCCGAAAAAAGCCGAAATAGGACTCGGAGAAATACGGCGCCTGCGCAGTCAGCTCCTAGGTCTGTGCGCAGGCGCCACATTGCGCCGGAAATACCCGAGTCCTAAATCGGGTATTTTCGGAAGCTTTGACAAGCTGTATAGGCGCCAGCCACCGCGGGGGAAAGAAATAAAAATGAAAGATTTCACAGTAAGTGGGAGATTTAAAAAAAAAAACAGCATACTGGCGCTGACGCCAGTAAGCTGGATCACATGGGAGAGGGTATATTTTAGGGTGAACCTCCGCTTTAAGTTCCATGGAGAGGGCATTCCACAGCATGGCACCCCTACTCTGAAATTGTTTGCCTCCCATGGAAGAAAGTTTAGACGGAACAACTATGGTACATAGTGCACCACCAGACTGTGTAAATACTTGGGTCCCTGTCCCCAGTATGCCCTGAAGAAAATACAGAGCATTTTAAAGATCACTCTCTGCTCGATAGGGAGCCAATGAATTATTCTCCTAGCCAGGCTAATGTGATCTCGTCTCGCTAGACCGAGTACAAAGCGAGCAGTGTGATTCTGCACCACCTGGAGCTTGTGGACCCATTTCTGCGGGGCACTTAAAGCGGAACTTGTTTTTTTCTTTGTCAATTTTGTTAATAAATATTAAATAATAAAGACAGTTACAATTAGTAACAAATAGTTACAACAAATGGTAATATTAGTTAAGTATATGATAAGTAGGGATATATTCTAATCATCAATACTTTTCTATAGCGGATTACTATATTGTGTTCATGCGTCCTGATGAAGCTATATCTTGGCGAAACTCGTTGACACATGAAGACGTTTTATATCATTGGAATATCAAGCAAGATTTTAACAATTGTCCTACATGTACTGTTGATCTGATCAGCACCATAATTGTTTTATGGAATCTCTTTGTTTTTAAAAACCATGTATAATAAAATATATGATTTTATATAAGACTCCAGATTTTGGCCTACATACATTTGGAACAAGTTGCAGAAGGCTTCTATAGTCTACCAAACCAATTTGTTCAAATGATATCATTTTATTGAATCTACTGTTTATATTAAAACCACAAGAAACAGACAATATTATATTGATTAACTAATCAGTTATTGCCCATACAAAAGTAATCCTAAATAATCTCTACACATATAATTTTATTTTATAAATATTGAAAAAAAAAAACATGATAAACATTGAAGAAGTTACAAGCGGAACTCTACACTTTAAGGTCCAGTGAATCCATAATGTTTAATATATTGATACTTGAATATTTTTTTTAAATGTTTTAATAAAGTAATAAAGTAAACTGCAAAATACCAGCTTGCTTCTTTTTTTTTTGCATATCTCATAAGGGTAATATCGGTAAAAACGAATCTCTATGGATAAGGCCTTGTTCACACAGGTGTATTACAGCGTACACCAATGAGAGAGCTGTAATTACCTGCATGGGGATGCCCAGGTGTTCCATGCTTCGCCATGCAGGTAGTCCCATTCATGTTAATTGTGGTGCAGCAGCTGCATCAACTGCTCCCAATTTGATATTGGGGCATCTGTGCTAAATGCCCAGTGTGCTTGGAACCTTAGATGTCCCAATTAAATAGGCTTACTACCATTTTTTTTACCCTCTGAGCATCTGACAAAACATTAAAGCGTTTGATACCCAAACACTTCATATTCCTGATATGTGCCTGCTGTACCATGTACTTATATGAGAAAGTATCCTATTCCCTGGTGTTCCTGCTATTTCTCTTGCTTTCCTATTAAAAACTGACCACACTAAGCAAAAGTGGTCAGTTCTCTAGCTATGCTGAGAACCCAGTGTACTCTCCTCCAATGATCAGACTTGTCCTGAACCCCCTTGCACAGCTATTTACTGGCAAGTTCAGTGTGCTGCTGCATCTCCTCCCCCTAGCTTACAGTGTCTTGAAAAAGTATTCATACCCCTTGAAATTTTCCACATTTTGTAATATTAGAACCAAAAATGTAAATGTATTTCATTGGGATTTTATGCGATAGACCACCACAAAGTGGCACATAATTATGAAGTAGAAGGAAATGGTTTAGAAAATTTGTTTACAAATAAATATCTGAAATGTGTGGCATACATTTGTATTTAGCCCCCCTTTACTCTTATACCCCTATCTAAAATATAGTGGAACCAATTGCCTTCAGAAGTCACCTAATTAGTAAATAGAGTAAACCTGTGTGCAATTTAATCTCAGTATAAATGCAGCTGTTCGGTGAAGTCCTCATATGTTTGTTAGAGAGCCTTAGTGAACAAACAGCATCATGAAGGCCAAGGAACACACCAGACAGGTCAGGGATAAAGTTGTGGAAATGTTTAAAGCAGGATTAGGATGTAAAAAAATATCCCAAACGTTGAACATCTCACGGAGCATTGTTCAATCCATCATTTGAAAATGTAAAGCGTATGGCACAACTGCAAACCCACCAAGACATGGCCGTCCACCTAAACTGACAGGCCAGACAAGGAGAGCATTAATCAGAGAAACAGTCAAGAGGCCCATGGTAACTCTGGAGGAGCTGCAGAGATCCACAGCTCAGGTGGGAGAATCTGTCCACAGGACAACTATTATTTGCGCGCTCCACAAATCTGGCCTTTATGGAAGAGTGGCAATAAGAAAGCCATTGTTGAAAGAAAGCCATAAGAAGTCCTGTTTGCAGTTTGCGAGAAGCCAGGTGGGGGACACAGCAAACATGTGGAAGAAAGTGCTTTGATCAGATGAGACCAAAATTAAACTTTTTGGCCTTAAAAGGAAAACACTTTGTGGTGGAGTCACTGCACGACACCCTGAACACACCATGCCCTCCATGAAACATGATGGTGGCAGCATCAAGTTGTGGTGATGCTTTTCTTTAGCAGGGACAGGGAAGCTGGTCAGAGTTGATGGGAATATGGATGGAGCCAAATGCTGGGCAATCTTAGAAGAAAACCTGTAATGCGTGTACACACGATCGGTTTATCTGATGAAAACAGCCCGATTCCATCGGAGTAAAAAAATTGACCATGTTTTAAATTTTTCCGATGGATAAAAAACCGATAGGAAATTACGATCGTCTGTGTGGATGTCGACGCATGCTCGGTAGCATTGAACTTAAAAAAAATTTCGGCTCGTCGTAGTGTTGTACGTCACCGCACGGTCGGAATTTAGTCTGATAGTGTGTAAGGAAGAATGATGAAAGTCAGCTTCATCGGATATTGGATGAAAAAATCCATCAGATTTTATTCCATCAGAAATCCGATCGTGTGTACATGGCAATAGAGTCTGCAAAAGGTATACATTCCAGCAGGACAATGACCCTAAACATACAGCCAGAGCTACAATGGAATGGTATAAATCAAAGCATATTAATGTGTTAGAATTTGCCCAGTCAAAGTCCAGACCTAAATCCAATTGAGAATCTGTGGTAAGACTTTAAAATTGCTGTTCACAGATGCTCTCCATCCAACCTGACAGAGCTTGAGCTAATGTGCAAAGAAGAATGGCCAAAAATGTTACTCTCTAGATGTGAGAAGCTGGTAAAGACATCCCCAAAAAGACTTGCATTTTGAAAACCATTTATTATTTTCCTTCCACTTGACAATTATGTGTCACTTTGTGTTGGTCTATCACATAAAATCCCCAATAAAATACATTTAAATTTTTGGTTGTAACATGACAAAACGTGGATAATTTCAAGGGGTGTGAATACTTTTTCAAGGCACTGTATATGAGATAAAACTGTATATTGAAGGATGTAAACCTTCAGCTTTCAACTATAAAGAAACTCAGGAAGCGACTACATGAATCTTCAGGTAAATTGACATTCTTCTCCAAATAGGCCCTTCCTGATTAGGGCTGAGCTTCGTGTTCGAGTCAAACATATGTTCGACTCGAACATCGTATATTTGATCGTTCATCGAAATACGAACAAAACGGGTCGTTCGCGCCAAATTCGAGTGACACACCATGGCTCAAAATTCACTGTGGCATTGCGTGCTGATGATTGGCAAAGCATGCACTATGACTTGGCCAATCATAGCGCCGTCAGTACAGAGAGCTGTAATTGGCCAAAGCCAGGGTGTCTTTGGCCAATTATGGCTCAGGGCTTTAGTACACGTCCCACACTATAAAAGGCCCCCTGCAGGGCGGCCTCATGTAGTGTGTTGCGGCGCTGGTTAGATATCAGTCACAGAGAGAAAGTGTCTTTTTTTCTAGCTAGATAGAACAAGCAGGCTAGTCAGTTAAATTTACAGTGTGTAGAGGATATATATGCATCCCAGGTGTTGTACATATATTTATACACTGTATAGTTTAGCTGGATCAGTTCTTCCTAATTTACTGGCAGGTAGTTGATTGTGCTAGCTGCAGTATTCTCACGTGGTGTATTGACTGTGTCCTCTGCAGTGTGCACCATGCCTAAATAAGAAAAAAATAAAAAATTCCTTTAAATATTGTACCTGCTGGGTGTCTATAGAATGCCTGTGAAAACGTCTTTGAGAACCCGGGTAATTTTTTTAAAAAAATGGTCGTTTTTTTCTGGAGCAGTGATTTTAATGGTGCTGCATCATTAAAATCACTGCTCCAGAAAAAAAACGACAGTTTTTAAAACTTTTTTCCATTGATACATGTTCCCTGGGGACCCGGGTTCTCAAAGACGTTTTCCAACAATAACTTGCATATGGGGCTTTAAAATGAGCACTTTTGAATTTGAACGTTCGAGTCCCATTGACGTCAATGGGGTTCTAAATGTTCGCGTGAACGTTCGGTCCTGATGCATCTAATGCTAAAAAGCATGACCTGCAGTAATGTCTTTATTTATAGCTCCTTAAAAGAGATGAAAGGAAAACCAATTGCCTTTGTCTTTCTTATCACTTTTGACTACATACAGTAGAGTGCAGGCAGAGGTTAATAACAAAATGTGTTAATAAAGATTGACTGACTTTATATCCTCTTGCACACAGGACCATCTAGGAGCAGTGCTTCCCTCCCGGGAATTTTCAAGTTACTGGGAAGGACAGGAGCAGCGTTTAACTCCACTGCGGGAAGACTGTCAACATTTATGGCAGACTGTGGCTGGACACTGCACCAAGTGGTACCTGCATATAGGGCTCTGTGCTTTCAGAGAGGAAAGTTTTCTACATACAAGTCTTCTATACAAAACATATATCAATGGTAGGGATGAGCCGAATACCCACCGGTTTGGTTTGCAGCAGAACCTGCGAACAGGCAAAAAATGTGTTTGAACACGTGAACACCATTAAAGCCCATGGGACATAAACATGAAAAATCACATGTGCTAATTTTAAAGGTTAATATGCAAGTAATTTGTCATAAAAAGTGTTTGGGGACCTGGGTCCTGCCACAGGGGACATGTATCAATGCAAATATTTTTTTTTTAAAACGCCCGTTTTTCAAATCATTGATTTTAATAATGCCTAATGTGAAACAATAAAAGTGAAATATTCCTTTAAATTTCATACCTGGGGGTTGTCTATAGTATTCCTGTAAACTGGCGCATTTTTCCCGTGTTTAGAACAGTCCCTGCACAAAATGACATTTCTAAAGGAAAAAAAGTAATTTACAACTACTTGCAGATATTCATAAATTGTCGGGTCCCGGCAATACAGAGAAAAGTGATTGAAAAAAAAACCGGCATGGGTCCCCCCCTCAGTCCATTACCAGGCCCTATGAATATTAAGGTGAACCCCAAACCAAAATGAAAAAAAAAAATGATTTGCGATTTCCATTACAAATGTTACAGTCTTCATTTGGTATAGCTTATGTAGCGCTCACCCCCGAAGGAGCTGCTGATTAGTTTGGGACCGGCATGTTGAGTTACCAGTGATTCTTGTCTAGGGTAATATTAGTGAAGGTGGATAAAGTACAAGCGTCCAGACATCAACTTGAGTTTTCAATGCTTTATTCCAAGGCCCAACACGGCCGACATCAACATGGCACACAATAGAGAAAGGTTGATGAGCAAAGAGAGAACTACAGTATCAGGCCTTGGATATCAAAGAGAGAGCAAGCATCAAGTTCAAACGTCGCCACTCTCGCCAGAGTGGGTAAAGTGCCCCCGGACAGGCGATTAACCTGAGCCTGGCAGCCAAATGGCCACTTTCAAACAAAGTCACTGGGGGGGAAACAGGGCCTCTGCCACAGGCCTGATACATTTTTAGGTTGTCAAAAAGTTTGAACTAATGAATCCTCCCAGTTAGTCCAATTTTAGTGTCACCAATTGACAGCTGAAGTGTACCTGTCTTGTGGCGTGGTGACCGGATCCCCGGTGGTTCGTCCAGGCCTCGCAGACAACCTCTGTCTCTAGGTTCTCCCGAGCCAATTCCCCACCGTACAGCTCCCAACTTAGGATCTGGGACCCAGCAAGCCGCTTGGGCCCCTCTCTGCATCAGAGTGAAGCTCCTCTTGGTGCGCAACCTCGGCCAGGCGGGCCTCGATGGCGGGGCCCATGGATGCGCGCACCCTGAAGGTGGATGCCGCACCTGGAACTCGGGCCCCATGTAGAAAACAACACTAATGGCGGCTGCCCCAGATATACCCCCCCGCCGGCATGCCCAGAGAGGGAACCGCTCCTCTGATTGGCTGTTGGGGGAAGGTGCGTCTGTCAGAACACCTCTAGTGCCAACTGTCGCCCAGGGGTGATAACACACCCCTGACACGCAGACTGACCTACAAGGCAGTTCCAAACCGGCAGCAGCACCAATCTAAATAATTTGCGAATGGGAGCAAACTTAACTCTCCCATTCCCCACTAACTTTAGTGTAACGCCCCATGAAATAAGGGGGGGGCTACATTCTCCTCCCACTTGAAATGACACTGTCCCCATTGACCTAAAGCATTCGAGCCCGAATGCAGACCTGATATTGAACCAGACAGAAAAAGTAGGAAAAGAAAAAACACTTATCAATATTACAATATACAGTATATATGACATACACACATACACAACTCCGCTATCTATCTGCCCATTCTCCGCAGTTGCCGATGGCAGTTGGGTCCAGAGAAAAAAATGTATAACCTGTAAGGAAAAACAAGGCATACCCCAAAAAAAAATATAAGGCAGCCTGAGGTTCAATGTAAACTTCCACTATCATTATACAACCTCCAGGGTCAGGGCCGAGACTGTACGCTCAGGCCTGAACGCAAAGTCTCCCTCCCTCCCGAGGAGTATAAGACCATAAGTACAAATGAGAAGAGAAGAAAGAAAATGTACTTCCGCACCCTTGACATTTTTTTTCTTGCTGCAGTACCAGCTCACTGACGGCTAGGGGCAGTGCTCTGCATCGTGACTTTACAGGATACTATGGTTACAGTTTTTTTGTAATAACAAAAAAACTGTAACCATAGTATCCTGTAAAGTCACGATGCAGAGCACTGCCCCTAGCCGTCAGTGCGCTGGTACTGCAGCAAGAAAAAAAATGTCAAGGGTGCGGAAGCAGCAGCAAAGAGCAAGGAGAAAACAGTTATTTTCCTAATAAGTCCTCCAATGCTGTAACTCAAAAGCTGATAAAGTCTTATTCTGACTGACTGAACCCACCCCTCCCAAGAGTTCAGCACAATAGTTCATGTGGTTCAGGAGGAGTAGGGGGGGGGGGGGGGATTTAGGAGAAGAAAAAAAATTGAAGAGAGAAAACACAGAGCAGGACGTACTTGTCCGTAACCTTCCCCACTAACTTTTTCTTGGTGAGTGCCCTGACTGAGCTCCTCACGTGGTCCCAAACAGGGCCTGCAACGGGAACACCGGGCCCTGGCGGGGTAACATGTCCCAGGTTGGAGGAGCGGTCAGCCTTAAACAAAAATGGCACACAATGGACTCACCCGCTCCTCATGGTAGACATGGGCCACTGGGTATGCCCTAAATAGGGCGCTTCTTCCGCCTTCTTCTTCTGCCAGAGCCCCAACAACCCCCAAAACCCTGTTGTTCTGGGAACCGTGGCTCGAACAGATGGTTGGGGAAATCATCGCCCTCAATGGTGGAATCGCCGGACCAGAACTCGGGGTCAGGCGAGAGCTCTGCTCCAGCAGGAATGTAGGCCAGTGAGGCAGTGGCTGGGTTGGGTTGGATGAATGGTGGGCTCTCGTTGAACAGGGGCCATGTCAATCGAAACAACCTCCTGGGAGGTTCCGGCCTGTATGCAGGCAGCGCGGGCCACAGATTCACCCAGTTCATTCACCCCCCCCCCCCTTGGGCTCACCTCCTGGGGTTGGATGGTCCAAGCAGTCGGCAAGGATACCTTTAGGGGCAGGCCAACAGTATTCCCTTCCTCCGGGATCTCTGGTTCCGCGTTCGCATCAGTGGGGAGGACTTCTGGGCATGAGGCCTCCACCTCTGCAGTGACAGCTCCCGATAACTGGTCCACGTGGTAGTCTTGTGGTGGTTTTAAAATGTAGCCAGCTCACCCATGTATTGTAATGCTTCAGCATTTTTTTAAGAATAGCAATCTCCAACCTATGTCCCACGGGCCACATCTTGCCCACTATAAGATTGTATTTGTCCCGCAGTGGTTCAGCCTCAGTCTCAGGTTGGCTGGTCTCCACTTCTGATGGTGACCCTGATGTAAGCAAAGGCTCTGGTATATAAGAGGACTATGAAGTGATGGGGGGAGGGCTTCTGGTATATAAAGGGACTATGAAGTGATCGGGGGAGGGCTTTTGGTATATAAGGGGACTATGAAGTGATGGTGGAGGGCTTCTGGTATATACAGTATGGGGACTATGAAGTGATGGGGGGGGGCTTCTGGTATATAAGGGGACTTGGGGGGCTTCTGATATATAAGGGGACTATGAAGTGATGGGGGAGGGCTTCTGGTATATAAAGGGACTATGAAGTGATGGGGAGAGGGCTTCTGGTATATAAGGGGACTATGAAGTGATGTGGGGGCTTCTGGTATATAAGGGGACTATGAAGTGATGGGGGAGGGCTTCTGATGTGAAGAGGGACTCTGATGTGATGGGGAGGCTTTTTAATCTGAAGGCAAGACTTTTAATATGATATGGTGCTTCTCATATCAAGTTATTACTTATAATGTGTTCATTCATTTAAATGTATGCATTAATTTATAAAACTGATTTTCTTGGAACCCGCTCATATTTCTCAAATAGAGGCTCTCCAGTATTTGGAAACAGGCTCTTGGCTGTATTAAGGAAGTAAGATAACTATGATCTTGTAGATTTGGGAAAAGGCATAATGATATTGTGCACAAGAGTACCCAGTGGTCCTGAGAAAGCCAAAGTTGTGAACTTTTAAGTTGATCTTTTCCAATATGGTTTTAGTGAACCTTGAAGTGTTACTGCAAGAAGCAGTTTCTACAACCATGATATACATTAGGAGGGCCCAGATGTGGGCAACAATACCTGTTCCATCAGGTTAAGAGTGTAAATGTGTGGGTTTGGGAGGCTATTAACAGCATTAGTTGAAGTCATCTTCGAAAATGCATATTTTATTATGATACATGTTTGCTCTATCTTTCTCTCATAAGGACACCAGTACCATTCACTCTAGCTCCAATCTGTAGGAGGTAGATTTTCTCGTAGTAACACAGCCCAGGAATATATGAAAGTTTGGTTGTAGATCCTGACACTTTGGAGTTGTTGTAAGAATTTTATGGGGATCCCATTTAGCACACCCCTTTTTCCCCCTTCTCACTCCCTTTCCCTGCCCATATTTCCTTTCCTTCCTTTCATCACCTGCACTCTGCCTTTTATTTTTCCTCCCTCTTCTCCTTCGTTTTCTTTTCCCTCTTTCTTTCCTCCTCCCTCCTTAACACCCCCCCCCAAAAAAACAACAACCTAATTTTGATATATAATTGATATCCTAATATTCAGATTGTAATTTTCGGGTACCCCCTTTTACTGTACAAGGTAGCGTTGGAGGATTTGGTGCTGTTCCCCATGTGCATGGCAGGCTAATATCGGTTCTGCACATAATTCTTTTACAGATAATAATGTTTAACTGCCAAATTACTGACCCAGATTAAGCAATTAATTATATTACATATTCTTGATTGATATCAAGTTACTGACCACAAATGTGTAAGATTTGGTCCATCCTTCCTCTTATATTCGTGGTGAATATATGTTTTACTTTGTATACTGAATTGAAAAGATGAATTGGAAATGTCTTATAACACCACGCTATGTATAGGATTACAGTACTTTTTAGAGGATTTGAGGCCCTGATGAAGCGGGTTTCACGCGTTGGCTAATTAATCGGATGCCAAGGCCAAGCCTGAGATCTATGTGGCTGCTTAAATTTGAGAATGTGTATTTAAATAACAGCTTTGTACAGTGGCATGTTCTCTTTAAGCCTAAAGTGGTTGTAAATCCTTACATATACATAGTGAAGTGACTGTTTATCTGCAGCCCTCTCTTCTCTACATCCGTTCAAAATCCAGAATTTACAAAGCTTGTCTGAGCTGTCAGAAAAAGGGGGAGGAGAGCTGCAGTTACACTCTGCAGAGCTCAGTAAGGAGAGCTCTGGGAGCTGATTGGAGGGAAAGGAACACACCCCCCTTTACACAGCGCACAGGAACAGAGCTGAGGCTGTCAATCACCTGGAGCTCCCTCCCCTGTGCCCTCCCTATGAAAGATGACAAGTTTCAGCAACTAAAACGAATTATCCTGCTCAGACATAGAATGGCTTATGTTACATCTTAGCAGTCACATTTCTTTAAAACGCACATGCACACTTTTTTATATCAGCATTTATACAAATGGGTTCAGATCTGCTGGTTTATAAATACAGCTCAGAACAATGATATATGTGTCTGCGGCTCAGAACACCCACCTCCTGCGAAGGAAAATAGACTATAATTATACAGAGCAATTTTGTACTTTGCTGGAAAAGAAAAAACAGCAGGTAGACCTCTGATAGGTCATAAAAGGTTTGTCTGAAGTCTTTGCCTCCTATAAAGAAGACTCTATTGCCAGCTCAGCATGGGAAAAAATAAAACATTTTTATGTATCACATAATAATCACCTACCATCTACACAGAATGGAAAATCAATCATCAGATGTCTGCCATTGATGTGACCCTGCTACGTGTTTTAGGATTGTACCCATTACAGTTCACCTACATCCTTTATACATTCTGAGTCATATTATTAATACCTGGGTATTTTTGTACAAGGGGACTATAGCTATAGAAGTGATTACCAGGCTACTTACATTGACCCTTTATGCCAGGGGATATAGACTGGGAGGCCATTATTGAGCACTCCTATAAGGGGGTTTGCAATTAACAGTCTCAGTTTGTGGAGTAGGGGTGTAGTTGGGAATGTGTGTGCCCCCAATATTGCAGTTGACACAATTACTGGGGTGACAGGGTAATGACCGCACTAGTAGGGAATACATACAGTATGTTATAAATGTAAATGTTTTTTCACCTATATATCCACCACTACCATCATGTCCTCCCTTTCCATTTTTAGTAATCCCAACCAGCTGTGACAGAAGCCTGGTCCTTGGTGCGGGACCCCTAAGGGAAAAATTGTCCTCTTCCTGATTTATTTCCTTCCAGAAAAGTGCAATTGGTGGTTGTATGTGTTGCTGTGATTATGAACTTTGCACATATATAACACAGGTATGTAATACTGCTGTTCCCTTACATGACCTTTTCATCTGTGGTCCAATGGATCTGGTAAGGGTTCTCCCTTCTCCCCCCCTTTTTGGTTAGGGTATTTGTTTGCACATGCAGTGAAACCTTGGATTATGAGCATAATTTGTTGCAGGAGAATGCTCGTAATCCAAAGTACTCACATAACAAAGCGAGTTTCCCCATTGAAGTCAATAGAAACGAAAATAATTTGTTCCGCATTGACTTCTATGGCATGCAATACTGCATGCTGCCAGAGGTGGGGGGCACCGGAGAGACTCGGAAACTGCCGGAAATGCCCGAGGCAAACCTTGGAAAGGCTCAGGAACAGAGTATCTCCGTGTCTTTTTCCAAGCATTACCAAACAGCGCAGATTGGCTGCAGTCCGGCGCCCCCCACCTCAGGCCAAACGTGGTACTGCACACCACTTTGGCCTAAATCCTGCTTGTTTTGAGAGACAGCACTTGCAAAGCGAGTTAGGATTTTTTTAAATACAGTGTTCGTATTGCGAAACACTCATTAACCCTGTTACTCGCAATCCGAGGTTCCACTGTATTTTTCTCAGGATGTGGTACCAGACACTAGGGGCCAGATTCTCAGAAGAGATACGACGGTGTATCTCCAGTCGTTTTTACTTCGTTTACGTAACTCGTTTGCGAATAGAGCTGTGCGTTAATTACGTTCAATGTATTTGCGGCGTACTATGGAGCATGCGCACTGGGTTACGTTTACGGCCGGTGCATGCGCAGTTCGTTTGCCCCCGGGGGCGCACTTTATTTAAATACACGACGCCTCCTTTGAATTACGCGGGGATACGCCGGGCCATTTACACTACGCCGCGGCAAATTACGGAGCAAGTGTTTGGAGAATACGGCACTTGCTCCTGTAAGTTGCGGCGACGTAGTGTAAATAGGAAATCTACGCCACCGCAGATCTACGTGAATCTGGCCCTAGATGTCTAATGTGTAGAGGGTCTCCATTTGGGATTTCTTCCTCCCATTGCTAATGTTGCAATTAACAGGTTTTACTTTTAATTTTAATACAAATTGTCAACAAAATTGTTACAAAGCTTGAGTTGCTACAACAAAAAATGTATATGCTCTTGCCATATAATATCATTTAACCGTGGGTAAGTGCCTGAAGTATGATGTAGTACAGGGAGCCCTGTGATTCCTCCCTGGCATCAATTGCTACCTCTACTATTACTGTTGCTAAATGACAACACATGACTTACCGGTACTTCAAAAGCTGGTTTCTAAATATTCTTTAACCACTGCATTTGTTCTTTTCTGCAGAGCACTCACAATAAACATTATATTTGTACAAAGCAATTTTGTAATTTGAAAGAACGGAAAGAAAAGCTGGTCTAATACAGTAAGGTCATGAAAGATTGGCGGCATGTAGCCTCAAACAAGATTTCTTTTGACCCATGCGGCATGGGGGAAGATAAATTATTTTATAAATCAACACAGTTTGTATTTTTCCTAAAAACTGAATTTGACTTTTAATGCTCCACTAAAAGGAAAACAACATCAATTAAAAAATGAGAAAAACAATCTCATGTAGCTATCTCAGCCAGCTCAGAGTTAGCATAATTGCTAAGAAATAATGGCTCAGTAGGGTTAGCTTTGTGCCGCTGTGTTGGCGGATGAAGTGTAGGTTGGGAACACTACATTGTAAAAGCCAATACTTCACAAACGCACTATGGCGTGCTACCTGGCAGGGAATTCACATCTATTGATAGGAAAGTGGAGTGGAGGAAATTGATGTGGCACAGCAGCAGAAAGTAGGAACAAATCCATTTACATTCTAATGGCAGCGGCACAGAACTCCCCGTAGGAGAGCATACCAGAAAGAATAAGGTGCAACTATAGTACATAAAAAGAAAAGCGTGGGGGAATAGAAACACATCAGTATAACAAGCAAAGCAATTTATCATTGGCAGGGATACACAGATATTTGGAAAATTATATAAGCATAAAAAAATTATACACTAATGCCCTGTACACACGATCGGTTCATCCGATGAAAACGGACCGATGGATTTTTCATCAGATATCCGATGAAGCTGACTTTTATCAGTCTTGCCTACACACCATCAGTTAAAAATCTGATCCTGTCCAACGTGGTGGCAAAAACACAACGACATGCAGAGAAAAATGAAGTTCAATGCTTCCGAGCATGCGTCGACTTGATTCTGAGCATGCGTGGATTTTTGACCGATGGATTTCCCCACAGATGATCGTTTTTTTTTTCTATCGTTTTTTTAACCATCCAAAAATTTTAAAACAGGTTCTATTTTTTTTCCGTCCGATCGTGTGTACAGGGCATTACTGAATGACTGGAAGAGAACTTGTGGAAAAACTGCAATATATTTACAGGTGAAACTCAAAAAATTTGAATATCGTGCAAAAGTTTATTTATTTCACTAATGCAACTTAACCACTTAAGACCCGGACCTTTAGGCAGCTAAAGGACCTGGCCAGTTTTTGCGATTCGGCACTGGGCCGCTTTAACTGACAATTGCGCGGTCGTGCGACGTGGCTCCCAAACAAAATTGGCGTCCTTTTTTTCCCATAGAGCTTTCTTTTGGTGGTATTTGATTACCTCTGCGGTTTTTATTTTTTGCGCTATAAACAAAAATAGATTTTTGAAAAAAAATGCAATATTTTTTACCTTTTTGCTATAATAAATATCCCCCAAAAATATATATATATAAAAAAAAAATTTCCTCAGTTTTGGCCGATACGTATTCTTCTACCTATTTTTGGTAAAAAAAATCGCAATAAGCGTTTATCGATTGGTTTGCGCAAAATTTATAGCGTTTACAAAATAGGGGATAGTTTTATTGCATTCTTTTTTTTTTTTTACTACTAGTGGCGGCGATTAGCGATTTTTTTCGTGACTGCGACATTATGGCGGACACAGCAGACAATTTTGACACATTTTTGGGACCATTGTCATTTTCACAGCAGAAAATGCAGTAAAAATGCAGTTTGGGAGTTAACCACAAAGGGGTGCTAAAGGGATTAAGTGTGACCTAATTTGTGTTTCTAACTGTAGGGGGTGTGGCTGTAGGTGTGATGTCATTGATTGTGTTTCCCTACAAAAGGGAACACACGATCAATCACGGCGCCACATTGACCGCGACCCACGGCTGGGCACTTAAAGAGGACGTACCTGAACGTGCATGTGCCCAGCCGTGCCATTCTGCCGACGTATATGTGCAGGAGGCCGTCCTTAGGTGGTTAAAAGGTGAAAAAAGGTAAAATATGAGATGGACTCATTACATGCAAAACAAGATAGTTCAAGCTGTGATTTGTCATATTTGTGATGATTATGGCCATCAACTCATGAAAACCCCAAATCCACAATCTCAGAAAATTAGAATATTACATGCAATCAATAAAACAATGATTGTACATAGAACAATATCATACCTCTGAAAAGTAGAAATATGCATATGTACTCAGTACTTGGTTTGGGCCCCTTTTGCATAGAAGCTATCAGCCTGTGGCACTGCTCAGGTGTTATGAAAGACCAGGATGCTTTAATAGTGGCCTTCAGTTGTTCTGCATTGTTCAGTCTCTCATCTTTCTCATGGCAATGCCCCATAGATTCTCTATGGGGTTCAGGTCAGGTGAGTTTGCTGGCCAATCAAGCACAGTAATCCCACGGTCATTGAACCAGGTTTTGGTGCTTTTGGCAGTGTGGGCAGGTGCCAAGTCCTGCTGGAAAATGAAGCCAGCGTCCCCATAGAGCTTGTCTGTGGCAGGAAGCATTAAGTGCTCCAAAATCTCCTGGTAGGCGGCTGCGTTGACCCCGGACTTCATGAAGCACAGTGGACCAACACCAGCAGATGACACGGCTCCCCAAATCAACACAGACTGTGGAAACTTCACACTGGACTTCAAGCATCTTGCAGTGTGTGCCTCTCCATTCTTCCTCCATACTCCAGGTCCTTGGTTTCCAAATGAGATGCAAAATTTGCTTTCATCAGAAAAGGGGACTTTGGACCACCGAGCACCAGACCAGGTCTGTTTTTCTTTAGCCCAGGTAAGACGCTTCTGACGTTGTTTGTTGTTCAGGAGTGGCTTGACAAGAGGGATACGACATTTGAAGCCCATGTCCAGGATCTGTCTGTGTGGTGGCTCTTGATGCACTGACTCCAGCCTCAGTCCACTCCTTGTGAAAGTCCCCAACACTTTTGAATGGCCTTTTCCTGACAATCCTCTCCAGGCTGCGGTCATTCCTGCTGCTTGTGCACCTTTTTCTTCCATACTTTTCCCTTCAACATAACATTCTATTAATGTGCTTTGATACAGCACTTTGGGAACATCCAACTTCTTTTGCAATTACCTTTTGAGGCTTTCCCTCCTTATGGAGGGTGTCAATGATGGTTTTCTGCACAACTGTCAGGTCAGCAGTCTTTCCCATGATTGTGATTCCTACTGAACCAAACTGAGAGACCATTTAAAGTCTCAGGAACCCTTTTGCAGGCATTTTGGCTTAATTAGCTAATTAGAGTGGCACACTTTGAGCCTAGAACAGGGATATACAATTAGCGGACCTCCAGCTGTTGCAGAACTACAAGTCCCAGGAGGCATAGCAAGACTCTGACAGCCGCAAGCATGACACCTGTGGCCATTGAACACCTTACCTGGCTTTAGCCTAGGCTGGTTATTGACCCCCAAACTAAAGCTAGCTATATAATGCCTTACCATATAGGACAGGGTCTAACTAGAACAACAGGAGCTGCATTTAACCGCATGCCAACCAGCCGCCGCAATAATACAGCGGCAGGTCGGCACTGCTGCGCGAGAGCCCGTAGCTCTACGTCGCCACTTTCGACGGCCACTAGGGGGCGCGTGCGCGCCGCCGGCGGCCCGCGCGCGCGCCCCCCGCTCGCCCCCGAGTCCCGTGTGTGTGCCGGGCGGGCACGATCGCCGCAGGGCACACGCGATCGCTCGTTACAGAGCGGGGAACGGGAGCTGTGTGTGTAAACACACAGCGCTCGTTCCTGTCAGCGGGGGAAACGCTGATTTTCTGTTCATACAATGTATGAACAGAAGATCAGTGATTCTCCCTAGTAAGTCCACCCCCCCATACAGTTAGAACACAAATAGGAACACACTTAACCCCTTCCCCGCCCCCTAGTGTTAACCCCTTCACTGCCAATGGCATTTTTATAGTAATCCAATGCATTTTTATAGCATTGATCGCTAAAAAAATGCCAATGGTCCCAAAAATGTGTCAAAAGTGTCCGAAGTGTCCGCCATAAGGTCGCAGTACTGAAAAAAAATGCTGATCGCCGCCATTACTAGTAAAAAAAATAATAATAATAAAAATGCCATAAAACGACCCCCTATTTTGTAAACGCTATAACTTTTGCACAAACCAATCAATAAACGCTAATTGCGATTTTTTTTTACGAAAAATATGTAGAAGAATACGTATCGGCCTAAACTGAGGAAATTTTTTTTTTTTTATATATATTTTTGGGGGATATTTATTACAGAAAAAAGTAAAAAATATTGCATTTTTTTCAAAATAGTCGCTCTGTTTTTGTTTATAGCGCAAAAAATAAAAACCGCAGAGATGATCAAATACCACCAAAAGAAAGCTCTATTTGTGGGAAAAAAAGGACGCCAATTGTGTTTGGGAGCCACGTCGCATGACCGCGCAATTGTTAGTTAAAGCGACGCAGTGCCGAATCGCAAAAAGTGCTCTGGTCTTTGGACAGCAATATGGTCCGGGGCTAAAGTGGTTAAAGGGGTTGTAAAGGAAAACATTTTTTTTTTTTCATAATAAGCATCCTTTACCTGCAGACATTCCCCTTTTCACTTCCTCATTGTTCGTTTTTGCTCAGAAGTTGCTCTATTTCTTCTCTGTTCTGTTCACTTCCTGCTTGCCTGATTGTTACTCACCACCGTGAAGGGAGGCTTTACTGCAGTGGACAGTGACGTGCTCGCCCCCTCCTGGGAACTACATCTGTGCGTCAGGACGCTCTCTACGTGTTAGAGACTTTAAGGAGGTGTGAATTACTGGGCATGCCGCAATGCATACTGGGAAATGTAGTTCTTACATGAACGAGTGCCGCAAACCAGAAAGTGAATGAGAGAAAATAAACTAGAACGCTTGTTTTTTTAACAGAATCATTACACTATTCTTTTTGTCTACCTTGCAGACATTCATTTTAGGCAAAATAGTTTTTTTCTTTACAACTCCTTTAAACTATATTGCAATCAACAGGTTCACCTACTAATATACTGAAGGTGATCACTACACACATACAATAGCACAGACCTAGGTATTTAGCATTATGCATATGAGAAAATAACAATAGGACAGAAATACTCTCTCTATCACTGGGATTCAGAAAAACACCCAAGAAGCTATGGGCAGCTGCAGTTAAACTATTGCTCTCGCTTCACTTTACTCTTCTGGGATTTTTAAAGCCCCTCTCTGAGACAGGAAATGTTAATACATAATTATACATAACATTGTCATATTAGCAGCTAACAGTAGAGGGCAGCAGATCCCTACATATATATAAACTATGGGCCAGATTCAGTAACAGTTACAGTACTCCGGCGTATCAGTCATACGCCGGCATAACTCAGAATCTGTGCTGGCATATCTTGTTTTCTGTATTCAGAAAACAAGATACGCCGGGTTGCAGCTAAGATACGAGCGGCGTAATTGTATTACACCGTCGTATCTTAACTGGAATTTTAAAATGGCCGCTAGGGGCGTTCGATACGCCAATTCCCGAACGTACGCCCGCCCGACGCCGTTTCCATAAGGAGTTTCCCGGCGTAAAGATAAAGCATCAAAAAGCAGGCGCATCCTATGTTAAGTATGAACGTCGTGACCGCGTCGAATTTGAAATTCATGCGCAGTACGTTCGGCGCGGGATCGCGCCTATTTTAAATACTACACGCCCCCTACCCGCCAAATTTGAATTACGCCGGCCCATTTACGCTACGCCCCCGCAACTTTAGTAGCAAGTGCTTTGTGAATACAGCACTTGCGCGTAAATTTGCGGCGTAACGTAACTGAGAAATGTTACGCTGGCCAAAAGAACCACTCGTCATCCTGAATCTGGCCCAAAATTGCATTAAAAGGATAGACACCATTCTTTGGATAAATAAAGGCTGCTGTATATATTAAGAGTGTATTGTTTAGAGCAACAGAATATATTAAGTAACAAGCCCACCTATGGAAGCATAATAAATAAATAAGCACCATAACCTGGGTCCCTTCTGCTTTAAGCAAAGTGTTCATCCCCACTAACAAAACTGTGACAAACACGTTGCAAAATGGGTGGGAGGGAAGCTACTCTGCCGTTGTATTCCACAGGAGGCATAGTAATGACAGTTACAATGTACAGGTCCTAAGGCTCCAAATGATCTAGCAAGGGCTGCCCAATTAGAAGTAAAAAAAACTCTGGCATTGATCAGATATCTGATTGACCAGATTATTGACCAATCATAACTTTGTTGCTCACCAGGTACCTGCCGTAACACAAAACATTTGGTTGAAACCCTAACCCTCGGCCCCCTTTAAACGCCATTACTATTGTAGCACCCTGCTTCCAATGAGTGGGTGCTATATGTTAAAATTATAGTTGTCTGAGCAATATTTTGGCTCAGAAAGATTGTATTCAAATTGTGGTTCTGTTTCAGTTCGGCTGGGTTGCACGTTTTTCCACTTGACAGTAGGTGTCACTCTCACCACTGGTCAAGGTTGGAAATGCGACAGGTTGAATGTATTTTGTATTTGTAATTATTCCTTTTTCATAAGAGGCTCAGGGGGCGTGGTCAACCCGCTGTGCATTTTGGGAGAGGGTACTTAAGGGACAGACACCATTTTGTGGGTTTGGTTTTGCCTGATCTGGACCTGAGGGCCCTCCTGGCCTCAGGGATGTATTGGCGGTTCCCGCCTCTGGGCCACGCTGGCCTGAGGTCCTGTTACTGAGATGTAGGCCCAGGAGCTTCTGGGGCCTACTGATCCAGGGATGATCCTGTATCGCCTTGCCTGCTGGAAGGGACCGAGCAATTGAGGACTCAATTGGAGGATGCATCCGGATCAAAATTTACCTCACAGTGCTGTCGGATCGCCTGAGAGATCCCGGCACTGTGAGCTATGTTCAGAAGTTAACCCAGTTTGTGGTTACACAAGTCTATGGCAGAGACTATTGAACCAATTTTACTTTCGGCAAGTCTGTCTGCATACATACGGCCCCAAATTTTCAGCCAACATTCACACGTGGTTTTTCAACTCTTTACTGCCACCCTTTGGGCAACTTCTGCTATTGTTGTCTGATGTTTAGCATTGTGTCCGAGCATGCGTGTTTGTACTTTGGATTTTAGTTGGACGGACTTGTGTACACACGATCGGATAAACCAACGTAACAGATTTATTGCCAGACAGTTGGTGAGCATGAACACCCAACAGTTGTCGTTAATTCAGCCAACAATTGTCTGATGGAGCATACACACGGTCGAATTATCCGACACAACACAATTATGGCCATAAAGTTGGATTGTGTGTATGAGGAAAATAATGAGAAACATCCAAGTCTTTGTGTGTATGCTTTCAGGCCCAATGAAAAGGCTTGAGTGTTAGCCAGGCACCTAGCATTTTCAGAAAGAATGATTAGCAAAGGAATACATGAAACAAAAACAAAAAAGAAACGTCTGAGATCTCTCTCTCTATTTTACATAAATTAGAAAATTGTCTTAGAAGACAACAAAAAGTAATTAAATGGTTAATGTATTTGAAAGGGTAGTAAACCATGACATTACATATTAGAAAACCAGAAGATTTTTTTGCTTTTTACTGGGTGATTCTTTAATTCTTAAAAGATTTATGAATTTATGTGCATAATAAGGTTCTGTTTTTTATGTGTGTCCATAAATATTTGGAAAAAAAGACTGTGGGGTAGATTCACATAGAATTAGATTAGCGTAGAGTTTTAGAAATACACTACGCCGCCGTTTTTTACCTGGCTCTACGTGGAATCCCGGTAGATTTTGTCCTGTAAACTACGGCGGTGTAGTGTATTTCTCCCGGCGCAATCCATCTAGACGAGTAGGGGGCGTGAAGCATTTAAATTAGGCGCGTTCCCGCGGCGATCGAACTGCGCATGCTCCGTTCCGAAATTTCCCGCCGCGCATTGCGCGAAATCACGTCGTTACGTCATTTTTTTTTGAGTAGCGTCGTTTACGGACATTCCTATTCCCGAACGAGTTACGTAAAAAAAAAAAAAAAAATGTAATTTGACGCGGGAACGACGGCCATACTTAACATGGGCTACGCACCGTTAGACCAGCAAATAGCCAAAAAATGACGTAAGCGATTGCGAAGGCCGCTCGTATCTTCGTGGATCGCCGTAAAAACTCATTTGCATATCCCGACGCTGAAAACGACGCGGACTCCTCCCAGCGGCAAAAAGATTGCATCGTAGATCTAAAGGCTTACGAAGACGTAAGCCTCTCGGATCGAAGCCCGAAGCCGCCGTATCATAGTTTGAGGATTCAAACTAGTGATACGGCGAGCGAAATTTGAAAGTACTCCTGTCTAACACCAGTTAGACAGGAGTTACGGGTCTATGAATCTGGCCCTGTGTCTCCATAAATTCTAGTGGTATGGTATGTGAGAATGGAGAAGAGGAAGTCATCCAGGGTACTGAACAGTAATAGAATATAAAGGAGACAATTATCAATGCCAAGCTGCAGATAAGCATGGCTGCCAAATTGGGACAAAGTTTAGTTATAGGAATTTGAATGAGTCCCTCACACTGATTGCAGTAATTGGCAGTGGAGATCATAGTACCAGTCTTCTGAATGTCCCAACAGACTGGTTTTGTAGCTGGAAGAACAGAATGTGCAGGAATGGACAAAATCAGTTAATTGATAATTTGTAGTTTACAGATGAACTCTTTAGAATAATTAACATCTTTGAGCTCTCTTGTTGCTGAGAAACCCTTGTGGGTATCATTGCCCTGTATAGATTATTAATTATATTATGTATACTTATTAGTCATATTTTGTTTCCTCCTACTTCCTAATTGCCTTCATATTCCTGACACTAGCTTATTTCCAGAATCCTACTGCAATATCTGTTCCATTGGGCTCTCCTAAACACTACTGTAATTAGAGGCAAAATGTTTTGTATAGAGGTGAAAATAGTAACAACCACTGGAATTTATTCACAGATATTCCAGCATCGGCTCCTGATGAGTCAGAATACAGACGAAACGCGTCAACATTTTTGGATGAAGTCCCCATTTCCATCATTGTTTTTATGGTCAATTATTTGTACATCACAAGTTTTTTTTCCATCATACACATGTACTATGTGTACTTGCTTCCCTGTAATGGTAATCACCTTTTACATCATAGTTACTATATGTATGTAATGCATTACACTCATTATTTTAGCGTGTTTGTATATGCTTTGAGCATTTACTTTTCATGCACAATGTTGCGCATTTTGGCCTTCCTCACTCAAAGTCCCATACTTTTTTTATTTTTTGCAACCATTAGCAGGGATGGATTTAGGTTTTGTGCTGCCCTAGGCCTGACTAAACTCGTGCACCCCCTAATTTAAATATGACCCACCCCTTCCTGTCAAGGCCACACCCCTTGCTGTTAAAGACCTGCCCTTCCCTTACCTTACCCTTACTCTATCCAAAATGAAATAGAAAAGTGTTCCTAAAGTTCTACTTTAGGCCCAAAATTCTGATAATTTTATGGAGAGGACTAAAAAGATATAACCATGCCAATGGTACAGCAGAAAACATATAGCACCGTGAGGAAAGTTTGTGGTCCAGGATGATAGGACAGTCAAAATTAGAAGCTCCGCCCACCTACAGTTGCGGAATGCTTGCCTCTCTGCCCAGTCCGCCCCATAAGACTGGCGCTACACTAACAGTGCTACACTAATAGTGCAAGCCGGCGGAGACTCTTTCCGTGCTGCCCCCCTGCAACGTGCTGCCCTAGGCCTGGGCCTTGTTGGCCTAGGCCAGGATACAGCTCTGACCATTGGAATAAAAACATTTGTGATGTGGGAGGGTGAGAACCTTGGTTAAGATGCTAATGCTGTCAGTGTCTTGATTAGAAGATTTCTCATTACTGTCATAATGTAAAAATATATTTGTGTTAGATCCATTCTGATTAAAGTCTTATGCCGCATACACACGACTGTTTTTCGGGTTCTAAAAAATTACTTTTTTTTTTAATGTCATTAAAAACAATCGTGTGTGGGCTTCAGAGCATTTTTCGGGTTGTAAAAAATGGCCAGATTTTTTTCCGAAAAATGCTCTATTTTTTTACGACGTTTTTTAACGCTGTCGTTTTTAAGGTTGTAAAAAATGGTCGTGTGTGGGCTTTAATGACGTGAAAAATCTGCGCATGCTCAGAAGCAAGTTATGAGACGTTCTGGTAAATCTACCGTTCGTAATGGAGTAAGCACATTTATCACGCTGTAACAGACAGAAAAGCTTGAATCGTCATTTACTAACACAAAATCAGCAAAAGCAGCCCAAAGGGTGGCGTCATCCGAATGGAACGTCCCCTTTATAGTGCCGTTGTACGTGTTGTACGTCACCGTGCTTTGCTAGAGCTTTTTTTTTTTCACGATCGTGTGTAGGCAAGGCCGTTTTAATGATCGGATTGAAAAAAACATTGTTTTTTCTAGATCCTTAAAAATGTTATTTTTTAGAACCCGAAATAAACGGTCGTGTGTACGCGGCATTACTTCCCTTCTCTCTGTGAAGGTAATGGTATAGCCATTAGTAGTAGTAGTTAGCCACATTCAACTGGACTTGCCATTTACTTTGCCTTCTGACAATATACTGTACATTCTTTATTTACAATTAAAGAGGTTGTAAAACCAGAGAAAACAAACATAAAAAAATGTAAGACAGAGGCATAATGAGCTAGTATGCCTTGTTCTACTTACCAGAGAACAAAGCCCTTCAGCGGTGGCAGCACACCGCTAAGACAGTTGATATCTTTTGCTGTGTTTCTTCTCGGTTCGTGGGCTCCAGGGCTGTGAGTGGCCAAAGCCGCAATGACGTCACTCACGTGCGAGAGCCGCGGTTTACAGCATGCCTCTGAAGGTCCGGCATGGTAACCTGGACCTTCAAAGTGCATGCTCCTAAACTGTGCAAGTACCTACAGGTAAGCCTTATTATAGGTGTCCAATCCATAGGGCAGGGGGGGGGGCAACTGACCCCCCCCCCCTGCTCTCCTTTGCCATCGGAGACCCGGAGAAACGATCCGCCGGTGTCAGATGGAAACCAGAGAGTAGACTGGTGACCAGATGGTCACCAGTCATCTCTATGATCGTCGGATGTTATGACATCATGCCCGGGTCCTGGAATGTAAACACAGCTGCAATCGCGGCTGAAAGCATTAGATCTGTGAATTTTTTTTCACGATCTAATGCTTTCCAGCCTGGAGGAGAGATGTGGGGTCTCATTGACCCTGCATCTCTCCATAAAGAGTACCTGTCACAAACCATTCCTATTACAAGGGATGTTTACATTCCTTGTAATAGTAATAAAAGTGATAAAAAAAAAAAATATGTAAAAAAAGTGTAAAAATAAAATAAATTGAGTAAAACAAAAAATAATATATATATATATATATATATATATATATATATATATATATTTAAACGCCCCTATCCCCGGTAGCTCGCGCTCAGAAGTGAACACACACGTAAGTCCCACCCACATATATAAACGCCGTTCAAACCACACATGTGAGGTATCGCCGCATGCGTTAGAGTTCCAGCAAAAATTCTAGCACTAGACCTCCTCTGTAACTCAAAATTTGTAACTTGTAAAAAAAAAAATAAGCTTCGCCTATGGAGATTTTTAAGTACTGACGTTTGGCGCCATTCCATGAGTGTGCGCAATTTTAAAGTGTGACATGTTAGGTATCTATTTACTCTGCTTCATCTTTCACATTATACAAAAAAATTGGGCTAACTTTACTGTTTTGTTATTTTTTAATTCACTAAACTGTTTTTTTTCCCCAAAAAAAGGGGTTTGAAAAATTATTGCGCAGATACTGTGCGAGATAAAAAGTTGCAATGGCCGGCATTTTATTCCCTAGGGTGTCTACTAAAAAAACATATATAGTGTTAGGAGAGAAGTGCCAAAAAAGTGTAGCAATATGGTTACATTTAATGAAGGTACAACATTTAGCAACTTATTACTACACTTAGAGGTGCCTCTCTTCTCTTTTTATACCCTGTAAATAACATGCTTTGATATACAAGTGCTTTGGATTACAAGCATGTTTCTGGAACAAATTATGCTCACAAACCAAAGTTTTACTGTACTTGTATAAATATACAGTGGATATAAAAAGTCTACACACCCCTGTTAAAATGTTAGGTTTATGTGATATAAAAAATTAGACAAAGATAAACAGTTTCAGAACTTGTTCAACCTTTGATGTGACCTATAAATTGTACAACTCAGTTGAACAACATACTGAAATCATTTAGGTGGAGGGAAGTAAAAATAATAATAATAATAATAATTTAGTTGCATAAGTGTCCACACCCTTAAACTAATATTTTGTTTGAGCACCTTTTGATTTTATTACAGCACTCAGCCTTTGTGGGTATGAGTCTATCAGTTTGGCACATCTTGATTTGGCAATATTTGTCCACTCTTCTTTGAAAAAACACTCCAAACCTGTCAGATTGCCAGTGCATCTCCTGTGCACAGCCCTCTTCAGATCACCCCACAGATTTTCAATCAGATTCAGGTCGGGGCTCTGAATGGGCTATTCCAAAACTTCAATCTTCTTCTGGTGAATCCATTCCTTTGTTGATTTGGATGTATGCTTTGGGTTGTTGTCATGCTGAAAGATGAAATTTATCTTTCTAGCTGAAGCCTGAAGGTTTGTGCCAATATTGACTGGTACTTGGAATTGTTCATAATTCCCTCTACCTCGACTAAGGCCCCTGTTCCAGCTGAAGAAAAACAGCCCCAAAGTAGATGCTGCCATCACCATGCTTCACGGTGGTTATGGTGTTTTTTTTGGTGATGTGTAGTGTTGTTTTTGCACCAAACATATCTTTTGGAATTCTGGGCAAAAAGTTCAACCTTGGTTTCATCAGACCATAACACATTTTCCCACATGCTTTTGGGAGACTTCGGATGTGTTTTTGCAAAATGTATCCGGGCTTGGATGTTTTACTTGATTAGAAAAGGCCACTTTCCCCCATATCCCAGACATATGAAGAATATAGGAGATTGTTGTCACGTGTACCACACAGCCAGTACTTGCCAGATATTCCTGCAGCTCCTTTAATGTTGCTTTAGACCTCTTGGCAGCCTCCCTGACCAGTTTTCTTCTTGTCTTTTCATCAATTTCGGAGGGATGTCCAGTTATTGGTAATGTCACTGTTGTGCCATATTATCTCTACTTGATGATGACTGTCTTTTTTTTTTTATTTATTCTTTTTTTTTATACTTTTTTTTTTTTCCAAGATAACATCATTGTCACATTATATACAGTTACATCCATATTTCACATAATCTAACATTCTCTGTTTATTATATATCGTTCTTAATCAGATACCTATCACAATATTAGCTCTCACTCTCCCTTTCTCAGCATAACCATATCTTTTCTACTCTTACTACCTCTACCTTATCCAGTCAGGGGAAGAGTTAAAGAAAGGAAAAAAAATCCTGTTACCCTCCCACTTACTCCAAAAAGAAAACAAAACAACAAAAAAAGGAAAAATTCAGAAGATTTCCCCTCCCCCTCCCGCTGCCCATCACCATAATTGTTTAAGGTTTACTTAGGGTTTACTTAAGGATTTTGTTCCCTGTACCTAATGTATGGAGTCCATATCCTCCAATACTCCTCTCGCTCCCTCAGCCCCAAAGTAAGATTCTCCATCTGTTGCTCTGCTCAGCCATTGTAATCTTGTCGGGATGCAGTACTCTTCCATAAAATTGGAATACAGGCCTTTGCTGCTGTAATCAGATGCCTTAACAGGGATTTCGTATATTTTTCAACAGATAATGGAATATCGTGTAGCAGAAATGCTGCTGGGCTGTCTCCAAGAATCACCCCAGTAATTTCTTTGATTATTTCAGAGACCATCTTCCAAAATTCTTTCAATTTTGGGCAGCCCCAGAAAATGTGTATCATGGTACCTTGTGCTCCCTGACATCACCAACATAAATTTGATACTTGAGGAAAAATCCGGTTAAATAGTACTCCTGAATACTCCTGATATCTGGAGGCCATTGACGCCTTGTGCGTGAATAAGAAAATCTTATTTTTCTAAATCTCAGAGAATTTAATTCCCAAGTCCCTTTCCCATGTCTGTACAAAAGCTAGTTCTTGTGGGGCTTCTGACTCAGTCAACATGGTGTACATGCATGATAATGCATGTCTCAGCGGTTCTCCTTTTAAGCATATCTCTTCAAACTTTGAGTGCACATATCATGTCCCTTTGTAGTTTTTTTGAACCAATAAATGATTTCAACTTGATACGTCTCATTAGATCTAGATCTCCCCCAAACGTCTGTTCAATCTCCTCGTTAGTCATCACGTGATTGTCTAACAAGAAATGTGATAGCCTACTGATTCCTTGCCGCCTTAGGTTATTAAAACATTGGTCTTTTAAACCAGGCTCAAAATTCGGATTGCCCAAAACGGGCATCATAGGGCCAGCACATTTCGACAACTTCTAAAGGAATATTACTAATTTCTCGTTCCATGTCTATCCATGGCTTAGCTTTCTGATGTGCGCACCAGTCTACTATTTGTGCTAGGTGTGAGGCATCGTAATAACCCATTGGATCTGGGAATCCAACTCCTCCTCTCTCCTTTAGTAGAGTCAGTATGTCTCTACGCACTCTAGCAGCTTTTCCTGCCCAAATAAACTTAATAAATCTAGATCTCAGATCTCTCAAAAACCCCAACGGAAGTTTTATGGGTAAGGTCTGGAACAGTACAGTAGTCTTGGCATTATGTTCATTTTTATTATATTAATTCTACCAAACCATGTAAAAATTTCTTTATCCCACCGCTGCAGGTCTAATTTAATTTGTTTTGTCAGGGGTGCAAAGTTCAATTCAAAAACTCTATTTAGTTTGTTTGGTATCTTAGTCCCCAGACATAGGCGTGCCCACGGGGTGTGCCGGGTGTGCCCAGGCACACCCTAATCATCCCTGTGCTGTGTCTTTTGTTTGACATCTTTTGTCTTGCTGACTGCCTGCAACATGTACTGTACCTGCAGGCAGTCGGGTCCGGCTGGCAAAAACAGCTGTGGGCTGCGAGTGGGAGGACTGAGCCCCTGGTTGCTACAGCCGCCTCGCATCTAGCAACCAGTGATGTCAGAGCCGGCTCTCTCTCCTCCTGCACGAAATGATGAGAGAGGACACACAGCCGATCTGCTCTCTCTCCCCTCTCCTGTGTGTGCTTCAAGGGAAGTCAAGTGTGAAGCTAACAAGCTCACACTTCCCACAGTACACACACAGAAGAGGGAAGAGAGAGCAGATCGGCGATAGAGGAAGGAGGGAAGAGAGCGCTATCAATGCCGACTCTTGTGCTCTGAGCTGTTCCATGAGAGAGATGCTCTCAGCTCAGATCCCTGCTGGAAGGCAGTAGGCAGACGGCATTCATGAGCACTGTTAGGAGACACTAAAAGGAGGCACTAATACAGGGGGGCGCCAGGTGGGTTCTGTAGCTCCCCCATAATTTCACATATAGCACCCCTTCAGCAGCTGCCTCTGAAAGATATTTGGGTTTGCTGCTACCAGCGACACTGCCGCCCCTCAGCCTGCCCCTGCGTGTCCAGAGATTGGCAAACAGCATGTCAGGCTACAGGTTCTCATTGCTGTGCCCCGTGCAGCATAAGGGGGAGGGATCCTGGAAGCACCTGCTATTATCCAATCATGCTGTGCCTTTGCTCAATCCCTCCCACTTCTGCTGCCGCCTTGTTTTGATTTCAGGCAGCTCCAGAGCAAAAAGAAGAAGCAAAGACCTCCCAGCTCTCCAACTCCCATGTGAGTCTTTTTCTAATGTATTCTTCAGGGAGGGGAGAAGAAGGTTGTGCAGCAGCTTGTAGAGTGATAGGTTTGCGTTTAGTACAGACAGACAGCAGTGTTCTCCAGAGGGGGACAGGACAAGGGGAAGACATACTCTTATAAGTTATATATGGTATAATTATCAGGCTGCTAGATCCTCAGTTTAGACAACAGAACACACACACCTCATACATTGATTTATATTGGCAAGAATCGTGTTTATTACAGAGACTTATGTGATAGGGAGAAACAAATCCATGAGATCTGTGCATTCTGTCCCTTTTCTGTCTCTGCTAGCTCCATCTTTAACCCTTTTGGCTCATGCACACTTGTTTTGCCCTCTGAAGAGCAATCAACATTTAGATTGCTCTTTAGAAAACATTAGACAGGTGATGAGAAGGTGTTATATCACCTCCTCCCCGCCTGCTTTATCTCCTTGAACCCCACACTAGTGCACCACAACTGTGTGCATTGCAGAGCATCTCTGTTCACTTGAATGGGCTGTGTTCAGTGGGTGGTAGCTCCTGCCAGAAGCCACATGTTCCCACCATGACAAAAAACATCCAAATCACAGCATGTGAACAACTCCAGCTGCTGCCCATGCAGCTAAAATAGTAGGAGTTGGGGGTGGTAAAAATGTGTCTCAAATAAAGAATTTTCCAACCCCTTAACCACTAGTGTGATTGAGCCCTGGTTTGGTGTCAATCTCAATATAAGTAAAGTGAACTTTCCCTCTCCCTCATCATGTTACCATAAAGTTTTCTTTTAACTAATCTGATAAATATATATGCCACTAAATACATATACCACCAATGTAAGGGCTCAGTACATTTGCAGTAAGGAGGCAAAAAAGTAGGCATTTGAGCCATGGGTTTATTGTCACCTGAACCACTGGTTATTATATCTGCAGAGCCTGGACCAGCTCTGTGACATCAGCTGACAGCAGGCTTTAGCGGAGGGGTAGAGTGGTGTGCACTTTGTGGATTGTCTGTGGTGTAAGCTTAATACTGGTTGGAAGCTTCTGTGGAGGCTCTCAAAATTTAGAGCTAGGACTACAGAAAATAGGATGCCTTGATCGGCTCTGTAGCTTACGCATGCAAATGTGTGCTGACTAAACCCCGGCTTTTAACGCACACTGTTAGACAGAATAATTTGATTGGTTAGCAGGCTGGTCAGTAAGTTGATCTGGGAATATCTTTGGTTTTGTTTTGCATGCGTTGCCCTTCCAGGTGCTTCCATGTGCTCCTTGCTGCAAAGGCCAGTTATAGGTGAGGGCATTGTCCATTTGTTTGTACTGAAATCTGAAAGTGTAATACTTGAACTTTCAAATAAATAATCGTTGAAAGGGTTTATGCACTATGGTAGAATTTATTTTCCATGCATATATTATGATTGCAGCTACCATGTGATGATGTCAGTTGGCAAACCTTTGAAAATTGTAATGTAGTTTTTTCATTTGGAGCCAGTCAGAGTGGGATGGTGCCGCCGGATTACAATTAAGTGTGTTTGGGCCTATGAATTGTGGCAGCAGCCTCTGGTAGCGCCCTGTATGCTCACAGATGTGGTGGTGGCGGCGCACCAAAGTGGGTGTAAAGATCTTAAATATACAGGTGAACTTTTGTTTTATTGCACATGTCACTTTTTTTTTGGTGGAGGAACAATGAAAATGGCAGCTAATAGCCATCAGGAGATCCGCTTTTGTTTGTAATGCATACATAAATTTAATCTGATGGTTTCAACTTTATTCACTTTTTTTTAGTTATGAATGCATCACTTTGTTTGCACTCAACACTTTAATACGTTTTGCACAGAATGCAATCGGCACGAATCAGCACATATATTTAATATTTAGGTATTTCTCAAAGTGTTTGTTCATTCACACGTAATGCAGTGTGCTGTTTTCTCCATGTTATTATCATTTTTTTTTTTTTTTATCTTTTAGTGAATTACCACTAAGCACTTTAGTTTCTATGCACATTTATCAGATTCTATTTAGCCTATTTCTCTTAGGCCACTCCCACTGTCGGGTGTTATCTCTGCATGCCCACTATGAACCGTGGTATGCTAAGTGCTTTAATTTTTATTTTATTTTTGTGTTCCCTAGGTATTTCACAATCCTAGCAACACCCATGCACCATTGTGAGAGGCAGTATATCTCCTAAACCTGCATGTTTTAGGAGATATTCACGCTACATGCTGGCGGTGACTTCACCGGCACATGCACTCTGAAGGAACTGTATATCTGTGCCATCGCTTCACAGCTTTGTGCGCGGTGGAGTGACATCAACCCAGCACAGCCAATCAGACAGCTGGAGGACATGAACCTGGAGGGAAGACCAGGTGAAGATGGAGGAGACTGTCAGTGGTGACATCACAGCACTGGAGGGCTTTGTTCTAAGGTAAGTATTTCATAATGTGGTAGTATGTGCTGCAAAGTAACACATTATTCCTTTTTTATGCAGGGTTTAAAAAAAAAGCACTAATGGGCACTGATAGGAGGCACTAATGGGCACTGATAGAAGCATACATGCTCATTAATGCAGCCTAACAAGACCTCTGGAGTGCATTCTATTCTTGAGATATATATATATATATATATATATATATATATATATATATATATATAATCGTTTTATAATTGGCCCCCCTACTTTTGTCCCTGTCCCCCCATGTGCCCCCCTAAATATGAAAGCTGGAGACGCCACTGCCTAGACATCTTGAATAGCGGCAGGCAAGTGGCTTCAGGGCAGCCTGCCAGATTGAGGTGAGTGAGAGAGGGAGAGACAGCACTGAGTAGGGCAGCTTGCTAACTAGATCGAGGTGAGAGAGATGAGTCATGAGTGAGAGAGCGAGAGAGAGAGAGAGAGAGAGAGAGAGAGAGAGAGAGACACACACACACACACAGCACTGAGCAGGGCAGCAGTTTCATATTTCATAATATTTCATAATCACCACACCAGCACCCTGATCACTGTCATACCAGCATCTTGATCACCGCTATACACCGTACCAACATCCTGATCACCGTTATGCCCCATACCAACATCCTGATCACCACCATACCCCATATCTATAGTCCACACCAGTGCCATGATCAATGCCATATCATCATCCTGATCACTGCCATACCCCCATATTAGTGTCCTAATCATCACCATAACCCATACCAGCATCCTGATCAATTGAAATTCTTAAGGTGTATATATTCACACACACAGACGCACGTGTGTTTGACCTTTGGTTTGAGGTGCACACCCTAATGCAATAGGCTGCGCACGCCTATGTCCCCAGATAACATACATGGGAGCCTGTCCATCTAAAGAAGTAATTAGCTGCTAGCTGCTGCTGCATACGGGTGTTTACCTCTGCTCCCATGGCCTCTGACTTATTGTAGTTCACTTTAAAATTGGACAGAACCCTATGTCTTTTTATTTCCGCTAAATGACTTGGCAGGGATATTACAGGGGAGGTTATAGAAAATAATAGGTCGTCGGCATATGCTGCTACTGTATATTCATCTTCCTTGATTAAGATACCTCTAATATCTGTGTTTGCCCGGATAGATCTCAGAAATGGTTCCAGGGTGAGGATAAAAATAATCGGGGAAAGTGGACATCCTTGCCGTGTTCCGTTCCGAATAGGAAAGGGTTCTGACTTTATATAATTTATCCTTACCCTTGCCGTAGGGCAGGAGTAAAGGCTTGTAATCCAATTCTGCATCCCCCTTCCCAGTCCTATATGTTGTAGCGTAGCTCTTAAGAATCCCCAGTCTACTCTGTCAAAAGCTTTTTTCACATTTGCGGATATGAGAACTAATGGGTGTTGGTGATAGTGAGATAGATAGATAGCGCTTAAGACTCTTTGTGTATTTTCTCTACCCTTTCTACCTGGGGTAAACCCTACTTGATCCGGGTGTATTAAGGAGTCAAGTCAACGTTTAATAATGAGATTGGACGATAACTAGCACATTCAGCAGGATCCTTTCCCTCCTTAGGGTTACTGCTATGTGGGCCATCAATGTTTCCACAGGCATCATATGTCCGTTTCAAATCGCATTAAAGGCCGCCAGAAATGTAGGTGCCAATTTTTTGGCAAACGTCTTATAGTAGAGTAATGTATACCCATCAGGGCCAGGGGCCTTACCCGGTTTCAAAGGTTTAAGGGCCTCTAGGAATTCCTCTGTTGTAATTGGGCCATTTATATTCCCTGCACCTTCTTCAGGTATCATGGGAATTCCTGAGGTCAGTAGATATTCCTTTATCCTCTCTTCTCTACTCGGAGTTCCTGATCCTAATAGATGACTATCTAACTGATACAGACTAGAATAATCATTTCTGAATGCATCCGCAATTGACTGAGAGGAGCTAACCACCATATCTCCTTGCGTTTTAATTTTTTCTATATGGTTCCGTGCTCTCATCTCTCTGAGCGCATTTGCCAACATCCTGCTGGGCTTGTTTACGTATTCATAATAGGCCCGTCTACATTGGCTCATTTTTGCTTTATCCATTAACATCAAGTTTTATTTATCTCGCAAGCCCACCAATTTTTCCTCAATCTGATGTGTCTGTAATTTCTTAAGCGCCGTCTCAAGCAAACAAATCTCTCCCAGCAGGATGTCTAGTTTAGCGTTCAGAGAGCGTTTTCTGTATGCTCCTAAAGATATGAGCACTCCTCTCAGATAGCACTTGTGTGCCTCCCATATACATAGTGGCGCTATTTCGTCTGAATCATTGATTGAAAAAAAGGCATCTAGTTCCTGAGCTATCCGATTCTCATATACTGGATCTTTTAAAAGTGTCTCATTTATCTTCCAGTTCCATTCACGAGGGCCTGTCTCAGCCCTTTCTATACTACAGTTAGTAGGTGCGTGGTCTGATAATGTGAATGACCCTATAGATGCTTCCCGCAGACGCAGTAGCACACTCTGAGCCACAAAAACATAGTCAATTCTTGTGTATGTCTTATGTTTTGCAGAGAAAAAGCTTTAGTCTCTGTCATGTACATGTAGAGTCCTCCAACAATCTATCAGCTGCAGATCCTGCAGTAGTCTCTTTGCTTTACGTAGTTTTATACTGGATAGATGAGAAACGCCCTTTCATACATCTAGTGTAAGGTTTAACGCTATATTCAGATCACCGCCCACTATTAAAACCCCCTCTTTGTTTTGATGCACTACATCCAGATGTCTTTCCAACGCAGAGACTGGATCCTCATTAGGTAGGTATAGGTTTACCAGGGTGACCTTTTGCTCATTTAACATCCCCTTTACTATAAGCAGGCGTCCTGCGTCGTCCGTTATTACATTGGACTCCTTCCAGAGCATCTGTTTCGCAACCATAATTGCTACTCCATTCGCCTTGGGAGTCTGCGAGGCACCATGATACTCTGTAGGAAATCTTTGATTCCCCAATTTTGGAATTCTGTCGTTTCCAAAATGTGTCTCTTGTAAAAAAATTATTTGTGATTTGAGTCCACCTAACTCAGCTATCAATTTTGACTGTTTCTCTGGACTGTTTAACCCCTTTACATTGTAGGAGGTTATATTTATCTTGGCCATTTTGTCCCCTTTCTTTTCACCCTCCAACAAGCCGAATATCCTATGGTGTTGAGAGGTGGGGGAGGAGGAACCCCGGGTGGAAAATAAGGGGGGGGGGGAGGTCGGGAAAAAAAAAGAAAGAAGAAGAAAGAGGGAAAAGAGAAGGAAAAAAAAAAAAAAGAACCCCCCGTATCTCAGGGTCTGGTCACTCGTCCAAGACACCAAGTATTTTTATTTATTTTTTTAATATAAACCCCGTGCCAGCAGGCCCCCACCAATTTGTGAGGCGCCCTGCTATTCACAAAAAAATAAACAAACAAAAAAACACAACAGAAAAAAAGACAAAAACAGACAAAAAATAAAAAAATAAAACGCCTCCGACTTTCCTCCACTTAGAGGAGAGGCGCTATAAATGGGGCGAGTGTATAAGCAGTGCAGAGTGTAAGAAGCATGGAGAGCTCCACTATAGTGCTTAACCGTGTGCATCCTGTAACTATCCTTAATTTCTCTGAACATATCCCATCCCTTCCCCCTTCCCCCCTCCTCTAATTCCTCTTTGTACATCCCACCTGGCCTACACGGCCCTACGAATGGAGAGAGAAAGGGATCAGGGCGGACATTCATGAGGAGGATAAGTTCGCAGGTATCCCTAAACCCCCACATATACTAATATTTACATATTTCACTGTTATTTACTAACTGTCTGACTGTTTCCGCCATACAGCACTCACCCTCACTATCACTTACTATTACCTGTTATTACTTCTTAGAGATTAGAATTTAGAAATTAACCTACCTGCTCAGATAGCCCATTAGGAGGAGGGGGGTTCCAAATTCCACCCATCTGAGTCTATAATCCTGCTATCTTTCCCCATCCGAGGCCTCCCTCTCCCCCTCTCCTCCCCTCCCCCCACCTCACCCCAAATCCTGTGTCCATGTTAGTGTATTGGTGTACATGTGTCCACTATATTATCCAAAACTCTCTAATCTCAGGGCCAAAAAAGGAAACAAAGAAGAGGCCCCTTCTCTCTAGTGAGGGTAGGTATAATCATCAACTCTGTTCTGTGATTCTCCTCTAACAAATGGGGAAAAAATACATTCCCCCCCTTTTCCCTTTCCCGTGTTTATTGCAGAATTGCTATAGCTATATGTGATTCCCCCCTAAAAAAATTATATATATATATATATATATATATATATATATATTTACCATATATACTGTACATGTCCTATATACATAATTACACCCCCTTCACACCCCTTTTTGGTGTTACCTCCCTACCCTCCCTGCCCAATCTATTATCCCCCCCCCAAACCTCCAATCCCCTCCCACCCCATCCCCCACCCCCCAAAAGAAAAAAACACAGCCACAACACATCCTAAACAGTAAACCGAAAGTTGCCCTCCCCCATCAACCCCCCCACCCCCCACAGTGAGCCTCAGATATGACACTTATGACATTACATATATGTACAGATATTAACTCAGATATTAACTCAGCATATTTTATAAAACTCCCCCCCCCCCTTTTTTTTCCTTCGTCATCAAACAACAAAGAAAAAGGGAGAGAGAGAAACACAAAAGGAGATCAGGTGTTCCCTCCAATTATCTATATATTTATTGTATAATTAGACTATTTAGACCAATTATTCGGACATAAGCTTATTCCTTAAGAAAAAAATGATCTCGAAGGTGAGGGGGGAAACCCCCCCATCCTTTCCTTCCCTATTACTTCCATACTCCTTTTATTCTTTTTTTTTATATTTCTTTTTTTTTTATCTCCCTTCCCCCTCTCTCTCTCCAATCCCCCCCCCCCCCCACCCACCTGTAAAAAAAAAAAATTGTCCAGGGGTCCCCCTGAAAAAAAGAGTCCTATTTTCAGATTTACAAAATTTTAATTTTCAGATTTACTGAGAAGCCAAAAACGTAAAAAAAAAAAAAAACGTAAAATAAATAAATAAATAAAAACATAAATTTTCTCCGTAGGGCTTCCTTCGCAGCTCTGTTCGCCTCCTGTCCTTATTTCTCACTCCTGTGCTGGATAACGGATGTTTATGTTGTTGTTAGACATCTTCTAAACAGTATCTTCCTCTCCCTTATTTCCCTGGGAATTCGCTGTAGGGGGTTCTGTCCACTATTGCAGGCATTTCCAGCCAATTAGGGACATCAATAGGTTCTGCACCCAAAAAATAAAAAAATTCTGATAATTGAGCGGGGTTCCCTTAAATTAAAACTCTGCCCCTCCTTCTTCACGGTCATCGCCAGCGGGTATTCCCATCGATATGTGGCCCCCTTAGGCCTTGTACACACGATCAGTCCAAACCGATGAAAACGGACTGAAGTTCATTTTCATCGGTTCACAGACTGATGGTCTGATGTGCGTACACACCATCAGTTCAAAAAAATCAGTTCAATGCTTCCAAGCATGCGTCGACTTGATTCTGAGCATGCGCGGGTTTTGAACAGATGCTTTTGCGCACTAACCATCAGTTTTGACCGATGGTCAGGCGTCCATCAGTCCGATTTTAAAGCAAGTTTTAAAACTTTGGACTGAAGGACAAAAGACTGATGGGCCATACACATGGTCGGTTTGGACCGATGAAACTGAACTTCAGTCCGTTTACATCGGTTTGGACTGATCGTGTGTACACGGCCTTTGGTTTGCTTGCAGAGGTCAGGGTATATCTGTATCTCTCCGCCCTCCCAATTCAGTATTCCTTCTTTCCATGCAGCTCTCAGTATATCTCCTTTGACCCTATAGAAGTGTACCCTACATACAACATTTCTAGGGATAGTCTGAGCAGGATATCGAATGGTAGGGACTTATGCACCCGGTCTAGTTCAAGTGGGGTATCCGGGGAGTTTTTTAGTATTTGGTTTAAAATAGCCATAACCGTCTCTCTCAGAGCAGCCCCTCCAAACTCTCTGGTACCCCCTTTATCCGGATATTGTTCCTTCTGCTCCTGTTCTCGGCCTCCTCTGCCTGTAGTTGTAGCATAACTAGTTGTTGATGCTGTTTCTTTAATTGTTCCTCCATGATTTCCAACCTGGGGCCCATGGTATTATATTGCGAAAGAGAAAGGACACATATTGAGAACGTAATTAAGTTGCTCGCCCCGAAATTGCAAAAAAGAGAGAGAAGGGTTCCCCAAATGGGCTTTTAGGCAGCAATATAAAAAAATGTAGAAGTATTGTATAGGTTATATAAAACAGTATTTATTGCCAAAATCCCCGATACCCACATGAGTTAGAACAAATTGGAACATTTGTATAAATAAAATAAAGGTCAACATTCCTGAATACAGTATGCATAGATAATACATATACAGTTTTGTATCGTTGAGCCCCGGCACGTTTCGACCAATCCGGTCTCTTCAGGGGGCAAAAATGTTTCTAGAAAATAATAATATTATGGTATAAGTTCAAAGTAAGTACATGACAGCATATAAAACAATAGAATGCCATAATGATATAGTTACCACTGAATCAGGAAATGGATAACATAAAAAGCCGCTGTGAGGTCTGGAGGGGCCTGGACTGCCCCCGCCCACCCAAAGCAGCGGAGGGGCCCACCCCAGGGAACCTGCAAGGAGCCACACAAAGAGCACCCCCCAGGAGCAGCGGAGGGGCAGCCACCTGCAGAGGAACACCCATAAAGCCCATGGTTAGTATAAAGAATCATTTCGGGTAGGTTGGTTAAAAAGTTAATTGCTGAAATACAGCCAATTAATTGTATGGGTACATATATTAGGGTAATATAATGGTACAAGGGCTAAGGGCAAATGCGAATTCCCAACATATATAGGGAGAGTAAAGGCATACTTAGGGGTCCAATACGAGTAAAATAATTGGGGGTGCTGGAGCTAGTCCCCGGACGCCCCATTGAGCTTCTCCCAGCTGGTGGTGTTCCTTGGATCCTCCCTGTTCCAGCGAGCGCGCTCCTGGGCGTGCACGCAGCATTTTGACGCTGCGCTGCTGTGTCGGGGATGACGACTTTGTCGGGGCTGGTTAGCTCTCCGGGAACGCCGAGGAAGCCACACGTGGGCTGCCATTTCGGCAGCCATAAGCCTCCCCATGGCTCAATGGAGGGCAGTCCACCTGCATGTGATCATTTGATCACCACACCCACAAAGGGGCATATATAAGGAGTAAGCTCATCAGGGAACCATCACAAGGTTCCATGTAGGCCAGATTGGATGCTAATGCATCTCTGTCCCTATTTTCTGGCACTGTGTCCTCTCCTAGAATGCATAACTGCAGTCTGGGTTCCATAACTATATTTTATCCAACCTCAACCCTTGATTTTATCAGGTAAATATCTCACTTATTCATGCATTTTAAGATCCTTTCACTCTTCACTATACTCACTCACACCATCCCCCATTTCATTGGGGGACTAATCATCCACCTTCCTATTTTTTATTTCACTCTCACCATATTGTTTCTCACTTCAACTTTCACTCTTATTTCACACACTTATTTCACCATTGGTTTGTCCTATTCTGGCAATCACCCACCTCATCAGTTTAGACTCACTATCTCATTCACTTGTATTCACTGATTCTCATTACAGCAATTTTTCACCTAATTTATACTCCCAATTATTTTACTCGTATTGGACCCCAAAGTATGCCTTTACTCTCCCTATATATGTTGGCAATTGGCATTTGCCCTTAGCCCTTGTACCATTATATTACCCTAATATGTGTACCCATACAATTAATTGGCTGTATTTCAGCAATTAACTTTTTAACCAACCTTCCCGAAATAATTCTTTCTACTAACCATGGGCTTTATGGGTGTTCCTCTGCAGGTGGCTGCCCCTCCGCTACTCCTGGGGGGTGCTCTTTGTGTGGCTCCTTGCAGGTTCCCTGGGGTGGGCCCCTCCGCTACGTTGGGTGGGCGGGGGCAGTCCAGGCCCCTCCGGACCTCACAGCGGCTTTTTATGTTATCCATTTCCTGATTCAGTGGTAACTATATCATTATGGCATTCTATTGTTTTATATGCTGTCATGTACTTACTTTGAACTTATACCATAATATTATTATTTTCTAGAAACAGTTTTGCCCCTGAAGAGACCGGATTGGTCGAAACGCGTCGGGGCTCAATGATACAAAACTGTATATGTATTATCGATGCATACTGTATTCAGGAATGTTGACCTTTATTTTAATTATATAAATGTTCCAACTTGTTCTAACTCATGTGGGTATCGGGGATTTGGGCAATAAATACTGTTTTATATAACCTATACAATACTTCTACATTTTTTTATATTGCTGCCTAAAAGCCCATTTGGGGAACCCTTCTCTCTCTTTTTTGCATGGTATTATATTGCTCTTCCAGATTGCTAATTTTATGGTCTCCCCTCACTACCTTGGAGCGTACCTCCTCTATTTCTTCTCTCAATGCCCCTGTTATGCTAATAACTAGCTTCTGTATGTCCTCTTTTGTGGGGAGTGCGTGTATAAGCTTGCTAAGCTGTCTGATATCGGGCTCTACTTCTTGTTCCTGGGTCTGTGTGTCCCTTGTGTTAAGCAAGCATACCTGCTCCTCTTCCTCCTTAATTGTCGGGGTCTCGACAGAGGGCTCCATCTGTACTGCTCCCCTCCCTCTGGACATACCTCTGGTCAGAGCGGATGTCACTGCTGGGGCTTGAGATGAAATCTCGGGTAATGAGTCCCGCCTCGCAGCCATGCTGGAAGCTGTGTCCTCCTGTTGTAATAAATCCTTCTTCACTGTTAGATATGGGGTGATATATGAATGACTGGGAGTGCACGGCACTCCTAAACTCCTTCCTGAGCTCTTGAGCTGTGAAGAGCAGAGTAAAACTCTCAATTTTGTCCGTCTGCTGGAGGATGCACCACGGTCTCGCTAGGCTCTCCTCTCCAGCTTCCTCACTTCACCATGCCTAAGCCACTCCCCCCTGAAAACGGAAGTCAGCGGTCGATGACTGCTCCATGATGACTGTCTTCACTGTGTTCCATGGTATACTAATGTCTTGGAAATTATTTTGTACCCTTCTCCTGACTGATGACTTTTAACAATGAGATCCCTCTGATACTTTGGAAGCTCACTGCCTCCCTTTTAGGAGCAAGTGCTATGTGAATAACAGTACTTGCTCCTAAAGTTTTGGCGGAGTAACGTAAATGACAAACGTTACTCCAGAATAAAGATCCGCTCTCCTACCTGAATCTTGCCCTATATTGTCAAAAGTATTGAGACACCTACCTTTACACGCACATAAAATTTAATGGCATCCCATTTTTGGTCCGTAGGGTTCAATATTGAGTAGTGATGAGCGGAATACGCCATATTCGATTTCGCGATATTTCACGAATATATAGAAGAATATTCGCGAAATATTCATTAATATCGAATATTCGTGATATTTTATAAAAAAAAAAAAAATTGCGAAATTTCGCTAATGCAAATGCGAAATTGATTGCGAAATTCTCGTCAACACGTGAAAACGGAGATCATTTCCTGGATTACTAAACTAATATGCACTAAACACTAACTCTACTTACACAAACTTATATGACTAAACTAAAGCTAATTTTTTTTTTTTTTATACACAAAACACACAAGGGCAGAGAAAGTTTTGCGAATATTCGGCAACATAAAAGGATCGCCTCAGCTACTCGGCCCAGGGTCTCTAATCATACCAGCAATGCTTTTAGACGTCGATGGAGATCACTAGGATGTGATCTGTTTTAAAAATATATTTGAAAAAATACGAATATTCGCAATAGCGAATATGCACCGCGATATTCAATTTATTCGCGAATACTCGAATATGCAATATTCGTAACGAATATTCGCAATGCGAATATTCGTGAGCAACACTAATATTGAGTTGGCCCACTCTTTGCAGCTATAACAGCTTCAACTCTTCTGGTAAAGGCTGTCCACAAGGTTTAGGAGTGTCTATGGGAATCAAATGCTCTTCTGGAAGAATGGTCAAACATTCCCATAGATACACTCCTAAACCTCCTAAACCTCCTAAACAGCCTTCCCAGAAGAGTTGAAGCTGTTAAATCTGCAAAGGGTGGGCCAACTCATTATTTAACCCTACAGGCTAAACTTAGGATGCTATTAAAGTTCATATGCATGTAAGGGCAGGCGTCACAATACTTTTGACAATATAGTTTACCTGTATATCGTCTCCTGACCGCCTGCCAAATGACCTACAAAAAGCAATGCAATTTGCATGGCAATTTAAATGAACCTTAAATGTTGTTTTATAGGGGAGAGTGCAGTTTCTATTTAAAATACCTTCATACAAACTCTGTTATAATAAATATCTTGAGGACGAACTGATCATATTTTATCTTGATTTAAAACCCACACTTTCTGAGAAACTTCCTCTTTTTAATTTCCCAGCTAACTTCTTGAGAAATACATATATTAACGAATGAAACAGATGAAAGGACTGCAGTAAACTTTGTATATGATAACGCTGTAACCCCACGCTATTTCTCAGGAATCTCCTGTTATTCACCCTTGCCACCAATCAAAGTTAAACCTTCGAGAAATCAGCTGCTTTTTTTTCCATGGCTCAGCACAGATATGTGGAAACCGTTCCAATGTGATCAGAGGTAATGAGGTTTATCAGGGCCGGCACTACAAATAGGCGAGGTAGTCACTGGCCTAGAGCACACATCAGTCAGGGGCGGCGTCACAGCGCCACCTGTAAACAGTGCGGTGCAACCCAAACTGAGCGCAAGCTCAGTGAAAGCGAGCTACCTGACACAGCGATGTGCCTCACAGCCGCTGCACCTAGACATTGTAATGTACAGGATGTTCGGTCATTACACTGTTTTTTGATAGAACTCCCTCAATATCACTGCACCTTCTCCTTATACACCACCAGGTGGCAGTGCTGTGCAGTAATAGACACAGGCGAGCCCCTTACATATCACTGGTCCTCTGTGCTGGTTGTTCCCGGCAGCAGTGGTCGGTGTTGGCAGAGACATGCGGAAGGAGTACAGGGCGGAGCAGGAAAACGCGGGGCTGTACCAGGCTGCTGAGAAATGGGACAAGGTGAACCTCCCCCTCCCTGTACAGTACATGACAGCCGGGAACCTTACTTCCATTCATTTCCAGCACCATCCTGGGGTGACCATGGCTGGCAATGTCATAGCAGCCCGGGCATGCTGGGATTTGTAGTCGTGGGAGCGCCTCTCTTCACACTGTGTACTGCTGTAAGCTATCCGCGTAGATATGCGTTCTCTTTTGTCTGTTAAAATGCGCTGCGTGATGTCCGGTCTCCACCTCCACTGTATACATGGCCAGGGCGAAGGGGGTGGAGTCAGGAGCGGAGCCAAGGTGGGGGCTGAAAAATGAAGATGAACACCCTTCGGATTGCTGCTTGGATTCTGGCTCAAAATGGTAGCACCAGGTTTCATCCCCTGTGGCGATGGTTCGTAGAAAGGATGGATCCTGGTCACACATGGTAATAAAATCTCCAGAGGTCTCTGTCCGTTTTTACTTTCTGTTTATCTATCAGCTTGTGAGGTACAAACAAACCGGGAACAGATCTTCCGCTTACCAAAATCTTTGTGGATGTTGGTGCGCACCGTGTCCTTGCTAATGCTTAGTTCCTCCGCCATTAATCGTAGAGTCAGTCGCCGATCTTATGCCAACATTTGGCGCACTCGCATGATCAGGTCTGAGGTTCTGCTTGTTGACAGCCGATCCAAATGTGGCCCCTCCAAGACAAAGGATATTCTGGCCAGGAGTCACTAAATTGGGTCAGGGTTATTAGAGGCAAGGGCTGGATGACTCATGTTGGCTGCGCTCTCTGGTGCCTCCACTGGTCTATAATGTTGGAGAACTTTCTACAACTAGAGGGTGGGGGTTAGGGGGGCTGCCATGAATATCTGTGATGCATCGGCCAATCCCCAGAAGTGGGCTGGCAGGGGGCAGAGACCACCCCATAAGTAGACATGGGCCATGCCAGCAAGGCAGTTGGGTGGAAGATGGAGATACAGTGTTGAGGAATCTGTTGGTGGCCCTGAGGGGTATCCCCTATGTTGGGGAGGGGTGTCTTGCTTCAGGCCAGGAAGTGCTGACTCTCCTGTAGTCCAAGGGTGGGGGCGAGCACGACACTTCACACCAGGGAGAAAGCCTCACATTACTGTGTGGAGTTGCAGGCAGAAGAATAGTAAGTGAGGATTTCTCAGAAGAATTAAGGACATTTAAAAGCAAAACCGAAGGATGAGGTATATGAAGGAGAACTGCACTAACGTAAAGGAAGCTATTTAGGAAAAAATAAAATTGTACCTTTACAACCCCTTTTAAGGCAAGCTGTTAATAGGAAGTTCACTTGTAGGGGGGAACTCCGATTTAGGGGACTGTGAGTTCCTGCCTATGATGGGCTGCTACTGAACTGACAAGAAGTCTGTCACGTTCCCTCAGGAGTGAACCAACAGATGCTGAGCGAGAGAGGAGCAAAGTGTGTGCAGGAGGAAGGTTAAGGAGGAGGTATGCAGCCTCGGCTTTAAGGGGTTATACTGGGATGATGCATGCAGCTGCATGCATCAACCCGGTCCTGTTTTTTTAGAATGGGCGGTCGGCTCTTCAGGGATACCAACCAATGATGCTTAAAGCCGCTTGGCTGTTATCCTTAAGGAGCAAGAGGGGACCCCCCCTCCTGCCACCTTCTGCTGCTCTTCCCGGGCCTCCCATCCCACCGGTAGACACGATCCGGTACTTCCGACGGCTAGAGTGAGACTGGAAGGAAGGCAGATCTTCTTTCTGTAAACACGGAAGCGATGTCACAACGTCACTTCTGGTTTACTCAGCTGCCAATGGCGCCGTTTAAAATAAAAATACAGTATTTAGAGTCACAGTTTTTGGCGATCTGAATACTTTGAAGTTCCATCCATCTATCCATACCTGTCACCACCTATTACTGTCACAAGGGATGTTTGCATTTCTTGTAACAGCAATAAAAGTGATCACATTTTTTTTAAATTTAAAGTGACAAAAAGTTTAAAGTGCCCCTGTCCCCATGAACTCATGCTGCAAAGAAAACGCACACATAAGTCACATGCGCATGTGTAAACGGTGTTCAGATCACACATGTAAGGTATTGCCGCGATCGTCAGAGCAAGAGCAATAATTCTAGCACTACACATCCTCTGTAACTCTAACTTGGTAAACGTTAATATTTTTTAAAGCGCCGCCAATGGAGATTTTTAGTTACCGTAGTTTGCCGCCATTCCACGAGTGTGCACAATTTCAAAGCATGACATGTTAGGTATCTATTTACTCTGCATAATATCATCTTCATATTAAACAAAAAAATTAGACTAACATTACTGTTTCGTTTTCTTTTAATTCAAAAAAGTGTTTTTCCAAAAAATTGCGTTTGAAAGACCGCTGAGTGCGCTCAGTGCACCTGCGCCCGAGGTCTACAGCACATGCGCCGTAGACATCTGTGCCTGTCTTTTCTGCAAATATTTCCTAAACCTTTTAGGTTTGGGAGATATTTGTTGCACCTACAGGTAAGCCTTAATCTACGCTTACCTGTAAGGCCCTGTACACACGACCATTTTCATCCGCGGACCATTTTCATCGGACATGTCTCCTGGGATATTTTGGTCTGATGTGTGTACACACCATCAGACCAAAATCCCCGCGGCTTGAGAACGCAGTGACGTGACGGTGACATGACGGTGACGTGGCGGTGACAGTGACACGGCGACGTGCGCAAACCAGGAAGTTCAATGCTTCCACGCATGCGTCGAATCAATTCAACGCATGCGCGGGATTTCGGTCCGCTGGTTAGGCGTACTAACCAGCGGACATGTCCGACGGACAGGTTTCCAGCGGACACGTTTCTAAGCACAGGAAAGGTGGTGGGGGTAATGGCGCTGTCACTATTATGTTGTTTGCTGGGCCAGTAACCAAACCCAATTGGGTAAGTATGGGCTTTATTGGGACAACATTCCCTAAAAGATAAACATGTATGTAGTATAACGTGCAAAATTAGTAAAAATAATAAAAATGGATGTGTGTAGACACAGGTGGTAATACCACTATATGCCACCGGGGGTGTAGTTGCAGAGATATGTTGGTATAATTCACTACTGTGACAGGTCTGACTTTCCGTGCTACAACATAATGCAATAAAAACTTATATGAAGATCTTAGTAAATGCACAAGACCTTATATTCATATACACATATTACAGAGACAGTAAATATAAATTAGAAGTCCATATAGTCTATGAGATATATGACATGTGACATGGGTGGTCAAGGTGCTCCTATTTGGATAGGTGATAGACAGTGTAGCCAGTGACTTTCGCAGTGGGTCCGGTGTTCCCCCTTATGGGTCCCCACTCACCAGAAGCACTCACCCCTGCTGGGGTAAAATGCGTGTTAGTCAGCGTGTTGCTCCAAACTGCCGTGAGTCCTTTCCTTGGATTGCACCGATTCCTAATAGATCACCTGGGCTCCTGCAGTATGTCCTTAGTATGTATGCTTAGTAGTATGAGGTTCAGTGGGTATTCTGGTTTCCTCCAAAGCAAAAAAGAGAAGCTTCCATAGCGTGATACGTTTTAAAATGGAAAGATTTTATTGGCACTGTCAACCAATAACATAGGTACAAGTGCAAAAGTACAAAAAATATAAAAAAGATGGCATAAAAATATATAAATAAAAATAAAAATAAAAATGAAAATGACACCAGGCTGGGACAGAGATCTGGCACAGCTGACAGTCACAGTGTCAAAGACAAAGATGTGCAATCAAATTGGTTGCAGCCTATGCCCAGATGGGTTGTAGGCTCTATGGATACACTGCACTAAATATGTCCAATAACTGTTAGCACCAGCATGGAAACGGCGTGCGTTCCAAAGTCAAACAGCTGGTTAGGACCGGAACTTCCGGTCCTAACCAGCTGTTTGACTTTGGAACGCACGCCGTTTCCATGCTGGTGCTAACAGTTATTGGACATATTTAGTGCAGTGTATTGACTTCCGGTCCTAACCAGCTGTTTGACTTTGGAACGCACGCCGTTTCCATGCTGGTGCTAACAGTTATTGGACATATTTAGTGCAGTGTATCCATAGAGCCTAAAACCCATCTGGGCATAGGCTGCAACCAATTTGATTGCACATCTTTGTCTTTGACACTGTGACTGTCAGCTGTGCCAGATCTCTGTCCCAGTCTGGTGTCATTTTCATTTTTATTTTTATTTTTATTTATATATTTTTATGCCATCTTTTTTATATTTTTTGTACTTTTGCACTTGTACCTATGTTATTGGTTGACAGTGCCAATAAAATCTTTCCATTTTAAAACGTATCACGCTATGGAAGCTTCTCTTTTTTGCTTTGGAGGAAACCAGAATACCCACTGAACCTCATACTACTAAGCATACATACTAAGGACATACTGCAGGAGCCCAGGTGATCTATTAGGAATCGGTGCAATTCAAAGAAAAGGACTCACAGCAGTTTGGAGCAACACGCTGACTAACACGCATTTTACCCCAGCAGGGGTGAGTGCTTCTGGTGAGTGGGGACCCATAAGGGGGAACACCGGACCCACTGCGAAAGTCACTGGCTACACTGTCTATCACCTATCCAAATAGGAGCACCTTGACCACCCATGTCACCTGTCATATATCTCATAGACTATATGGACTTCTAATTTATATTTACTGTCTCTGTAATATGTGTATATGAATTTAAGGTCTTGTGCATTTACTAAGATCTTCATATAAGTTTTTATTGCATTATGTTGTAGCACGGAAAGTCAGACCTGTCACAGTAGTGAATTATACCAACATATCTCTGCAACTACACATGGCATATAGTGGTATTACCACCTGTGTCTACACACATCCATTTTTATTATTTTTACTAATTTTGCACGTTATACTACATACATGTTTATCTTTTAGGGAATGTTGTCTCAATAAAGCCTATACTTACCCAATTGAGTTTGGTTACTGGCCCAGCAAACAACATAATAGTGACAGCGCCATTACCCCCACCACCTTTCCTGTCTTCTCTCTATAGCCCCTTTGGGGAGTTATATTTAGGGGGGGCTGCAGTCACACACCCTCATTAGTCCTATCACCCTCCATTAGATTATCCTAAGCGCAGCTAATCCTCGCTACACGTTTCTAAGCACGCTTAGAAACTTTTGTCTGCTGAAAACCTGTCCGCTAGGCCGTACACACGATCGGACATGTCCGCGGAAACTGGTCTGCGGACCAGTTTCAGCGGACATGTCTCCTCGTGTGTACACGGCCTAAGTTAAAGTGGGTTAAAGGGGTTTATAACCCAACAAATGTCAGAAACAGGCTTAGGCATGAAAGGGTAAAAAACCTTATATATGCGTCTACCGTGTTTCCCACGAAAGTAAGACCTACCCGAAAATAAGACTTACACCGATTTTCTAGGAGGGCTGCAATATAAGCCCTACCCTGAAAATAAGCCCTAGTTTAGGCTGGCTGTGGGCTGCTGGAGTCCTTTCTATTGCTGCTGGAGTCCCCCCTTCTCCCAGCTGTCAGCAGGGGATTTCAGCCCCACCCCTGCAAATCTCAAAGCTGTTAGAAGAGCTCAGGCGGGTCAAAGAAGCACCGAGCCGCGTTCAGCTGATCCCCGCTGTTCTCCTCTTCTGCCAGCTGTCTTTAGAGGATCTCGGGCCCCCCTCCCTCTGCAGTGTTTGTGTCAGGGAAGACTGATCAGGCGGGTCACGGAAGCGCAGAACGGCGCTGTGAGAAGATATGTGACACGGTTAGTTTGCAAACACTTTTACACTGTTCACACTGAGGATTAAGTTGCAAGCCCTACCCCAAAAATAAGCCCTGGGCTTATTTTAGGGGAAACACATTAGCAAAGTTTAGGAGCTGCTACGGTTATGTGAGTTCAACCCCGCTCTCCTGAATGTGGAAGAATGGCTGTCATTCTGGATAGGAACGCTTTGACCGCCGGCCGTGAAAAAACACAAAGCACAGGAAAACCAAAATTGGGTTTAACACCACGTTAATTCCTATACAGTTTTCATGCTCCAATTTTCTGAAATCTGCCCTAATTTCTATGAGCAGTGATTGTCTTTACTCCCTGTATAAAAAGAGGTGGTGGGGGTAATGGCGCTGTCAATAATAGTTGTTTGCTGGCCAATAACCGAAAATGCGTATAGGTCGGCGCGTTACTCCAAACTGCCGTGGATTCTTTCCTTGAGTTACGACAATCCTTGGTAAGTCACCTGGTGACTTACCAAGGATTGTCGTAACTCAAGGAAAGAATCCACGGCAGTTTGGAGTAATGCGCCGACCTATACGCATTTTACCCAAGCAGGGGTGAATGCTTCTGGTGAGTGGGGATCCACAAGGGGGTACACCGGACCCACTGCGAAAGTCACTGGTTATACTGTCTACCATCCATTCATATAGGAGCACCTTTACCACCCATGTCACCTGTTTTCTAATATATGGACTTCCATTCCAATTTATATTATATATATTTTATCATATCTAGGATGATGTGTTCAGATATTTTGTGTATGTACTGTAAACTTTATATTAGCCTTTAGCACGGTGAGCTCAACCTGTTATAGTTGCATATTTATACACCCCTGGTGGTTTACATAAGCATTACCATCAGTTTCTACATACATCCACTATCACCACACAATCTTTTTGCCTGCGCGGTGTTATGCACGCATGTGTATCCTTTGGGGAACGTTGTCCCATTTAAGCCTATAATTACCCAATTGGGTTCGGTTATTGGCCAGCAAACAACTATTAGTGACAGCGCCATTACCCCCACCACCTCTTTTTGTTTTTTCCATATACCCCCGTTGGGGAGTTATATTTAGGGGGGGTTGCAGTCACACACCTTTATTAGTCCTATTACCCTCTACTAGATTATCCTAAGCGCAGCTTTTCCTCTTCACACACTTTACTCCCTGTATATTACAGATCTATACTGTATGCACAGTAATGAGTTCATTATATACATGAGATGACTGTGTGCCATGGGCAAAAACAATAAGTAAGTCATTAGCCTATTCAGACAGCCGAGGCTTATCAGCTGTGGACAGTAATGGACACGTGGAATTTCCATAAATAAACACTGCCTTATAGTGGTTTTTGCTCATCACAGCTGTCTGCTGGAAGTCTGAACTGACAGTTTTTCAGCACGCATGGCTAACACATCAAATCTAGTTTTCATAGCACTTGTATGAAGCCTGATGTCCCGAGACTTCAAACAATAAAGATCAGTCATTGATGTGGGTTTTTTCAGCAAGTACCCTTAGCAGTCTGTTCATAGAATAATAAATGAAAATGTGCTACGTGTATAAACTGTCATACCCAGGTCTTTTGTTCTCAGAGAATGGGTGCAGGAACTACCCCTTTCCGAGTCAATTATTTTCTCTTACCCACCTCCGAGCACCATCCCTTGGTTCCACCCCTTACCCACCTCCCAGTAGTGCCCTTTTACAGAATACAGAAATACATATCATTATGTGGTGCAAAGTAATTTGTATGGAATTTGGTGATGGTGACAAGAAAAGCAGAAAAATAGATACCCCACAGCCAGCATCAATAGACCTCTCCCTCAGCAGCAGATGTCTCCCAGCAATATATTACCCACCCCCAGCAACAGTAGATCCCCCACCAGCAACAATAGACCTCATTAGCAAAATGGACCCCTCCCTCAACAGTAGGTCTCTCCCAGCAACTAATGACCCATCAGCAACAGTAGGTTCCCTCCCAGCATCAATAGACTCCTCCTTCGACAGTAGATATTTTCCAGCAATAACTGCCCCCCTCCCCAGCATTATAAGACCCATCCCTGGCAACAGTAGGTCCCCCACCAGCAACAATAGACCTCCTCAGCAACAGTGAACCCCTCTCTCAACAGTAGATCTCTCCTGGGCAACAACTGACCCTCCCAACAATAAAAGAGCCATCCCCAGCAACAGTAGGTTCCCCCACCATCAACAATAGATCTTGTCAGCAACAATAGACCCCCTCCCTTAACAGTAGATCTTTTCAAGCAACAACTAGTAATATAATGAATAATGTGGCACTTACTCAATGTGTAATGTGATGTATCTTCAAACACAGTAATATATCAAATGAACAAATGCTTGAAGTGCAATTGAAATTAACCAATAAATTAATAGATCACGTTTTCTTCATATACAATAAAGTGCAACAATTCAAAAAGTGAATAAATGTGATGAAAGTGTCTAATCTGAAAGTTCATAAATAAAGTGCTTGTGCAAAAATGGAATCCAGTAAATCCAAATGCTTCCACCATCCGTAGTGCGCCAGTGGTTTGCCCCAGCCTCTCACCTTAGACAAAGAACCCTACAGGTCAAGTAAAGCCTCTGTATAAACGTGACTCCAGGCTCCAAGGCAGTGAAATCCTTTTTCCAGGGGCATCCAGCCAGATAAATAATACTTTTTTCGTTCATATGATTACATATTATTTGTGTAGTATATATTTATAGATTGGTAATTGATCCATTATATCTTTCCTAAATTTAAACGTTTTAGATGTATGTATCTTAAAAGCAATCAACATGACATCTCATTTGTGCCCTTTTGTTATTCCCAGCATAATATGCTCTATACCGAAAACTCCTGAAGAAGCTCTCAGAGCGAAACATGTCGAGAAGTATCTTTTACAGTTATTCTTGCTCCGTTCTTGCTTCCAAAGATATGACAATTTATTCGTATTTTCTCAGCTTCTTATATCCAGTACAGCATAATACAGTTAATCACAGGACAATGCAATCTCCACCCCCCTATTCACACACTGAAGATAATTCTTTAATTGGTAGCTAGACATGACGGCACCGTATTATCAATAGGGTTCAATTAACCTTGAATAGTAACACAGACATCTAGTTGAATAAGTTATCCAAGACAGCTTTATCACACAATGGCAGCGTCTTGTGAGGGTGGGTGCAGACCACACCTTCAACGGAATGTCTTTCACATGAATGCCAACACCTTAAGATATTTCAATAGCATATTATACAAAGGTATGACTCACTCTGGTCTTGTAGACCTGGATTAACACCTTTCCAAATCATGTGTGCCCAGATTGAATAGCTAACCGCTTTTGGTATTTGAAGACATCCTGCAAACATGAATTATTATTAATGTCCCTTATTAATGTCTTCTGTAATATATGAATTATGATTCTTTGTCACCCTATGGCCCTAGTGGACATAAGGTGACCCTAGACCTAGGAATATCTCAGTCCGTCACGGTGCATTCCGTTACACTAAGGTTCTTTTTTTTTTTGTATAACCACTTTAGTTGAACCCTTATAACGACCTTATGTGCTTCCCAAACTGTTGCCTTACATAATTCTGGTATGTTATTAGTCAGGAAATACTGGTCAATTTCTATTTTCAGAGTCTTTTGTCCTCAGGACCCACTAACAGACCAGGTTTGCAAGTTAACTGAAATACATCACAGATGCCATCATTTGCTGCTCAGTGATTTCAGTATTCTAGTCTCTCCAAGGTAATACTTAAAATCTGGCCTGTTAGTGGGTCCTGAGGACAGGAGTTGAGAACCACTGAACTATATCTATCACTAATGGTGATTTTGAAGTTTGCTTAGTGTGTGTGCATTCCACTGCTTAAGGAAATGACCATATTCCTAGGTAAATGGTAGACCAATGCATTCCTTACTGCACATTATAAAAATAGAAGGCATGAAAGCAGCATTTTTTGGATGTTCAATGTGCAAGGCCTACTAAGATCGCACCATTTACATGGAACACTGGCTTTCAATTTCATAGTTAGGTATAGGGATCGGGATTTACTATGTATGCTCTCTTCACTCCCCACAATAGAAGAGTAGCTTAACAATTAGTCCCTGCTTCTGTTCATTTACATTAGTAAGGCAGGCCCATGGCTATAATGACATAAGGTGTATCTTTGCATGAAAAATATTAATAGTGATGCGCTGATACCAACATTTGTTGCTGAAAGTACAATAAGTGCCAATGATATCAAATACACACACAATGGGAGGTATCAATAGAAAAATGCAAATGTGACAAAAATTAGATAATATTAGAAATTGTGAACCAACAACCAGACTAAACAGATTACATGAATTTATGGCTATTACAACCAAACCCGCATAACCAAAGTCCACCGCAGACCAGTGCTAATAGGCACAAAATGGCACTAAAGGGAAAACCACCACACACATCCTCTGCTGTGCTTGGGATGTTCACAAGGTAAGTTTGGCTCCAGACTGACTTACTGATTGTTCAGGGTTACCACAGCTCATGCAATAAAACGAAAGGAAAAACAACACATAGCGCAATACTGTAGAGGAACGGGAGACATGAATGCAGTGTGTAGAATCTCACTTACGCAACCCCAGATCAAAAGACTGCTTTCACGATAGCCTTGTTTGCCGTTCAGTGTAGAAAACTCCTCATTCGGACCGATGTCCGTGCGTCACTAGGCTCCTCCCCCACGCGTTACGTCAATAGACACGTGACTTAATCATGATTAAGTCACGTGTCTGCGTGAGTGAGATTCTACACACTGCATTCATGTCTCCCGTTGTTTTTCCTTTCGTTTTATTGCATGAGCTGTGGTAACCCTGAACAATCAGTAAGTCAGTGAGGAGTTTTCCATATTGAGTGGCAAACAAGGCTATCGTGAAAGCGGTCTTTTGATCTGGGGTTGCGTGAGTGAGATTCTACACACTGCATTCATGTCTCCCGTTCCTCTACAGCAGGGGTCTCCAAAGTTTCTAAACAAAGGGCCAGTTTACTGTCCTTCAGACATTACGGGGGCCGACCGGGAGTAGAAAAAGTCCTGACATCAATGAGGAGGAAAAAAATGTCTTATCGTTTGTTTCAGTGCCTCATCATTGGTGTCAATGGGGCTAATTGTTTGTGTCATTGGGAGAAATTGGGCCACATTGTTGGTTTAATTGGGAGCAATAGTGCCCTGTTATTGGGTGTCCATGGGCCCCATTGGAAGGAATTGTGCTCCATTATTGGGTGTCATTGGGCCCCATTGTTGGTCTTATTGGGATGAATTGTGCTCCATTATTAAGTGTCCATGGGCCCCATTGGGAGGAATTGTGCCCCATTATTGAGTGTCATTGGTCCCCATTGTTGGTCCCATTGGGAGGAATTGGGCCCCCATTATTGAGTGTCATTGGGCCTCATTGTTGGTCTCATTGGGAGAAATTGTCTAATTGTCCCCTTTCATTGGTGTCATTGGGGGGGGGGGGGGTTATGGAACCAGGGGCCAGGTAAAAACAAGCAAAGGGCCACATCTGGCCCCCAGGCCGTAGTTTGGAGACCACTGCTCTACAGTATTGCGATATGTGTTGTAATCATGATTAAGTCACGTGTCTAGTGATGTAACGCGTGGGGGAGGAGCCTAGTGACGCATGGACATCGGTCCGAATGTGGAGTTTTCCACACTGAGCGGCAAACAAGGCTATTGTGAAAGCGGTCTTTTGATCTGGGGTTGCGTGAGTGAGATTCTACACACTGCATTCATGTCTCCCGTTCCTCTACAGTATTGCACTATGTGTTGTTTTTCCTTTTGTTTTATTGCATAAGCTGTGGTAACCCTGAACAATCAGTAAGTCAGTCTGGAGCCAAACTTACCTTGTGAACATCCCAAGCACAGCAGAGGACGTGTGTGGTGGTTTTCCCCTTAGTGCCATTTTGAGCCTATTAGCACTGGTCTGCGGTGGACTTTGGTTATGCGGTTTGGTTGTAATAGCCATAACTTCATGTAATCTGTTTAGTCTGGTTTTTGGTTCACAATTTCTAATATTATCTAATTTTTATCACATTTGCATTTTTCTATTGATACCTTCCATTGTGTGTGTATTTGGTATCATTAGCACTTATTGTACTTTCAGCAACAAATGTTGGTATCAGCGCATCACTATTAATATTTTTCATTTCTCACTAATTGGTTTTGTACACCTTTGTGTATGCAGCATTATCATTTAGGAATTTTTGTTGTTTTTTTTCTGTTTATATTTAAGAAGTAGTGCTGTAGTATCCTTTTTTCACATATGTATCTTTGCATGCACACTGAAATGCTCCAAGCACAATGAGCTCTTTGGCTTTTCTAATTTTAATATTTTTTTTCTGTCTCCTTTTAAATGCAAATAGAACAATAGAGAGCCTATTGATCAGAAAAGACTGACTTTATTGGCACAACATTTGGCAGCACATGTTAAAAACTATATTTTATTCCTAACATCATTAGAATTTGCAATATAAAATCCAGAATGATACATTGGAGTGACCCATAGGTTAGTTGTTCAGTAGATGAACATATGGACTAAGGTTTTCCATTATACATATAGTACTGGGCTTCTATCAAACTGAATCTATCTTCCTCTCCTCTTAGGTTATATATATAAGCACAAGGCACGTAGGTCATTTTGCAATCCTTGGATCTGTTTGACCTGTATCAAAAGAGAATTAAGCTGATGTGGTACAAATGGTTCTGTTCGTTGACTGGGCTCTAATTTTTGTTGGGGATTGAGATTTTCTCGCCTTCCCGATATGGGGCCCCTGTGTCCGACCCCTAAAGCCTGTGAGATCAGTAACACCAACCCAACTGGTCCTGAGGAAGCGAGAATTCTTTTTTATGCGAAACGTGTTGACTTTCCAGTATGGAGGAAATACAGACACTTATTCCTGAACAGCGATGCCGACAATTATGTCATTAACAAGATCAGTGATATATGTACTTTCAGTAATATTTCATGTTGGCTGTATATCTCTTCATATCTAGGTTGGGTGTTCGCTGTTATCAGTCATACGCTCATATTGCAAATTTGAATGATGTTAGAAATAAAATATTATAGTTTTTAACATGTGCTGCCTCATGTGTCAATAAATTACGTCTTTTCTGATTATGATCAATAGGCCTTCTATTGTTCTATTTGCAAATCATTTTGGATAGGGCACGATGGAGGTCCTCTTCAATTCCCTTTTTAATTCTACTAGTACACTCGTCATGTGGTTTTGTTCCTATAGAAGTGGTGTGTGTACCTTTTCAAGCAGAGTACATTTTTAGGTATGCCACCATTTAGCTGTATTATGTTCAGATGCTGGATAGTAAATGCCATTGCAAATTCACTATATGTACATTGCAGCTTGCACAGATGCACAGTCAATGCCATGAGGATCGAATGTGGTTTTACATGTCTGCTATTTGGACATGGAGCAGCATTGACGCCAGAGCTCGTTTTCCACCTCCAACCTTGTCAACCTTATGTTTTGTTCTAAACAGAAAAAGTGTTTAAAAAAGACTAAGGCCTCGTACAAACGACCGAGAATCTTGTCATAAATGAAACGTTGTTTTCCTCGACCAGTTTCTTGTTAAGCTTTCTTTGCATACACACTGTCAAGACAAAATCTTGACGTTCTCAAACGCGGTGATGTTCAACACGTATGACGGCACTATAAAGGGGAAGTTTGATTCCACTGGCGCCACCCTTGAGGCTGCTTTTACTAATCTCATGTTACTGTGTGTTAAAGGGACACTAAAGTCAGGGCTTTTTAAAAAAAAAAATAACAAACATGTTATACTTACCTCCACTGTGCAGTTCGTTTTGCACAGAGTGGCCCGGAAAGCTGTCTTCTGGGGTCCCTCGGCGGCTGTCTGGGCTCCTCCTCGCAAAAGCTTTCCCTCTTCATGCGAGGGCACTCGCACGGAGGAAAGATTTTGCGAGCGCGCTCCCGTGATACAGCGGCGGCCATAGCCGCCGACTGTATCACTCGGCTCCGCCCCCCAGCGCGCTGCGTCATCCGCTCTGATTGACAGCAGCGCTAGCCAATGGCTGCGCTGCTATCAATCCGCCCAGCCTAGCCAATCAACGGCCAGGCTGGGAACCGAAGAGGACGACGTGGACGCGCCCGGGAGATTCGAACGGTCAGGTAAGTACAACGGGGGCTCGGGGGGGGGCGGGGCTGTGAGATGTTTTTTTACCTTAATGCATAGGATGCATTAAGGTAAAAAAACGTGTACCTTTACAACCCCTTTAAGTAAAAGTTTGGTAAGAGACGCGCTTTTCAGTCTGTTACAGTGTGACGAATGTGCTATCTCCATTATGAACGCTACTTTTACACCAAGTGCGCCCCCATCTCATACTTTATTCTGAGCATGTGCGAGTTTCTAAGCATACACACGAGCGTGTTTCTCGTCGTAAACCAGCCCGACGGGAAACACGACGAGGAAATTGAGACTCCCGAAGAGAAAAAAGAGAACATGTTCTCTTTTTTTCTCATCGAGATCTACGACAGTTTTCTCGATGAAAAACATACACACGGCCGTTTTCCTCTGCAAAAAAGCTCTGCCAGCATTTTTCTTGATAGATTTTGTCAAGGAAAATGGTCGTGTGTACGAGGCCTAAGTGCGGGTTCACACTGGGGCAACACGACTTCCAGCGCGACTTTACAAGGCAACTTGGAGGCGACTTGAGCGTGACTTCAGCGTTACTTTGAGCGACTTAGTATGTGACTTCAAGTCGCCTCCAGGACAGGCGGCTTTGCTAGTGGCCAATCACATAAGAATCGGCTCTGTAGGAGGGAGGGTTTTGCCTTAGAAAACTATTTTCACTTCCTGGAAAATTGCTTCAGTTGAGACAGGAGATCCGACTTGGAGGCGACTTCCATTGAAATCAATGGGTACAAGTCGCCTTGAAGTAGTACAGGAACCTTTTCTGAAGTTGGAGCGACTTCAATATTGAACATTAAGACGACTCTTATTGATTAACATGTAATTTCTCATGTCGCACGACTTGGGGCGACACAAGTCGGATCCCAAGTTGCGCACTAATTTACACCCTGTGTTTTTCCACACGGGATCAATGCAGAAATGCACAATGTTGTGTACACGTGTGTTGCGTTAAAATGCACCTGTAAACACAATGCAATGCAACTGAAAAGTATAAAAATAAATTGTTGTTATTATTCAGACCCTTACAAGGACCTGACACTTCACAACAGATGATATAAAAATGAATGTAAATGCACATATAAATGCAATGCTCATGAATATGCATGTTAGATGCACATCAACGCACCTGCATATTCAATGGGTTGTAATGAGTTTTTATGTGCAGTACGGTGTAAAAGATTTTTTTTTAACAGTATAAGATTTTTATTAGGTGGTTTTTAAGTTACAATTGGTAACATATGACACAAAACAACACCACATTTCGGCTGCAGCACAGGCAAGAAGGAAGAGCAGTGTTAACATAAATTAGTACATCGCAAAAATACAGCGAAACTCACTACTTAGTGCAGTTGACCAAACCATAAAAGTTATCAACAAAGACATCATTTACTGTTTATAAGAGGGAAGGGAAATGCAGATGTTATGTAGAATTTATCCACACAGAGATGATCTTTTCGTATTTAGCACGGCAGCCCCTGCTCATGTATGGCAACTGATGCATCAGAAATGCAGATCGGACAGCTGAGCACCAATCATCAAAAGATGGTGAGGCAGATAGCTTCCCCTTAAGGAGAAGTTCTCTTTTGGCACAATAGGAGGCATAAAAGAGGAAGCGTTTGGCATGTTTTAATATAGTAAGAGTGTCATGCAAGTCCAGAAAGAGCACTGGAGGGTCCAGTATTATGTGTTAGTTCAGCACCTTGGCTATCCTATTTGCTACCTGCATCCAGTAGTCAAGGACCCAAGGACAACCATGTGGTAGAAGGACCCAGTTGCATTTTGACATTTATTACAATGTCAAGAAAGAGACAGGTTCATGTGAGTGTCTGAGGGGTAAAGTATATCCTGTGTACAATTGTCAACTGGATAAGTATGTTCCTAGCAGAGATAATCAATTTTGTGTAGTGAGCCATTACGTCCTCCCACTCTTCATCTGAGAGAGCTGAATGTCAGATTTCCATTTTTTGATACAAAAAAGAGGTTTTGGCACCATGATGGGTAATGAGACATACACCGAGGAGGGAGATTTATCAAAGTCAGTTGTATTTGGGAGGGATTCAAGTGTATATTGCTGGTGAGTAGGCAGAAGAGGTTATTGAGCCCTAATGGCACGCTGAATTTGGAGATATATGAAGTAGTTGAAAGAGAGAAATAGAGGGCAATAGACCACAAATCAAGAATTCATTAAATTATCGTGATCATATTATGTACTAATAATGCTATAGTGGATAATAGAATAAATTAATGTCTCTGTGTCATGAGTCACTCAATGACATTAAGTCCCAACATCAAATAGGTGAAGTGTGACAAAAACAATAGTTTTGAATCTTCTTATTTTGCTGTATCTTGCTTATGTGAAAGTAAAATACCACCACCAGACTCGAATCTTCTTTAGACACAAGAATGTGCTGATAAAAATGGATGCGCTTACCAGAATGTATTGACTACTTTAAAGGGGTGTTCCACCCAAATGCAATGTTTATTAAGAGTCAGCAGCTACAAAAAGTGTAGCTGCTGGCTTTTAATAAACAGACACTTATCTTCTCCACATTACAGCGACGCGCCGACCGGGGCTCCGCTCTTCTCCCCCCCCTCCCCGGCCGGCATCCTCATTGCAACTGTGGGCACCCAGCCGTGACAGCATTCGGCGTCATGGCCGGGCACCCACTGCGCATGCGCGAGCCGCACTGCGCATGCGCGCAAGGCGCGGCCCGCCGATGATTGGACAGGGGATCGTCTAGGACCCGTCAGTGTCCTAGACGATCGCCAAAGGGAGGGGCTGCAGTAAGGCAATTAGGCCTAATCGCCTTACCAGCCCCTCAGCGGAAGCAGGAAGTGGGACAGGAAGTCCCACTCCTACTGAAGCCCCCACTCCCCCCCCCCCCCAAAAAAAATGACATGCCAAATGTGGCATGTAAGGGGGAGGGGAGGGGATTAAGCGGAAGTTCCATTTTTGGGTGGAACTCCGCTTTAATGAAAAAGTTAGTCAAAAGGGCTTATGCAGGATTGTGCCTGCACACATGCCGATCGGGTACCGGTCACGTGACGTGCCTCCCGACCTGTGGAGCCAGCAGCTGGGAACGCAACGTTGTGCTACGGTGGTAGCAGAGATCCCGGACAACCAAAAACTTTCGGACCGCTTATTGGCGGTGACACATCTGCAGCCCCAGTGCCGGGTAGGCACCAATACAGTAAGAGGCCATTTGGCTTTTCCTTTGTTTTTAAATTTGTTTTTATTAAAGCAATATTACGCTATTGACTTTTCCATTGTTTTTTTCATATATCCTTATTTGGAATCCTGGTGACGAGGTTAACATCAATCATTCCTGTCGGCATGTGTGCAGGCACAATGGGGTGGTGAAAACCCATACATATTAGGTGCCAGGTATTAAAAATATTAATTTGGTAGGGCAAGGGCGGCATCATCAGTTGCAGGGTGGTGAGTGCTATTCTGGGTGCTTTGCCCACCCACAAAAAAGTTGAAATTATGTCATCAGTCTTTCAAAACAATTGGAGAGAGATCCAAATTGGAGGCTGTCAAAAAATATAAGTAATTTCAAAAAGAAAAATAGATTTCATTAAGTAAGCCCTTTCTACCACAGAAAGGGGAAGGTTTTGAGGTCAAGAGAGATATTAATGCCCAAATACCGGTACTTGCTGTACCCAATTGCAGGAGAGAGGAGCCTGTAAATTGTGGTACCTGTTTGTTGATGGTTTGGGAAAAACCCAACAGGCTGGATGTACACAAGCTATAGCGATAGATCGACTTTTGACTTTCGATCCATGTATGGCTGGCTTATGTGACTGGGTAATTGCTGGTGGGTGTCAGAGTTCCAGGTTAAGCATCGGCTCCATTGGTCATCTTGGACATGTCCCCAAAATACAGCATTTTACTGTGCAGGCTAGAGTCAGTATCAAATGCTGAAGGCAAAGGAGCAATGCTTGTTTCAGTGAATTACACTGCTTACTTGGCTTTTTTTTTCTTTTGACTCTATTTGAAGTGCCATATAGTAACAATTCATTCATAACACTGCATAGCAGTGTGGTATGTGGTGCTGCTGTGCAGTGACAAGAAATGCCATCCAGTGCACTGCAGAAAAATGCAGACGTGCACTTTTTCTGCACTGCACATCACACCAGGGTTGTGTTGTGAACATTACACATTGAAAATAATTGCTTTCTATGTGTTCTAGGGTTGACCTATAATTAAGTGCGGGAAAATGCTGGCCACCACAGATAGTGTGAATGCACATCAACATACATGCATTTTTGTTGCAGTGTGGAGAGTTTTTATTTGCAGTATGGCGTGAAATTGACTTGCGTTGTCATGCAGTGACGTGTATAATGCTTTTTAAAATATAAATTTGAATTTAGTTAAATGGCAAACTGCAGGTCAATGCTTTCAGTAGCAGTAGGATGTTCCCAATGCATGCAGTAGGTGTAAACAAACCCTGCTAAAGATAACGGCCAACGTAAATCACTTTACGCTGACGTAGTGTAAATTTGAGCCCGGCGTATGTGTGCGCCAGACCCACAAAACCAACATACAGGCCATCCTACCCGACATATCTTGCTTACGCCGGCGTAGCATGGGCGCAAATATAGTTTGGACGCATTTTGCTTCTCCCATTGATTAGGCATTCAAATATGCAAATGAGGGAAATACAGCGATTCACTAATGTACGTGCGCCCGACGCATGCTATGCGATGTTTGCGTAAGTTGTACATCCGGCGTAAAGTTATTCCCCATCGATGAGGCGAAAACTAGCATTAGACATGCAAAGGTCTGCCCCAGAGAACACAGGCCGGCGTATTGGGCGTACGTTACGTTCAGGGCGTACGTAGTGATCCGGCGTAGCTTAGGCAGTTGTGCCGGTGTAGTTGTGAGCATGCGCATAAGGGTGCTGTTTCATGCGTCCACGTTACGGCTATGTCACGGCGCATGCGCAGTTCGTGATACACCGGGCGTAAAACACTGCACCATGCTCGGACTATCATTTGCATGGGGTCACGCCCACTTCCACTTACGCTGGCATGCGCCTTTGAAAATACGCTACGCTGGAGTATCTTGGTGAGCAATAGCTTGCTGAATACAGTGCATGCCTCTCCGCTCTGCGCCGGCGTAGCGTACTGTGTGTGCGCTACGCCGCCGTAAATGTGCGCCCACTCTCTGTGAATCTGGGCCTATAGATTTTTGACTGCATTTGTCAATGCATTTGTCAATGCATTTTACCTATACTGGAAAATGCAGCAAAATGCATAACAAATTGTCTGGTGGGAATGAGCCCTCAGAGGACTCCAGTATTTCATCTTCTATACTAAAAACAAAACCAGCATTTCTGCTAGTTCTAGATTTTGGTTTACATAATATGATACCATTGCTGCTGAATTATACTTATAGCATTATACTACTACTTTTAAAAATTGGAAACTTACCTGTCCTAGGGTCCAGCGATGCGGGGGAACGAAGCTCCGATCCTCTCCCCCTTCTCTCCGTGGCCCTGGCATCACTACTGTGGGCGCCCACTTGTGGCTTCACATCCCGGCACGCCATGTGCATGCGCGAGCCACGTTGCGCACTGTGACTGGCCGGGCAATCATCTGGGACCCCAGATGATTGCAGAGAGAGGGGGGAAAGGTGAACTTCCTTCCGGTGCCACGGAAACCCGGGAGGAAGTGGTAGCTGGAACCCTCTAAAAAGAGGGATTCCGCAACCCCCCCCCCAAAAAAATGACATGCCAAATGGGGCATGTCAGGGGGTCACCTTCCCTTAAATCGGAAGTTCCATTTTTGCGTGGAACTCTGCTTTAATAGTGAATTGTGCATTAATTACCTTACTTCTCAGGCCCTGTACACACGACCGAGAAACTCGATGAGCAAAACACATTGTTTCTCGTTCGGCTGTCCAAAAACTCGTTGAGCCAAATTTCCCCATTGCCGTCGAGGAAATAGAGAACATGCTCTCTTTTTGCCTCGACAAGTTATTCGACGGTTTTCTCGGCGAAAAGTGTACATACAACCGGTTTTCTCGGCAGAATATGTCTCCCATCAAGTTTCTTGATGGATTCTGCTGAGAAAACCGGTCGTGTGTACGGGGCCTCAGTCTTGATTCTAAACACTTCCTCGGTGTAATGGATCAAAGTCGCTGTTTTCTCTATGAGCCCAGCTAATTTCCTGCCCTACCCCCCCCCCCCCCGGTTCTCTGCTCCAGGGGGGCCCTGCCTAAAGCTGTGTAAGGGGCCCCAAAATTTGTGATGGCCCTGCCTCCACTGAAAGGAGGTGTCCACATCATGCAGGCAGTGATGTGGATGCCCGGAAGGACCCCAAAAAGTAAAGAAAAAAAGACAGATGGATTCTTGTAAGAAAAATGGACATTCGGATAGGTTTTATTTTTCATTTCAGCGGATTAAGGGGAATGGGAAAGTTTGGGAATAATTTCCAGGAGTTGGGTTTAATTCTGTGAACAGTTAAATACAAATACCATTTTCCAGGTCCATTTCAAATGAATTTGACCCATGTCACTGCTTTTTAAAAACATAGATGCAGCTGTGCCAATCGCCCAATACCAATCAGGATTTCATCCAATATCTCATCTCTTTGCAATTGCAGCACATTATCAGTCTCTATAGATTCAGCAGCATCTCTCAGGCCGCGTACACACGTACGAGAACCTCGTCGGGCTAAACCCATCGTTCTGCCCGACGAGGTTCTCAGCCGGCCGTCGAGTTTTGTCGAGCCATTAGTCCCGATGGCCCGTCGAGGAAATAGAGAACGCCTCGCTCGTCAGTTTGCTCGGCGAAAACGTACACGATCGAGCTTCTCGGCAGAACATGGATCCCAGCGAGCTTCTCGCTGGATTCTGCCGAGAAGCTCGGTCGTGTGTACGGGCCCTCTCAGGTCACACTGAGCCATGGACCCAGTACAGTCTGTGTGCAGACAGGCTTCGTTGTACCAAAAGCTATTTCCTTGGTACAATATATTTCATACAGAGAGTGTCACACAGGGAATCTATGTATGTGGATTAGTAATAATTATCCAGATAAGGTCAGCCAGAAACAAGGACAGAACCCTATCAGAGTAAGATTAAAGAAGTGACCAGTTGAGCCCTCAAAGGGCAAGATTGGGCTAATAATAGACCATGGGTCTCTTAAGCATAAAAGATGAAGAACTATCAACAACTGAAATCTATGAACTCATTGCCATGTCTCCTTTATATACATCTTTTACTTTACATTTTTTAAAGTGGGGAATTTGTTACATTAAAGCCACATTTTAAACCCAAAAAACAGTAATGTAATATAATGTTAATTAGGTTACCAATTCTAAGATGTGATGTCTTCTTTTAGGCTTTTTTACTTTATTTCCACTTTGTGATCTAGTAAGTTAATTTGTTATTTTTCAGCTTCCTTTAGCAGACAAACCTGTCCAGCAAAAGTGAACCTGGCTAGCAGACACAGATTATATACAGGTATACTTGACCAATACATCTCTTGGCATTTTCTTCTTTTCTCTTCTCTCCTTTATTTATTTATCTATGTTTTATTTATTTATTTATTTATTTATTCTCTTACTTTTTTCATTGCATCTTTGTATCCTTGAATATTCTAAAATTCATAGAAGCGGCAATAATGCATCGATAGTTTCTACTATAGATACTGTAGGTTTAAATGCACACATTCTACATCTCCCATGAATTTCTCACTTTATTTCTGATCTCTTTTTCTTCTTTTCATTCTTTTCTGTTTGAGAGTCTGCCTTTTCACCCATATGTAGATTGATCGGAAGTCAGCCCTTCTTTTTTCTTTTAGCACCCTGCATTTAATGCGGGGACTATTATATTGACATTTATATGTACAGTGGAACCTCGGTTTAAGAGTAACTTGGTTTGAGAGCATTTTGATTTGCGAGCAACTTTTTTTTTTTAATTCTGACTCGGTTTGCGAGTGTTCACTGGCAAGACCAGCAGAATTCAAGCTAAGTAGGCCTGCAGAACCTCATTTGGCTTGAGGTACAGGGGCACAGGAGCCGAGAAAAGACAAACTTCGGCCTGCAGTACATCATTTGGCCTGAAGTACAGGGGCGCAGGAAACAACCTGAAGTGTCCTCTGGCTTTTTCGTCAGTTTTTGGCCGCATTCAGTATTGCATCCCATTGAAGTCAATGCGGAACAAATTATTTTCGTTTCCATTGACTTCAATGGGAAAACTCGCTTTGATATGCGAGTACTTTGGATTACGAGCATTCTCCTGGAATGGATTATGCTTGTAATCTGAGGTTCAACTGTATGTATATTTATATATATTTATATAACCATGGTGATTGTACGTGACGTTCATTATGGATTATTGACTATTATGGATGATTGAAATCATAATGTTTTGTTTTTATTTGTGGTTCATGATTTATGTATTAACCAGTTCTAGATTTGCATACCAATTATTTGTGGAAATATGTGAAATTATCGGTTCAATTTTATTCTAATTGTAATTGGTTTCTGCTTTAATGAAATGTAATTGGTTTCTGCTTTCATCAACATATAGTTTAAGGTGATTATAAAAGTATTCTATATGTTTGAAAACTCTGGGTGGGAGATGTTCTTGGATGGCAGCAGTCTGTGAACATCCTTTGATAAGATTTTGCATGCCTGTGCTGGCCTCTGGACTCTCTTCCCTGGTGTTCTCCATTTTGTTTTGTGTATGGGGAAGTGATCTCAATAGAAATTAATTTTTGATTGGCCATATGTCCCTATATATAAATATATAAACACCAATCTACAATGTGAAACGCGTAAGCTGTTTGTCCCTTCTTCTGCACTGTATGGACTGACTTTTTTTTTAGATTTTAACTGCCAATAAAGGTGTATCGGTGTGTGGCCATCCAGGTCTATTCTTTTGCCTCTTGATCTCATGCAGAGCCTGCACCTGTGTGCCTCACTAGGGTGTGTATTCTATGGAACCCCTGTCTGAGAGCGGCAACCCTTTCTCTTTTGCAAAAGTGGCAGTTAGAGAATTGAGACAAACCATTTATCACTGACAGGGGTGCTTAGAATGGTATGCATGTATTAAGGACTCTTAAAGGAGTTGTAAAAGAAAAAAAATGTTTTGCCTAAAATTAATTTCTGCAAGGTAGACAGACAGAATAGTGTAATGATTCTGTTAAAAAATGAGTAAATACCTCTTAAATTCCTTCATCTATACCACCTCCGGCATCTAGTTTCTGTTATCTCATTCTCTCCTTGGTTTGCGGCGCTCGTCAATGTAAGAACTACATTTCCCAGTATGCATTGGGGCACGCCCAGTAATTCACACCTCAATCAAGTCTCTAACAACCCCTTTAAGTTGCAATATATTACATTTTTGTTTTTGGTTTAACACCCCCTTTTTCTTCTTCATGTTAATTTTAAGTGCCATTTTTCTTGTGATACATAACTGGAATCACTGGTTTGCTATTTAAAGTATGTTTCTTTCATTATTCAAAGTATACTTTTTTTCACTATTCAACGTATGCTTCTTTTGTTATTTGTAATTCCCAGTATCAGTTCATGCTCTGCAATTATGGTAATAGAATCATATCACTTTTCTTGTTCCGTGCAATAGGGGTAATTAACTTATGTCAGTTCTTATTTTCTTCTGTATGTATGGAAGTGTAGAGCTACCCTCGTAAGGGCCGCTGATAGAATCTATACCCCACTGGTTGCCCCGACTCTGCAAATACTCCATCACCTCTGACAACCTTGGTTAAGTCATTTTTTTACCAACTGTCACCAATATTTCTAGATTGTAAGCTCTAACGAGCAGGGCCCTCTGATCCCTCCTGTATTGAATTGTATTGTAACTGTACTGTCTTCCCTGATGTTGTAAAGCGCTGCGCAAACTGTTGGCACTATATAAATCCTGTATAATAATAATAAGAAGAAGAAGAAACGTACACAATTCCAGTGAAACAGTTCAGGTTTGTTTACTGTGGTAAAAGGGACAACATAAAAGTGTAAAACATAACACTGTAAATCACAAAGGTATTTTTATTTTATCGATATATTACTGTTTATGAAAACTATTTACAATTGGTACCTTTTGGTAGTAAAGAGAAATGCAAAGTATACAATATAACCCAAATTGTGCCAGACCCTGTTTCCGTCACGGTAACCTATGCAAACAGGTCAGCAGATGGGTAGGGAACTGACACTCAATTTACTGTATATACTCGAGTATAAGCCGACCCAAGTATAAGCCGAGACGCCTAATTTTACCCCCCAAAAAATGGGAAAACGTATTGACTCGAGTATAAGCCTAGGGTGAGAATGCAGTAGCTACTGTAAGCGGAAAAGAGGGTCAACAATGCCCATTTGCATGCTGCACTTTTCCCATTTGCACGCCTCACCATGCCAATTGCAACCTCACTGTGCTCATTGCAACCTCACTGTTCCCAACCTCACTGTGCCCATTGCCACCTCACTGTGCCCATTGCAACCTCACTGTGCCCATTGTAACCTCACTGTGCCCATTGTAACCTCACTGTGCCCAACCTCACTGTGCCCATTGCAGCCTCCCTGTGTCGGAGTCAGTGTACCTGAAATTCTTGACAGGGTGTGGGCGTCCATTCATTGTTTGTGGTGATAGGCGTTTCCCAACAGCCTATCACAGACGTCTTCTCATCTTCTGACTCAGTTTCCCAGCAGACACAGTGTCTGCTGGGAAAACGCCTATCACAGAAGGGACCAGGGGGGAGCTTCGATATTTAAACAATGGATACTCGCAGCCCTTCAGGTACACTGACTCGAGTATTAGCCAGGGGGTGTATTTTCAGCCCTAAAAAAAGGGCTGAAAAGCTCAGCCCTAAAAAAGGGGCTGAAAAGCTCAGCTTATACTCAAGTATATACGGTACTTTGTCAGGTTCACTCCCTTTCCTCAACCCACAGGCCATTAGTATCAGTACAACATGACAAACATTATGCAAACTATTGTATTTAAATTGGCTGGCTCCTTTAAATAGAGGAAAACAAGTGCATAGGTGCTGCAACCTTCCCACATTAGCTATGACTAAGGACTAACGTCCGAAACATGTATGCTATTTTACAGTTATGAAGTGCTGACCATCCCTTTCCTTATCCTTTAACTAGAGTTCCAGAGAAAGTGAGAGCAGACCCTTTGTGCTAATAAAAACGTTAGTCACTTGAACAAATAAAGAGAGAATAAAAAGGTTGAAGTGTTACTCCTGGGAATCAAGCAAATCTTCAGCTATCCTTTATGCATTAAGAATAAGCTATTCCTTGATGATAGGGTATAGTCAATTTGGTTGATCCGTGGCGTATCTTTATTTTGCTTCACACTCTTCCTATATGGCTGATTGCTGGTGGTAAAGATGTGAACAGGATATAGATGTCTGCTTACAGTGTTCGTTAGAGCATGTGAACTAACATCCAGTGGAACCACAAGTACCAGAAAACTGGATTGAATAACGGATGTCTATATGCAGTGTCTTAGGCTTCGTACACACGAGTAAATAGATTTGTTCAAAACGGTCTGTCTGACCGATTTGAACAAATCTGTCTGCTGGCATTTTGGTTTGCTTGCGTGTACACACGAGCAAACCAAAATCCCCGCCAGCAGACAGCGCGCTGACGTGGCGGTGATGTGGCGGTGACGTTGACGCCGCCACGTCACCGCACCAGGAAGTAAAACACTTCCGCACATGCGTCGAAACCATTTGGTGCGTGTGCGAGAAGACATGTCTGCTGGTTAGCATACTAACCAGCAGACATGTCGGGCGGACGGGTTCCCAGCCGTCAGATTTCAAAGCATGCTTTGAAATCTGTCGGGTGGCCAAATCCGTCTGTTTGCCCGTACACACGATCGAATCTGTCTGCTGAAACGGTCTAGCAGACCGTTTCCAGCAGACAGATTTGATCGTGTGTACGAGGCCTTACAGAATCTAAATGGGCAAATGCCCGTTCACCACACTGGTTACAAAAGCTGCTAGCAGCAATGCAGGTGATGATGAAGACTCTCTCCAGGAATTCTCTCTGAATCCTGGCTCTGGGAATGGCACACCACGCCGTGGCCTATCCGTATCTGAAATGCAGGTGTCGCTGGAGGATCTGGAACAGTCTCCGGTCTGCTGTAGGTGAGAGGTGATGCTGCCTGCAGAGATCCCTCTGGATGCCCCTCTGTGCAGGCCAAAACTTACAGCAGCTCACACTGACACAAAGCTCCTGCTGGCAGATCCAAGCTGGCATCCCAAGAGAGTGATCTAGGCCTCAACCCTCCTTTTTATATCCTCTGCCTAGGGCAGTGTTTCTCAATTCCAGTCCTCACGCCCCCCCAACAGGTCAGGTTTTCAGGATTTCCATTATTTTGCACAGGTGATTTGATCAGTTTCACTGCCTTAGTAATTCCCACAGCCTTTTCATCTGAGGGAAATCCTGAAAACATGACCTGTTGGGGGGGCGTGAGGACTGGAATTGAGAAACACTGGCCTAGGGTGACCACATTTTAAAACTACCATTCAAGGACACCCTCCTTTCCAAAAATCAGCTTATGCTGTAACAAATCACAGCACAGTGTTTGGACACAAGAGGCAGAATTTATGATTTCTCCAATCACAAGCAGGGGGTGGGGATTGTGCTCCCCCAGGCATTCCCGGCTAAGACAAGTACTGTCAGTGAGTAAAGCGGTGATGTGGCGGCCTTTTTTGGGGGTATCAGATTGGCCCGGGGGTGGCCGTGTCAGTTTCATTCCGGAACACTGTATTGTCCTGGAATGAATGTGCTTGGGACAGACCTGCAAAATGCGGGACTGTCCCGGGCAATCCGGGACACGTGGTCACCCTACCTCTGCCAGCATTCTGTTCTCCTCTCCTCAGAAATCTGGTAGTGGTAGTTCAGACCAGTCCTGTTGGAATTAAAACTTCAGCATTCAGAACTGCACATCTCACGATGCTTTGCTCTGCTAAAAGTTTTGTCTAAAAGGAAATGACAAAGAGAGTCTAAAGACTTTTTGACAACAAACTTCAAAATGAGCAGGGTTTTAAAAAAATTTGACCGCGTGTACGCTCCATCCAACAAACTTTTTCGGTTTCGGCAACAAAAGTCCTACGGTGTAAAATCCTATTGTGTGTACAGAAGTCCATCGGACTTTAGTCCAAAGTACAAACATGCATCCTCAAAACCAATGTTAAAACCAAGCAACAATAGCAGAAGTTGACCAAAGGGTGGTGATAAAGAGCAGAAAAGAGCAGAAAAAACACGTGATTTTGGGAAAGTCTGCTAAAAATGTCCTGCCGTGTGTATGCATACCAAGTTCACAGCTAACGCCCTTCAAACAAAAATCCACGGAAACGTTTGTTTGAAGTCCAATTGTGTGTATGAGGCTTTAGCCAACACGAGACGGAGACTGCACATTAACAACGCTGTACACTGTCCTCCAATAGCAGGCATATCCATCAGCTCATTCAATCAGCTCATTCCCCGCAGTTACAACCTTTTGTACCACCTGCCCCACCCTATTAGATTGTAAGCTCTTCTGAGCAGGGCCCTCTTCTTTTTTTTTAACAGGGAAGAGCAGGGCCCTCTTAATCCTCTTGAATTTTATTGTATTGTAACTGTATTGTCTCCCTTTTATATTGTATAATAATAATAATAATAATAATAATAGCCAGCTCCTGGCTACAGAAGATTTTCTGGTTCTGTGCAATGGGCATACAAGAGGGGGATATGGCCACGAGTATTTTCTTTGTTCCGTGCAGAAGCAGAGGGAGGAGTCTGAATGTGAAGGAGAATGCAAGATGGAGGAGAGTTCAGACCTCTAGTGAAGCAAATGGTAGGCCTTTGGCCTTGGAGGAATGGAGACCATAATTGTGGGCACACGGTAAACCCCTTCTTTCTATGACTATGCTTAGATGGGCCCAGTTACAAACTGTGAGTTGTTCTTCCATAGCTGTGGGCTCCATCCAAATATGTGGGACCAACACTATTAGAGATTTTAGGACAGTACTTTACTAGTTGAACAGAATGTTTCACTGAAGTGATCTACTGTGTTTACTGTTGATGAAACAATTTGCACAATCAATGAGAAACTTTGCCTCCACGTAGTACTAAGTGTAATCAAATGCAACAGAATGGGTTCAATTGCTTGAAGATCATAGCCGGTTGGGTGTAGTAGTAAAGCACTATGGTGATTCACTAACAATCGGGCTTGTTCTACATCTGGGGGCGTCCTGTGAGCAGCTGGTTTGTCGGTAGGAGTGGTGATCAATAACATGGGTCAACATTGGGAGATCGGGTAGTTTCCCCAATGCACCAACTAAAGTGCCTGCGCACCTGTGATGCACTTCCTCAAGCTGTAGTAGTGACTGAATGTTAATTACATCTGGACAACCGTAGTAAAAGGCCTCTGTAGAAAGTGTGTAATGCTGCTATCCAGGTCTAGGGCCTGCACACTGAACCAAAACTTTATAGGAAACTAGTGGGACATGCTGGTGGTTTGGCACACTGTGCCTGCAAAGCTGCTAAAACTGCTAAGAGGCCCCTGAAGCTCTGCGAACTGCAGTAACTGAACAACCCAGACACTGGGGACCCTCCTACTGGCGTAATTCTCTTTGCCTGTAATTATTCTTGATATATGGTCCCTGCACAGTATCACTTCCTGCACAGAAACAGATCAATTGTTCTATATACTGGATACAATTTATACAATTGATACTCTGTTCATAAATTCTGCACAATACCGCATCTCTTGCTCTGTATACCTGGTGAAATTATGACGTAACAGGAGGAATTTTTGGCTATATAGTGTCAAGATCGTCTATTTTTTATCCATATATTGCCATAATTAGCCCTTTGTTGCCCATGTATTTTCATAACTGGTCCTTTGCTACCTGAAGGTTGTATACAATGCACAGGCAATAAACTGTCAATTGTTACCATTTGTGGCCCATGTATTGTAAGGTTTGCAATTTATTTTTCTCTAGTCCCCCCTGTTTAGGGGACAACTATTATCTCTATATAACTGATATTCTCCCCATGTTTCACCATAGCACAATGGTTATCAACCCTGTCCTCAGGGACCACTAACAGGCCAGGTTTACAAGATAACTGAAATACATCACAGGTGATATAATTTGCTGCTCAGTGTTTGCCGTATTCTAGTCTGCATCTCCCCAAGGTAATACATAAAACCTGGCCTGTTAGTGGGCCCTGAGGACAGGGTCAATGACCACTGCCATAGCACCATATCGGGTTGATAAAGCCAAAGAATGCTAAATCTGGTGCAACTCTATTTTTAAAAGCTTAAGTGAGCAAGCTGAAGTTAGAAGCTGATTGGCTACCATGCACAGCTTTGTACTCCCCACTTGTCTCCCATAATATAATAATATCCCCGTATGTGTGCTATTAACTCCCTGAATTAATTTTTTATTGTTTGCCATCATTATACAATACATTCAACATTCAAATAAAGAAATTGTTTACGCCCTCTTTTTTATGTAGACTATTAGTATATTTTTTTTATTTAATTTATAAATATAACTGCTTAGTATCTGTCCTTATTATGTATGTATGGATGGTTCACAGTACCACTTATGTTCTGTACGCAAGGTGATATTATGAGCTTTTATTATTCTGGATATATGGATGCTGCACAGTGAGACCCCTCTTTATTCTGTGTACTGATTGTAATTCTTAGTACACATTCTTATTCTGTATTTATGGATACAGAAACACATATGTGTGTATGCACATTATGCATACACAGTACAACTTCTCTTCTTTAGTATGCTGGGAGTAATTTTCAGTATTTAATGCATGGACCCTGGTGGCCATGAGCCTTTGTGATGCCCATCAGTATTGGGCTTTACAATGCCCCTAGCCTTGCAGAATTCAGTTAAAGTGGATGTAAACCCTCACATATACCCAGTGAAGTGAACAGTCTCAGATGATACACAGGGATGAAACAAATTTCCCTACATGCTCGTGTTGGGAGATTTTCTCTTCCTGGTTAGCACTGCAATGAAGCCTGGGCATACAGCCAAGACAACTGATTGGAGGAAAGGGACACACAACCTCTTCTCATAGGTAAAGACTTTCCAATCTGTTTGTTGAATCGTTCAGCACTCTGAATTTATAGTATCCTCCTCAACACAAAACTCAAGAAAAGCTGATTTATCTCCTGTGTCAGAGAACTTGTCCAACGTTCTCATGCTTAAAACAGAAGAGCGGGGCAGGAGAAAGACACGGGACATAGGGTTTTTTAAGAGAGATAAGAAAAAGCTGCAGATGTATGTGCCCAACTCAAATTTCATGAATCGAGTTTACATCCACTTTAAAGGGGTGTTCCAGCCGAAATTTTTTTTTTTTAAAAGTCAGCAGCTACTAACAGTGTAGCTGCTGACTTTAAATAAGGACACTTACCTTGTCCTACTTGCCCGCGCTGATGGCCCCCCCGATGCCGGTCCCACGATCGCTCCGGGTCCCGCGCCGCCATTCACACTATGGGAAACAGGCAGTGAAGCCGTACGGCTTCACTGCCCATTTCCTACTGCGCCTGCGTGAGTCTCACGCTGGCTTGTGAATGGGCGGCTGCTCTCTGAGAACACACACAGTTCCCAGAAAGCAGCGCGCCCCATTCACAAGCAGAAGAAGCAGAATAAAAGACACCGCGGTGTGGAAGAGGCAGATTACGGACTTCCGCATAGCAACAGGTATTTCGGGTGAGTATTTTTTTTTTTCATTTTTTTAAAATTTAATTTATTTAAGCAATATGGGCAAATGTTGTTTTTCTGGGTGGAACTCCGCTTTAAGGTGCCAATGTGGAAAAATAGGCATAACAATCATCTTAAAAACGTTGTTGAAGTTGGAATGTACATGAGGAATATTTTGTACATACTGGAGATGACATTCACTTCAAGTAATAAGTAGAATTTTATAGGGTAGGTGGGGTTAGTGCAACACAGTAAAATAAAAAATCACAAATAAAGAATGGTAATGCCAATCAATTAGATTTGTAGCTTCTACCAGTATAATGCAATGGAAATTATTATTATACAGGATTTATATAGCACCAACAGTTTGTGCAGCACTTTACAACATGAGGGCAGACAGTACAGTTACAATACAATTTAATACGGGAGGGATCAGAGGGCCCTGCTAGTTAGAGCTTACAATCTAAGAGGGAGGGTCAAGTGATACAAAAGGTAATAATTGTGGGGGATGAACTGATGGAGAAAGTTGAAATACAGTTGTTAGATGGAGGCAGGATAGGCTTCTCTGATAAGAAGGTTTTTCAGGGATTGTCTAAAAGTGGACAGAGTAGGAGATAGTCAAAAAGATTGGGGTAGGGGGTTCTAAAGGTTAGAGGGAAAACAGAAATAGAAGGTGCGCACACCTAGTGCATTACCAGAGATAATTTAATAATACAAAAAAATTGTATAACAGTGGGTACTCACAAAATGCAACTGACAAAAGGCCATAAACACAGTGCATTGACATGCACAGAACATGGGGTACAGCTAACATGTTTTGGGGGCGGAGCCCCTTCCTCAGAGCTAAGCTAGGGGGTTCTCCCCGAAACGTGTTAGTCTGGTAATGCACTAGGTGTGCACTCCTTCCATTTCAGTTTTACTTGTAGTTCCCTTCGGATTACCCCGTCTGAGGAAGGCAGCATCCATCTAGCTTTGGGATACCATATATACCTTTTACACCACCATTTTATATATCTGTTAAGCCACACCTTGGAAAACCTATTAGCGCTGGGAGTGACTGTGTTTTTTGTGGTTCTATAGGTTAGGAGAGGATCAGAAAAAGTCCTGGAGATGAGCATGGGTGGTGGTGAGAAGGGAGTTAGAGAGCAGGAGGTCTTGGGAGAAACAAAGAAAATGATTTGGTTGGTATTTTAAGACTAGGTTAGTAATGTAACTGGGGGCTGAATTGTGGATGGCTTTGTAAGTTTTTAATTAGATTTGTTGGGTAAGCAGAGGCCAGTGGAGGGATCAGCAAAGAGGAGTAGCAGACACTAAACGGTTGGTAACGTGGATGAGTCTGGCAGCATTTATAACGGCATGAATGAAGGAATAGCCTATGTAAAAATAAGCCAGCGAGGAGTGAGTTTATAGTGCCACTGGTTAGGAACGGGAGTATTGTGGAGGTTGAGGAGGCAAGCTTTGAACAGTGATTGAATGCGGAGCCAAAAAGAGAGTTCAGAGTCCAGAATAAATAATATCTAGCACCATGGCATGCAGAAACAGGTTGATAGTTGTGCCATCGATCTTGACAGAGAATGATATATTAACCTTTTAATAAAAAGCGTATAGCCTTGTTATTAGTAGTACCATCATCCTAAAAATAATTTTTCAATAGAAGTAGGGCTTGAGGGACACCAAAATCCAAAAGACCAAAAGCAAAAGCTGGGGGAAAAAGGGCAGTAGGACTGTTGCGGTACAAGATTAGTAGGTAAACTCAGAAAGAACAATTATGATAAATATTATATATTTATTAACATTAGACATGTGCATTCGTTTTCGTTAGAATGCATTTTCGTCCGACATAAAAAATGCTTTTTTTTTCGTTTTCGTTCAGATCCGACGATTTTCGAAGCTTTGTCGAATTGAAAGACGAAAATTCGACAAAGCATCGAAAACCGTCGTTTTCGGACGAAAACTTTCCCGATGAAAACAAAATAAATCAAAACGATTTTCGGGAGTAACTAAATAAATTTATTTTCCGGACGAAAACGAAAAAAACAAAACAAAATATTCCAGTCTGCACATGTCTAATTAACATAGTATAAGAAAAATTAAAGAGACATCAAAAACAACATAGACAATAAGAAGCAATACAAACAGCGTAACAAGCCGTTACGCGCCACCGCAAATTGATGCCTTGGGGGAAGATCAAGGTGGAAGTAGGGGTCAAGTGAGGGGAATCTCACAGAGAAGTCAGGGGAAGTAGAAAGTGGGGGAGGAAATATTATGAGCTCTGTTTTGGATAGATTCAATTTGAGGATGTGGTGTGACATCCAAGCTGATGTGTCTGTTAGTAAATTAGTGATGCGTGAGGATGGGCTGAACTGAGGGGTAGAGAGATAGATGTGGGTGTCATCAGCATAGAAATAGTATTGTAAGCCATGGGAGGCTATCAACTAACCCAGTGAGGAGGTGTAGATGGAGAATAGGAGAAGTCCAAGAACAGAACCTTGGGGGACCCCAACAGAGAAAAGAAGAGGAGAGGAGCAAGTAAAATTGTAACTGACTCTGGAGGTGCGGTGGGATAAGTAGGATGTGAGCCAGCAAAGAGCACAGTCATGAAGACCAAAGGAAATTATATCTAATTGGTTGCTATAGGTTTCCCCCTACCAAACATTGTGCTGGTTAAACAGTGACACTTATACCGCGTACACACGATCAGTCAATCCGATGAGAACGGTCTGATGGACCATTTTCATCATACCAAACCGATTGTGTGTGGGCCCCATCGGTTATTTATCTATCGGTTAAAAAAATTGAAACTTGTTTTAAAATTAACTAATGGATACCTAACCGATAGAAAAGAAACGATCGTCTGTAGGCACGTCCATCGGTAAAAAACCTACGCATGCTCAGAATCAAGTCGACGCATGCTTGGAAGCATTGAACTTCATTTTTTTCAGCACGTCGTTGTGTTTTACGTCACCACGTTCTAACACGATTGTTTTTTTAACTGATGGTGTGTAGGCCCGACTGACCATCAGTCAGCTTCATCGGATAATTGATGGGAAAATCCATCAGCATGAGCATCGGTTAAAAATCCACGCATGCTTGGAAGCATTCAACTTAGTTTTTTTCATCACGTCGTTGTGTTTTACGTCACCGCATTCTGACACGATCGGTTCATGAACCGATGGTGTGTAGGCACATCAGTCCATCAGTCAGCTTCATCGGTGAACCGATGAAAACGGTCCGTCGGATCGTTCTCATCGGATTGACCGATCGTGTGTACAGGGCATTAGGGGGGTCTTAGTGGAAAACAACACCTGAGCCCGGGCTATAATGCTGTCTTAAGCCCTGTACACACGATAGGTCCATCCGATGAGAACGGTCCAACGGACCGTTCTCATCAGTTCACCGATGAAGCTGACTGATGGACTGATGTGCCTACACACCATCGGTTCATGAACCGATCGTGTCAGAATGCGGTGACGTAAAATACAACGACGTGATGAAAAAAAACGAAGTTGAATGCTTCCAAGCATGCTCCGACTTGATTATGAGAATGCGTGGATTTTTAACCGATGCTCGTGCGTACTAACGAATGGTTTTGACCTATCGGTTAGGCATCCATCGGTTAATTTTAAAGCAAGCCATCTGTTTTTGGACCGAAGGCTAACGGACCGATGGGGCCTACACACAATCGGTTTGGACCGATGAAAACAAACTCCAGTCCGTTTTCATCGGTTTGAACCGATCGTGTCTACGCGGCTTAGGCACACACGTACGAGAACCTCGTCGGGCTAAACTTATCGTTCCGCCCGACGAGGTTCTCGGGCGGCCACCGAGTTCGTCGACCAGGCTGTCGAAAAAGGCGTCGAGCCATTAGTCCCGATGGCCCATCGAGCAAATAGAGAACCTGCTCTCTATTTTGGCTCGACGCCTCGCTCGTCAGTTTGCTTGGCGAAAACGTACACACGATCGAGCTTCTCGGCAGGATTCTGCCGAGAAGCTCGGTCATGTGTACGCGGCCTTAAGCCTTTGGCCATTGTGAGTATGTACTGATAGTTTGTTCTTTAATAACGTTTTATCTGGTAACACACTAGGCCCTTGTATCTCTATGCAAAGTCACAGGTAAGTATGACATGTTTATTATTTAAAAATAGATTTACAATCACTTTAGAAAAATAAAGCCACTTTACACACGTTTGCAGTTTTAGTATTTATTATGGTATCCAAAATACAATTATAATTTCATGTTTCTTTCAGTACATTTTGGAAATTTAAGACTGTGCAAAATTAGCACCAATAAGACTCTCTTATATATATATATCTGTCATATATATGTTTTTTTATATATATATATATTTTTAAAATATTTACACTCTATTAAAAGCAATATATTTTCCTCTGGAATAGTTAAAATTTAAAACACACATTAGTGCACATTATAAAATACATATCAGTGTATGTACGGACTTCATTCAAGTTTTTATCTGCATTTTAAGACATAATTCTAGAAGAATCTACAGAACACTAGTTCCCCTCTCCTATAGTAATTGCAGCATTGTTCAGAAGAAAACAAGCAGAAGCTAGGCTCTGTGAAGCTGTAAGCAACGCCTCACATTAGAAATGATTTGCCTATGTCATTTGACTTTCACATTTCATTAATCAGATCCTAATACTTGCCAGGGGATTAGAGTTTCAACATAGAGCAAGAAAGGGCTTCCAGTTTGCACACAGTGAGAGATAATTGAACATTAGTAAGCAGATTTGCAATACAGATGGGCGGTTCTCCTTCTATTGGAATGATGCTCGAACAGGACGACCCTTCAGTGGCTGTGGTGGGCGATAGTTGTCAACCATGTGGCAAGGACTGTCATGCTCATCATTAAAGTAAAGGCTTCGGAGTGCTGACAGCTAGACGGAGCAAGAAGAACATGAGAAATGAAATGCAATGAGATGTTATAGGAAATCTGCAACATTTATTATGAACATCAGATCATGTTATTAATAGTTGCCACATATATACAAAGCACAAAACATTCTGGAGGTTCAAAATATCATCCGATTCCAAGGTTTAGGACTCCAAACAAAATCAAATAATAATAGGTTATTGGGGTACCCATATTAGTAGTAATAATTAGTGATGAGCGGAATACGCCATATTCGATTTCGCGATATTTCGCGAATATATAGAAGAATATTCGCGAATATTCGTTAATATCGAATATTCGTGATATTTAAAAAAAAATAAAAAAATGCGAAATTTCGCTAGTGCGAATGCGAAATTGATTGCGAAATTCTCGTCAACACGCGAAAATGGAGATCATTTCCTGGATTACTAAACTAATAGGCACTAAACACTAACTCTACTTACACAAACTTATATGACTAAACTAAAGCTAATTTTTTTTTTATACACAAAACACAGAAGGGCATTGCGAATATTCGGCAACATAAAAGGATCACCTCAGCTACTCGGCCGAGGGTCTCTAATCATACCAGCAATGCTTTTAGACGTCGATGGAGATCACTAGGATGTGATCTGTTTTAAAAATAAATTTGAAAAAACACGAATATTCGCGATAGCGAATATTCACCGCGATATTCGATTTATTCGCGAATACTCGAATATGCAATATTCGTAATGAATATTCACAATGCGAATATTCGTGAGCAACACTAGTAATAATATAAGTTGGACTCTATTGAAATATTCTGAATAGCGGCTCTAATAAAAGAGTATAATGACAGCTGGTGTCCTCACAGACAGTACACTGACATTTGGTACTACAATATATAAAGGCTAAGGGGTCTCCAAACTTTTGACTATGAGGGGCCACATATTTTACAAATATTCACAGGTCGAAATAAATCAGATCAATAAAGCAATGCAGAATACATGAATTATGTTTTACTTCGATCTTTTGAGGAATCAGCACATTATTAAGAAAAAAAAGTGAAAGAACTTCAGTAAAACAAAGTCGTCGCCCCCCCCCCCCCCCAATTACATCAGAGTATAAGGCCGTGTACACACGATCAGTCCATCCGATGAGAACCGTCTGAAGGACAGTTCTGATCGGTTAACCGATGAAGCCGACTACCGGTCTGATGTGCCTACACACCATCGATTAAAAAAACTATGAAGTTAGAACGCGGTGACGAAAAAAAACGAAGTGCTGAAAAAAATTAAGTTCAATGCTTCCAAGCATGCGTCAACTTGATTCTGAGCATGCGTGGATTTTTAACCAATGGTCATGCCTACTAACAATCGGTTTTGACCTATCGCTAGGCGTCCATCGGTTAAATTTCAAAGCAAATTCTAATTTTTTTAACTAACCTATGGGGCCCACACACGATCGGTTTGGACTGATGGAAACGGTCCTTCAGACCGTTCTCCTCTGATGATCCTATCGTGTGTATGCGGCCTTAGACTACTTTCACACTGAGGTGCTTTTCAGGCACTTTCACGCTAAAAAAAAGCTCACTAAAAACCTATTTCCATTAAAATTAATGAATGCTTTTACACTGGGGCAGTGTACTGGCAAGGCGGTGAAAAAACTCCCCACTCCATTGAAATGAATGCAAAGCTCTTCAAAAGCGCCTGAAAAGCTTTTCAAAAGCGCTCAGTGTTTTTACTGGCAGTTTAGAAGCGCCTCAGTGTGAACGGGGCCTAACATTATATCAGGGTCCCCATCAGAGCTCCCATGCAATAGGATCTGCATCAGAACCCCCCCCCCATCTCCCCGCCCCCCCCCCCCACCCACCAGGGTCCTCATCAGGATCCCTGTAATAGCAAAATATGTCTAAGGAACCCCCCTCTACATGAGGGTCCCCCTCAGAGCCTCTGCTTAGGAGCCCCTCTTTACATCAAAACCCTCCTTATATGAGGGTACCCATCAGTGCCCTGCTTACATAAGAGTCAATTTTTGGAGTCCCCCCTACATAAGCGCCTGGATCAGTGCCCCTTTAGATCAGGGCCCCCATCAGATTCCCCTCTTACATCGGGGTCCCCATCAGATTCCCCTCTTACATCAGGGTCCCCATCAGATTCCCCTCTTACATCAGGGTCCCCATCAGATTCTCCTCTTACATCAGGGTCCCCATCAGATTCCCCTCTTATATCGGGGTCCCCATCAGATTCCCCTCTTACATCAGGGTCCCCATCAGATTCCCCTCTTATATCGGGGTCCCCATCAGATTCCCCTCTTACATCAGGGTCCCCATCAGATTCCCCTCTTACATCAGGGTCCCCATCAGATTCCCCTCTTACATCAGGGTCCCCATCAGATTCCCCTCTTACATCAGGCTTACTGTTAGGAGGGTCCGACTTAACAGGCTGTAAAGCATTGGGCACTGACAAATGTGACAGGTTCATTTTAAAATGCTATGAAAGCTGTCTAATCTGCATTGATGCATGAGGAAAATGTACACTGTAATCAGACTATGCTGGTGGTTAAAAAATACTGATGTTGCTATAAGATAAAGGACGCCCTTCTGCATGAAAACTGACAGTCATGGCAGATATCAAAATGTAAACTCTCACATTGGTATATCAGTGGTTTGTGAACTTTTAACGGATAAACACCAGCTTAAGTAACTGTACTCGGTTGGGGGGTAGGGCAGAGATAGATCAGTTTTGCCTTTTTCCATAGGCTTTGCGGAGTTCACAGATAATCCTTATTATAGCGGATAGACCTCACTAGGATGTAACCACAGTGCATAAGCTTATGTATTTTCTGGATATGTCCTGTTTGAATATCCAGGTTTGGACAGGTCTTTAAGAAATTAGATTTTCCAACCCACCACAATTTTAGCCATATATGCTGTACAAACAACTACAAAACACCAAATCTGGACAACAAAATGTTACTGGATGCATTTGAGATTCTCTGATCATTTTCTGCATTGTGATAGCTTTAAAGGCGTTGTAAAGGTTTGTGTTTTTTCACCTTAATGCATCCTATGCATTAGGGTGAAAAAAACACCTGGCAGTCACCTGCCCCCAGCCCCCCATTTTACTTACCTGAGCCCCATCATCTCCTCGGCGCGTTCCCGATGTCCTTTTTTCCACGGAGTCTCGGCTTTGATTGGATAGATTGATAGTAGCGCAGCCATTGGCTCCCACTGCTGTCCATCAAATCCAATGACGCGGGCGCCGGGGGCGGGGCCAAATCATATACTCTGCGTCTATGGACGCAGAATGAATGATTTAGGAGCGCACCCACAAGGTAACCCCCTCGGGAGAGCGCTTCTCTTAGGGGGTTATCTAATGCGGGGAGGAGCCACGGGAGCCGCCGAGGGACTCCAATAGAGGATGTTCGGGGCCACTCTGTGCAAAACGAACTGCACAGTGGAGGTAAGTATGATATGTTTGTTACATAGTTAGGTTGAAAAAAGACACAAGTCCATCCAGTTCAACCATGAAGTAAATAAAATAAAAAATATCGTACAATCCAATATACCCAATTCTATACCCACGGTTAATCCATAGGAAGGCGAAAAACCCCATCAGAGCACGATCCATTTTGCTACAGCAGGGGAAAAAAATCCTTCCTGATCCCTCGAAAGGCAATCGGATTTTCCCTGGATCAACTTTACCTATAAATGTTAGTACCCAGTTATATTGTATAATCCAGGCCTTCCTTAAAGCAATATACTGAGCTGGCCAGAACCACTTCTGGAGTCTGTTCCACATTTATTTTCACAGCTCTTACTTTGAAGAAACCTTTCCGTATTTGGAGATGAAATCTCTTTTCCTCTAGACGTAAAGAGTGCCCCCTTTTCTTTTGTGTTGACCGTAAAGTGAATAACTCAACACCAAGTTCACTATATGGACCCCCTTATATATTTGTACATGTTGATCTTATCCCCCCTAATCTCCTCTTTGTCATTTTTATTTTAAAAAAATCGAAGCTTTAGTATCATTCCAAAATGTTGGTCTAGACGTACCTGTTCACTGCTCACAGTGATTGGATCTTTTAGAACATTCCAGACTACACACTGCAGCAGTGGCGGAGTCGTCAGAGATCCTTGATAAGTCCAAAAATCTCTAGAGTTTGGAAGCAACCCTGAAGGATCAAAGTTATGGAAAGGAGCCTCTTTTCCCTGAAATAAAATAAGTTTATTGGTATTTTATTGTTGTTTTTTTCTAACATAAACATAGAATTGGTGTCAGACCGTTACAGTGTAGAGGTGGAAGCCTAAGGTATTGCTCTTCTTAGGCAAAGGGAGTCACCGCTCCAGGTTGGTATGCTGAGCAATCAAAAACTTCTCAGGAAATCAAGGGTGCCGGCAATGCACAAGGCAAATAGTAGAGGCTAGAAAATGGACAGCCGCACGCCAAAAAAACTTTTGTTTGTCTTTATTGTAAAACAAATGGAAAATGCACTAAAAAATGCAGCAAAACATAGGGATAGTATCCTACGCGTTTCACACTATAGATCAGTGCTTGGCCATGACTAAGCACTGATCTATGAATCATTCACCCATTAGAGATACAGATCATTTAGGGGCATGTTACAGGGCACAGCGGCGACGAAGGGCACAATGATATCAATGGGAACAGTGGCGACAATAGGCACAGTGGGGACAATTGGCACAGTGGGGACAATTGGCACAGCGGCATGAATAGGCACAGTGGCGACAATTATAGGGCACAGTGACATCAATGGGCACAGTGGTGACAATGGGCACAGTGGCAACAATTAAAGTGGTGACAATTGGCACAGTGGTGACAATTGATAGCACAGTGGCTGTGTTTGATGGCATGGCACAGTGGCTGCGTTTGATGGCATGGCAGAGTGGCGACAATTGATGGCACAGTGGCTGAGTTTGATGGCATGGCACAGTGGCTGCGTTTGATGGCATGGCATAGTGACTGCGTTTGATGGCATGGCACAGTGGTGCGAATTGATGGCACAGTGGCTGCGTTGGATGGCATGGCACAGTGGTGACAATTGATGGCACAGTGGCTATGTTTAATGGGCACAGTGAGGCTGCAATTTTTTTTCCGTTTGCCCCCTCCCCAAAAATTTTGAGCACCAGCCGCCACTGAATCAAATTATGGATCAGCTTAATGGGAGTTTCCTTACAATTGCACTGTTATACTGGTAGCTTAACACAGGCGACTCTTGATACACTCGTGAGTCAGGAAATCGAAGATTATATAAGTCACCATGGAACTATGTGAATTCAGATGGCACTTGTCTTAAACAATCTTTGAAAAGCTCAGTAGATGTTACCTTTGTTGGAATTAATTTTAAGGCATCAATCACTGCTTGCAACTGTGGCCTGGCCTCTCCCACCTGAATAAAGAAGAGACAAATGAGGAATGTGGTAAGAAAAGCTGATATAGAGTACAGTATACACATTTTATGAACTTCTCAGTAAAGTAATTATTATAATGTCTTTTGCACATGGGCGAAACAGTTTGCATATTGATAAAGACATATCAAGTGACCAAAATTATTGGCATCCTTGTTAGATCATTGTAAATGTTAATATAAACGAAATGTGCAGCTATATGATTTCTAGGAATTATAGTGACAGCAAACATACAACACCAACAACTGCTATAACAAGGGTGTACATGTACAAACAACATCTGATACTAAGAGGTTGAGCATGCACCTCCAATGGCTGCTAAAAAGAGGTTAAACATGCACCACAAGCACTTATACAGAGGGCGCATTCCCCATTACCTGTTATAAGGGTGTTGAACAAGCACCATTGACACCTACTATGTCTAGGGTATACATGTATCACTAACACCTGCTAGGAATACATTATACCTGCACCACCAATGCTTTCTATACAGGCAGTGTATAATCACCACCAACAGCTGCTGTACATTCATGCACTGCCAACAATAGCATCACCAACACCATTTGCACAGAGTGTACAAGCTCTGCCAACACCTGCTATACAGAGGGTGTACATGCACCACCAACACCTGCTATACAGAGGGTGTACATGCACCACCAACACCTGCTATACAGAGGGTGTACATGCACCACCAACACCTGCTATACAGAGGGTGTACATGCACCACCAACACCTGCTATACAGAGGATGTACATGAGCCACCAACACCTGCTATACAGAGGGTGTAAATGCACCAACAACACCTGCTATACAGAGGGTATACATGCACCACCAACACCTGCTATACAGAGGATGTACATGCACCACCAACACCTGCTATACAGAGGGTGTACATGAGCCACCAACACCTGCTATACAGAGGATGTACATGCACCACCAACACCTGCTATACAGAGGGTGTACATGCACCACCAACACCTGCTATACAGAGGGTGTACATGCACCACCAACACCCGCTATACAGAGGATGTACATGAGCCACCAACACCTGCTATACAGAGGGTGTACACGCACCACCAACACCTGCTATACAGAGGGTGTACATGCACCACCAACACCTGCTATACAGAGGATGTACATGAGCCACCAACACCTGCTATACAGAGGGTGTACACGCACCACCAACACCTGCTATACAGAGGGTGTACATGCACCACCAACACCTGCTATACAGAGGATGTACATGAGCCACCAACACCTGCTATACAGAGGGTGTAAATGCACCAACAACACCTGCTATACAGAGGGTATACATGCACCACCAACACCTGCTATACAGAGGGTGTACATGAGCCACCAACACCTGCTATACAGAGGATGTACATGCACCACCAACACCTGCTATACAGAGGGTGTACATGCACCACCAATACCTGCTATACAGAGGATGTACATGCACCACCAACACCTGCTATACAGAGGATGTACATGCACCACCAACACCTGCTATACAGAGGATGTACATGCACCACCAACACCTGCTATACAGAGGATGTACATGCACCACCAACACCTGCTATACAGAGGATGTACATGAGCCACCAACACCTGCTATACAGAGGGTGTAAATGCACCAACAACACCTGCTATACAGAGGGTGTACATGCACCACCAACACCTGCTATACAGAGGGTGTAAATGCACCAACAACACCTGCTATACAGAGGATGTACATGAGCCACCAACACCTGCTATACAGAGGGTGTAAATGCACCAACAACACCTGCTATACAGAGGGTGTACATGCACCACCAACACCTGCTATACAGAGGGTGTAAATGCACCACCAACACCTGCTATACAGAGGGTGTACATGAGCCACCAACACCTGCTATACAGAGGGTGTACATGCACCACCAACACCTGCTATACAGAGGGTTTACATGCACCACCAATACCTGCTATACAGAGGATGTACATGCACCACCAACACCTGCTATACAGAGGATGTACATGCACCACCAACACCTGCTATACAGAGGATGTACATGCACCACCAACACCTGCTATACAGAGGATGTACATGCACCACCAACACCTGCTATACAGAGGGTGTACATGCACCAACAACACCCACTATACAGAGGGTATACATGCACCACCAACACCCGCTATACAGAGGGTATACATGCACCACCAACACCCACTATACAGAGGGTGTACATGAGCCACCAACACCTGCTATACAGAGGGTATACATGCACCACCAACACCTGCTATACAGAGGGTATACATGCACCACCAACACCCACTATACAGAGGGTATACATGCACCACCAACACCTGCTATACAGAGGGTGTACATGTACCACCAACACCTGCTATACAGAGGGTGTACATGCACCACCAACACCCACTATACAGAGGGTATACATGCACCACCAACACCCACTATACAGAGGGTATACATGCACCACCAACACCTGCTATACAGAGGGTGTACATGTACCACCAACACCCGCTATACAGAGGGTATACATGCACCACCAACACCTGCTATACAGAGGGTATACATGCACCACCAACACCTGCTATACAGAGGTTGTGCATGCACTACCACCAAGAATGGAGAGATCACCCCCTAGTTAGCATTCCTAGGAAGTGATCTGTCCATCTATGTCTCGACATTCTACAAACTTTACAGGTAACTCCACAGTAATGAATTGCATAATGCCTCACTAACCTTAAAAAGCAGAGATTAACAAGGTATAAATAGCTTCCTAAGCATTCATAGAAAGTTAATGTGTTTCTCCCATGGCAGGAACAGATCGGGGGGGGTCAGGGTTTGCTGGACTGTTTAGTCTACAAACACCAGGGAAGGTGACACCAATTTAGTCTACACAAGAAAAATCAAGATCTGCTTACACACTACTCAGTAGAATTGCTTACTGCTTGCACTGTACACATACCATACAATGAGGGAAGGTCAATGTAAACACAAAAGTGGGCTCTCTGCAGGCTTTATGTCAGCAGGTACAGTACACCTGCCTTTTTATTATACATAGTTCATAAGGCCCCTTTCACATTGAGTCGTTTTTCATGCGGTACAGCGCTAAAAATAGCGCTGCTATACCGCATGAAAAATCATGCCCTGTAGTGTTCAATGTGAAAGCCCGAAGGCTTTCACACTGAAGCGGTGCGCTAGCAGGAACGCTCCAAAAGTCCTGCTAGCCGCATCTTTACCGCTCCTATAGCGCGCCTTCCCATTGGAATCAATGGGAAACCGCGGTAATAGCGCGGTAATACCGCCCGCAACGCGGGCGGTATTAACCCTTTTTCGGCCGCTAGCGGGGGTTAAAACCTCACCGCTAGCGCCCGAATATCGCGGTAAACACGACGGTATAGTGGCGCTACAAATAGCGCGGCTATACCGTCACCGCGGCTCCACGCCTCAATGTGAAAGGGGCCTAAGAGACAAACAGTTAACATGTAGCAAGTGATACTTTAAGAATAAATATTAGATTTTCATTAGATTGGCATTGTACCTTTCCCCTGATAATGACATTTGTATTTTACGTTAGCCTGGGCAATTCATTCAGAGCATATGATATAAAAAGACTAAAACAGGTTACAAAACATATAAGCAAATTTTACATTTTCCTTTAAAAGTCACGCACGGCCCATTTTACGCAAACCTAGGGCTCCTTTAATACGAGGAACAGTTCCACTAATCAATAAGTGAGCAGAATGATGGGTGTAAATACAGGAAAAGTTAGGAACTGAATATACCTTCAACTACCTTTGGCAATGTGCATACTAGCTCATTATGCCTTTGCCTTACAGGTTTTTTTTTACTTATTTTTTTCTGCGGGTATACAACTGTTTAAGCCATGGTTCTGCACTTCCTGTTTGCCAGAATATTGTGCTCTCTCCAGCTGATATCTTGATCCTTTGCGAGCTTATGGCTGTCCCTATCTCCACTACCACATTTGGCCTATTTCTCCACTATGCTTCCACTTGATTCCAACCTGCAACCCCTTGTTACTGACCTCTGGCTTGTTTACTGACTACGTTTCTGCTTGATCCTTACCTGCTATGTCTGCTATTAGACCCAGCCTGCTGACCTCCAGGTGGGGTGATCATGAGGACTTCAACCTGGTACTAACATGCAGCAAAACCAATCTCCATCATCAGAAGCTCTGGTAAATACCGGTTAAAGGGGTTGTAAAGGTACAATTTTTTTTCCCTAATTAGCTTCCTTTACCTTAGTGCAGTCCTCCTTCACTTACCTCATCCTTCCATTTTGCTTTTAAATGTCCTTATTTCTTCTGAGAAATCCTCACTTCCTGTTCTTCTGTCTGTAACTCCACACAGTAATGCGAGGCTTTCTCCCTGGTGTGGAGTGTTGTGCTCGCCCCCTCCCTTGGACTACAGGAGAGTCAGGACGCTCTCTACGTTGCAGATAGAGAAATGAGCTGTGTGTTAGTGGGCGTCCTGAATCTCCTGTAATCCAAGGGAGGGGGCAACCCCGACACTCCACACCAGGTAGAAAGCCTTGCATTACTGTGTGGAGTTACAGACAGAAGAACAGGAAGTGAGGATTTCTCAGAAGAAATAAGGACATTTAAAAGCAAAATGGAAGGATGAGGTAAGTGAAGGAGGACTGCACTAAGGTAAAGGAAGCTATTTAGGAAAAAAAATTGTACCTTTACAACCACTTTTAGGCTTCATTTCCACTGGCGTTTTTACAGCCACGTTTTTTACAGCTTAAAAACGCCTGTCCATGTTTATTTTAGAAAAAAAAAAAATGTATTTTTTTGGAGCTGGAGCTTTAAAAACGCCGCGGCAGCGTTTTTGAGCGTTTATGCACGTTTTTTAATGTCTGGCGTTTTTACAGCTCTATTGCTGGAGCTTCAGAACGCACTGGTCCCGCGTTTTTTTTGCAGCTTAGCCATCTACAGCTCAAAAACGTCATGGTGGGCATGAGGCCATAGATTAACATGGACAGGCGTTTTTAAGCTGCAAAAAACGCTCAGAAAAGTGGCTGTAAAAACGCCAGTGGAAATGAGGCCTAATACTTAGAACCTGCACCTCAGATGAGCCTGTGCCATCCGCCAGGATGACCTATTTGCTTGCTTATTCAGTTGGTTGGTGGAAGCCCATCTACTCCTATAGCTACTGGTCTCCGAGCCTGACCCCTGACCAGGACACTGATGTATGTATTTCTGCAATGATTTATTTACAATAAAACTACTGTGTATACTTACATTAACTGGAGTGTACTGTAAACTGTTATGCAGCAGTGAATTGGCATAGAACTGCGGTTTACAACTATGATTTCCTCCACTACTGTTTATACAATATGCAAACCGTATACATATTACACAAACTCAACTTGATTTTATTATGGCAGAAATGGGTTGGGAATACAACCACATTCCTTACATGCCTCCCAGATATCACAGTGGAGGGGCATTCTGTTACATTAACACAAAGTATGTATACAGTGTAAAGCTGGGACTAAAAATACATAAATAAATAAATAAATAAACCCAAACGTATTACTTACCTTTAGAAAGACACCAACTACTGCGAGACCATCGCAGTGCTTAACGGCTTCACCAAAACTGTCATATTTAGTATTCCAGTGCACCAAGTGAAGCTGCCAACAAGGGATAAATGAATAAGATACCATTTTAGAAAATCATTAGCACTAATACGGATAAAAGAAAGATTAAAACGTGTATTGGCAACCTGTAGACTGCTAACAAACCATGTGTCCCATCCTCACACATAATAGCTAGAGGGCCTCCTGGGAGGTTTAGTTCATTAGCACCCAAAATCCTAAATCTCACATTTCTAAATCTGGCCAATTTGCAGAAATGATTCCCCAGTCCTTTATTTCACATGATGGACATAATATTTGTAAGTATTTTTTTTGTCATGAAGTGCTATTTTCAAGCTACAAAAACAAAGCAAAGACCCACCGAAATACACAACCAAAAAGCATAGGCCAGAAGCTCAGACGCAGCATAGCGTAGGGCCTGCATGATGGGGTTTGGTCAGGAAGGCATCAGTGAGTTAGGGGTTAACAGGAGTTGGGAATGTAAGGCAATGGGTTGTTGTCTTATTGATGGATAATAGGGTGGGGTAGGGTGTGTCCAGGGTGGTCCTAAAGGTTTTACTAGGGGGAGGTGGCACCTTGGTAACAGTCTGACCAGGGGACAGCTAAAGGACAGATTCTCCCACCCTCCCGCCCTGAGGTTTGTGTTTTTTCCCGGGGGTTCTTTTGGGTTGATTTTGGCTCAGTGTGGTTGGGGATTGTGAAGTGTCGTAGCAGCAGGCAGAGGTCGTAGGGTTTTTGAGGCAGGGATGGTTTCGATCTTTAGAGAACAATGGTTTTTGGTCCCATCTATGGTATGGGTGTACCTGCCCTAAGAAGAGCGGAAGTAACACGCGTGGGGTAGTGGGCTGTAACGGCTGATGAGTTGGCCAAACCATTGTCCCTGAGCTGCCGTAAGTTGCGGCGGGGGGTCGTTAAAAAGGCAAGGTGGTGCCAGATACAGCTAGTGGTCAGTAAAGGGTGCCTTCAAAAATCATAAGACATGGAAACAGGCAGTTACTTACAGTTAGAGATTTTATGGGGTGTTTTTTCTTGATTTATCACCTATTATATACATTATTTATTAAAGGTATGTGTTGTTTATTTATTGTACTAAAGGCTGCTATGGCCATTTAAACCCAATGAAAGGTGTTCGGTCTGTTTTATGGGGGGGGGTAAAATTAAAGTAATAGTTAGGTAAGTGGCCTGACAGCCGGGACTTGGACAATACCCCAGGCAAGCTGGATCGAGTGATGGCTCCTGATTTCTCTTAGATCGGAGTGGTGAGATAACTGTTGCTTTCTTAATTTTGAAATATCAGCTTGGGATGAAGTGGGCTTGGAAAAACTGTCTCTTGAATGGCACGAACGCGGAGACGTCATCGACTACGACGAGCATGCGCCCCTCACATTCGATGCCGTCATTGTCCTCTTGCTTCACCCTACCTATGCCTTGGAAGCTACCGCGGATGTGCCAAAGTTATTTCGAGCTGGTGTGGGTTTCCACGACGACAGTCGCTCAGGTTTCTCGGCAGGAAAACACTGCAGAGAATCACAACGAGAAAATAGAGAGCAAGTTCTCTATTTTTTTCATGTAGATTCTGGGCAGTTTTCTTGACGAGAAACCTCAAAGCCTCGTACACACGCATGGTTTACTCGGCAAGAAAGCTCTGCCAGCAGATTTTTTTGCTGGTTCTTGCAGAGAAAACCAGAGCGTGTGTACGAGGCTACTGCCAGTAAGGGGGGTGGTCATAAGAGGGCCAATGAGGGGTGCAGTGCTGCAGAGCTGGAGGTGTGCCTCTATGTGTGTCTGTGTAAATCCAGGAAGTGAACAGGCAGCAGCTTCAGCTGCCCACAGTTAAAATGGCTGCAGCCAGACTAAGTAGAGGGAGATTTCTGCAGCATATTTGGCAAGTACAGAATCACAATATATATAAAATAATAAGTAAAGTGGTTGGAGGGAAGCTTCAGAATGCTAAAGATTAGGGTTGTCCCGATACCACTTTTTTAGGACCGAGTACAAGTACCGATACTTTTTTTCATGTACTCGCCGATACCGAATACCGATACTTTTTTTAAATGTCATGTGACAGTTTTCAAACCACAGTACAGACTAAGAATATTTTCTTTAGAATCATGAAGAACTCTAACTCAAGACATTTTAAAAGAATAAAAATGAGTAAAAATAAATAAAAATGTTTTATTTTCTTGTCACGCAGTAGTAAAAAACTCAAAGAATTTTCACAGAACATGTTGATAAATACAAAAAAAGTATTCTATTTAGGTATCGGGAGCATTTGTGCGAGTACAAGTACTCCCGCAAATACTCGGTATCGGTCCCGATACCGATACTAGTATCGGTATCTGGACAACTCTACTAAAGATGATTTTTTTTTTAAATGATGTAAGCAGACGTCAGTTCCTCTTAAAGCCTTAAATCCCAACTCCAGCCAAAGTTTTTGGTTAGAGTAGTGAATGGTTATAAACTGTCAGGTTTTCATTGCCATCTGTACCCTTTATTGGAAGATTTTAACTCCTACTTCTTGTCCTGGTGCCCAAACAGGAAATAAGGAGATCTGCACAATGGGGACACACAGAGCAAAGGAACTTGAGGTTCTCACCTTTCCTTGAGGGTCTCACCTTTCCCCATACTACTTTAAAGGCATAGTCAAACATGTAATAAATGCATGCACCTTAAAAAATGCATTTATTAAAATATTAAAATGAAGCCTGCAGAGCATTGCAACCAGGACCAGTGCATCATGGGTGCAGGACTCCTGCAAACGGTTCCATAGCCCCAGGTCTGTATGGATGTGGCAGGGAGAGCATTTCGCAATTCAGGTATGTAGGGGGTTGGGAAATGTGACATTTACATGTATATTAGTTTACATGTATATTAGTCTAAAAGGTGGACCATACCTTTAACAATGATTTATTACTGTCTGTGCTCCATTGGAGAGATTTGTGAAACTTCCTGTTTCGGTGACCACACAGGAAGTGAGGAAAAATATTTTTAATGGCTACAGACAAAGAAAAATCAACCTGATGTGGGTTCTAACCAATGCCCATATTGTCTAAAACTAAAAACTGTGGATGGAGTCACCCAATTATCTCAAATTGCATTTTGAACTACTGTATTCTGTAATCTGTATACTGGCCATACTTCAGCTTTAAAAGGAAATACATAGTGTGTGTTTTATCACATTAATGCTAAAGCATTCCCATCATTCATTGACAGTTTGCAGTCAGCTGAGAAATGACAATGCTAGCTTACCTCTGCCTCATATTTCACTCCATCCACAGTGTGCTCGGAGCCATGCCCATCGCAGGATCCCCAGTGAAAGTGGAATTGTTTCAGTCTGTAGGTGCCATGCAGAGCCCCACCTTTTATCACTGTAATGCCAGAACAAACAACAGATTAGTGCCTACTTATATGTGCCAAAGGAAATCCATATCCTCAAGTTCTTTTAATAAACACTTAAGAGACCATTGACCCAATAAGCGTCTATACCTTTCAAGTTGAATGCTGGCTAATGAGTCATTCCCAATTAGTCAAATGAATTGTGACACGAGTCTCTAGGCAATCTTCTTAAAGACATTGTAAGGGGATTTCATTGGGGAGGAGTGAAGAGTCGGCCTGTGCTTCCAAATACACATACCTAGCAATACCCAGAATATCTCCCTATGAATACTGTATATCATAGGCAGGTCAGACTGGGGTAATAAGCAGCTATGAATATGAAGTACAAATATACACCCTCTGATTAGCAGGTGTTGGTGGTGCATGTACATTCTCTGTATAGCAGGTGTTGGTGGTTCATGTACACCCTCTGTATAGCGGGTGTTGGTGGTGCATGTACACCCTCTGTATAGTGGGTGTTGTTGGTGCATGTATACCCTCTGTATAGCAGGTGTTGGTGGTGCATGTACACCCTCTGTATAGCAGGTGTTGGTGGTGCATGTACACCCTCTGTATAGTGGGTGTTGTTGGTGCATGTATACCCTCTGTATAGCAGGTGTTGGTGGTGCATGTACACCCTCTGTATAGCGGGTGTTGGTGGTGCATGTACACCCTCTGTATAGCAGGTGTTGGTGGTGCATGAACACCCTCTGTCTAGCAGGTGTTGGTGGTGCGTGTACACCCTCTGTATAGCAGGTGTTGGTGGTGCATGAACACCCTCTGTCTAGCAGGTGTTGGTGGTGCATGTACACCCTCTGTATAGCGGGTGTTGGTGGTGCATGTACACCCTCTGTATAGTGGGTGTTGTTGGTGCATGTATACCCTCTGTATAGCAGGTGTTGGTGGTGCATGTATACCCTCTGTATAGCAGGTGTTGGTGGTGCATGTACACCCTCTGTATAGCAGGTGTTGGTGGTGCATGTACACCCTCTGTATAGTGGGTGTTGTTGGTGCATGTATACCCTCTGTATAGCAGGTGTTGGTGGTGCATGTACACCCTCTGTATAGCGGGTGTTGGTGGTGCATGTACACCCTCTGTATAGCAGGTGTTGGTGGTGCATGAACACCCTCTGTCTAGCAGGTGTTGGTGGTGCGTGTACACCCTCTGTATAGCAGGTGTTGGTGGTGCATGAACACCCTCTGTCTAGCAGGTGTTGGTGGTGCATGTACACCCTCTGTATAGCAGGTGTTGGTGGTGCATGTACACCCTCTGTATAGCGGGTGTTGGTGGTGCATGTACACCCTCTGTATAGTGGGTGTTGGTGGTGCATGTACACCCTCTGTATAGCAGGTGTTGGTGGTGCATGTACACCCTCTGTATAGCAGGTGTTGGTGGTGCATGTACACCCTCTGTATAGCAGGTGTTGGTGGTGCATGTACACCCTCTGTATAGCAGGTGTTGGTGGTGCATGTACACCCTCTGTATAGCAGGTGTTGGTGGTACATGTACACCCTCTGTATAGCAGGTGTTGGTGGTACATGTACACCCTCTGTATAGCAAGTGTTGGTGGTGTACATGTACCACCTCTGTACATGCACCACCAAAGTGGCCATGAACACTTTTTGGCCAACATAGGTGAGCTTCCGGCTCCTGATATGGAATTGGCAGTTGGCGGGAAACGGCACGCCGGGCGTGCATAAAAGCCCATGCAACTTGATGCCACTGCACAAGCACACCAGACATAGGGTGACAAAAACATGGGGGTCTACAACCCCTTTAGGGAGAAATATTATCCAGAATTTCAGAAATGGTGCTTTTGTGCTTCTTGAGCTCCAATACATAGTTGTACCTCTTAAAATAATCCTATCTATATATACTATTTCTATATATAACTATCCTACACATATAACATGTTTACGTTCTTCTCTTACAACTGTTTTATTGCTCAATTTACAGAGCTTTTCTTATGGATCTGTGATTTTAAACAAATGTTCTGACTCTCCAGCAAAGTACTGTATGAGGTTTTTGTGAACACTGATGGATATGTGTGCCAGTATATGACAAAGGACTGCTGGTTAATGTAAACAAGAATTTGTTTGCCGTTTTCACGTGACAGACCTGGAATTTCTAATAATCCCTTTGGAAATGAGTTTCTCCAAAGAAAATTGTACCTCAAGGGTCAGGGGTGGAATAATATCCTCCTGTCTCTTACAACAAATGGAAGCCCTTTGTTATACAATACGTGGTCACCAGCCTAACAGACATTTCATCTACGGGAAACCATACTGAGACCGCATGAATGAAATGTATCTATGTCATTTACACTGTACATCCAATGTAAAAGACACGCTCAACACTTCAAAGAATAGGCTAAATTAGCCACTTAAATCTGTCCATGATACATCATTCAGGTACTCAGGAAAATTCACAGTATAGACCTGACTATCTATAATAGATAAAAAAAATATTACAACCTTAAAGTGTAAACATTTTTAATTTTTTTTTTTGTATATTTTTTTTATTTCTTATTTTTATTAAAGGGCCCAGAGGTTTTTTCTTTTTATTAAAATATTTTTATTTCTTTTTATATATATATATATATATATATATATATATATATATATATATATATATATATATATATATATATATACATATATATATATATATATATATATACATATATATATATATACACAGGCATACCCCACTTTTAAGTACACAGTGGGGCATATTTACTAAAGCTGGAAAGTGCAAAATCAGGCTCACTACTACATATAAACCAATGAGCTTCTAACCCCAGCTTGTTGAATTAAGCCTGGTAATAAAACCTGGAAGCTCATTGGTTTCTGTGCAGAAGTGAGCCTGATTTTGCGCTTTTCAGCTTTAGTAAATAGACACCCTTGTGTAGTGGGGTATGCCTATATATATATATATATATATATATATATATATATATATATATATATATATATATATTGTTAGGGGCCCAGAGGTCCCCAGGGCAGCTCCCCCCCAATTAGTGACACCCCCCCCCCCGTCTCTCAATTCACGACCCCCTGCCCCCCCTCTTCTCAATTTAGTGGCGGCACCCCCTCGCTTCATTTGAGGCGGCAGCACCCCCCGGTTCTCTGCTCCAGGGGGCCCATGCCTGAAGCTGTGTAAGGGGCCCCATAATTCCTGCTGGCGGCCCTGCTGCCCCCAGTGTATGGTTCAGCATAACTGTGCTCCAGTGTACTTAGCCAGCTTTGGTTTTACCCGTTTGGTAAAATAGAACTCAATGGCCTGTACAGAACCCCCAACTTTGGGATGAATTTGAACACTATTTGTAGGCATGTGCAAAAGTGAAAAATTTGTTTCGTTTCGTTTCAATTCGTCATTTAATACATTTCGTTAAGTTAGGTTCGTTACATGTGTTGAATTCGTTTTCGTAATTCGTTCGTTTTCGACCGAATTTCGAAAAATCCGGTCGAAATCGAAAATATTTCGCCCGTTTTTCGAATTCGTTCGTTTTCGACCGAATTTCGAAAAAAAACGGTCGAAATCGAAAATATTTCAACCAGATTAGAAAACAAATAGTCTCTTTTCGAATAGAATTTTTTTTGAATTAAATCCGAAAATATTTTTTTTTTTTCAAATTCCGATCGAATTTAGTCGGCAAGTATTCGATTCGGAATTCGAAAAAAAAAAATATTTTCGAATTTAATTCGAAAAAAATTCTATTCGAAAAGAGACTTCTAATCTGGTTGAAATATTTTCGATTTCGACCATTTTTTTTCGAAATTCGGTCGAAAACGAACGAATTCCGAAAACGGTCGAAATATTTCGCTAATATAGCAATTCGGGAATTCCTATGCATCCGAATGTCCGAATAATGGAAAATTCGTCCGAATTTCGATTCGAAACGAAACGAAATGCACATGCCTAATATTTGTAATATAGGTGTTCTCATCCAAATAGTCACAAATTCTCACAGACACTCTCTAAAATCGTGTCCTTCCCACTAGAGTGGAGCTTGTTACCGCTGCAGGCCAACTCCCGATTAATGCCCATGAGCTTGTATGAGTTTGATGGTCAGTTGTCCCCAAATATTGTCCACAATAATGTGCAGCAAACTGCCATGATTCACAACGTTCCTTTCGTTTGTTGAAGTCAGGTTAGGTGAGTTATGACTGGTTGCTACTGAATACTTACACACAGGGCTTTTTTTCTGGGGGAACTTGGGGGAACTCAGTTCCACCACCTTTGGCTCAGACCCTTTGGTGCCTGCTCACCACAATCACTTGTAAACACAGAAGTCTGGTTTCTGTGTTTACAAGTGCCAGCTCTTCACTCTGTGTGTAACCCCCCTGAACTCTGCACTCTGTATTAGTGCAATTCTGGTATTTAATGCCCCTTTAAGACCCTTCTACTGTTTGTGAAATCTGAACGGGGTCGTGGTTGAGTTCCTGCACCTATTTTCTGAGAAAAAAAGCTCTGCTTACACAAGTCAAAAATGAATGGGGAAATCACAATAATACATTGGGCCTCGTGTGTTTTACAGAGTAGTAAGCTGCTTGTTTATGGCATGAGGTGCTACTCCCAGCAATGAGTAGTGAATATTTAAAAGATTATCTACGTAGAGCATGAACATGACAGACACAAGTCCTACCCAGCCACACCAAGAAGACAGCATATCGGTACGGAACACACATTTCAGGATCAGGTCAATTTATTTTAGGAGTCCACGCACCCTGGGCTTAAAAAAAGCGTTTTCCTTTTACATGTAGAAGCAGCTCAACATTATCCTATGGGGTTGATTTACTAAATAAAGGCAAATAGACTGTTCACTTTGCAAAGTGCAGTTGCTCCAGAGCTTAGTAAATGAAGTAAATCATCACTTTGCAAATAATACCCAATTACATGCAAGTAAACCAAAAAAAAAAAACCTGCATTTTTGCTTGCACATGATTGGATGATGGAAGTCAGCAGAGTTTTTTTTCAAATTTATTAAGCTCTGGGGCAACTGCACTTGCAGAGTGCGCAGTCTATTTGCCTTTAGTAAGTCAACCCCTGTTTGTCCATGCACATTAAGGCGTTTAGAGGCATATGTTAAGCTCATCACAGAAAAAAAAAAAAAATCTGTTTTGCGCTTTTTAACCACCGCCCTGGAGGATTTAGCTGTCAAATGACCGCGCCACTTTTTGCGATTCGGCACTGCGGCGCTTTAAATGACAATTGACGTCCTTTTTCCCCCACAAATAGAGCTTTCTTTTGGTGGTATTTGATCACCTCTGCCGTTTTTATTTTTTGCGACAATTTTGAAGAAAATGCAATATTTTGTACTTTTTGCAATAATAAATTTAGATTTTTTTATATGTATTCTTTTACATGTTTTTTGGTAAAAAAAACATCACAATAAGCGTATATTGATTGGTTTGCGCAAAAGTTATAGGGCCAGATTCAGGTACACGTAAATTTGCGCAGCGAATTCGAAATACTCTACGCTGCCGTATTTTACCAGGCTCTAAATCGAATTCTGGTAGATTTTTGCCCGTACGATACGGCGGCATTGTCTATTTCTCGCCGCGTAATCGAAATACGCGATTAGGGGGCGTGAAGCATTTAAATTAGGCGCGTTCCCGCGGCGATCGAACTGCGCATGCTCCGTTCAGAAATTTCCCGCCGTGCATTGCGCGAAATCACGTCGTTACGTCATTTTTTTTTGGAGTAGCGTCGTTTACGAACATTCCTATTCCCGGACGACTTACGTAAAAAATAAAAAAAGACGTCGGAAAACGTTGATATTCGACGCGGGAACGACAGCCATACTTAACATGGGCTGTCTAATATTAGTCCAGCAAAAAGCTGGTATAGTGTTACGCAAAAAAAAGATGACTAAAGATGCCGTAAGAGATTGCGATTGAAGATCGTAATTTCGGGGATTACCGGCAAAAGCTCATTAGCATACCCCGACGCAGAAAACGACGGGAAGTCCACCCAGTGGCTGCAATTAGCGTAGATCTGAAGGCGTACGAACACGTAATCCAGTCGAATTGAAGCCCGCAGCCGTCTTTTCATGGTTTGAGATTTCAGACTAGCTAAAAAACGCGCGTAATTCGAAAGTACTCCAGTCTAACACCAGTTAGACAGGAGTTACGGCTCTCTGAATCTGGCCCATAGTGTCTACAAAATAGGGGGTAGTTTTATGTCATTTTTAGTATTACATTTTTTTTTACTAGTTATGGTGGCGATCTGCAATTTTTCTTTCAAAAGATTTTTATTTTCAAAAAAGGAAAAAACAACCTCAAAGTACAACCATTAAAAGATGAGAGGCATAAACAAGATGAATTAAAATACATAAAGAACAGAAGAACACCTGTGAAAACCAAGCTACAAATATCAACTCAATTATACATCATAAAGCAGCAAGTCCTTCAGTGAAGATCGGGAGACCACTCCGGGTACCCCTATGGGGAGCAAGCTGTGCCTAGAGGGTGTATGCTCAACCCCCCTCCCAAAGGAACTATATCACGAGTAACCCACCCCCTTGTCCTATTGAAAGAAAATAAATGCATGATCTGCAATTTTTATCATGGCTGCGACATTATGGCAGACACATCGGACACTTTTGACGCTATTTTGGAACGATTCACATTTATATAGCGTTCAGTGCTATAAAAATGCACTGATTACTGTATAAAGGTGACTGGCAGGGAAGGGGTTAAGTGTGTCCTAGGGAGTGATTCTAACTGTTTGGGGGCTGGGCTTAGTGTGACACGTCACTGATCGCTGCTTCTGATGAGAGGTTAAAGCGCTTTTTTCTGGCAGAAAACAATGCTGAATGGTGCTAAACTCTTCGAAAAGCTCCTGAACTCCCCTAAACTCCTGTACAAAAACGCTCTATATGAGTTTTTGAGGAAACAGGTGTTTTTTTCAGCCCCAAAAAATTGTTTGTATTGTTTGTATTTTACTTAAAGCGATATTAAACCTATCACCAAAAATGTAATATATTTGAGCTTACCAATCAATAGAGGTGGTGGCTGCATTACTTTTCTAAAGCCCCATACACACGGTCGGACTTTTGGCCAACCAACTTCAAAATCTGCAACTTTTCAAATTTGTCCGATCGTGTGTACGCTCCATCGGACCAACTTTTTCTGGTTTCATCCGACAACAAGTTGGGTCTGCGAACGGACCAACTTTTCGGCAACAAAAGTCCGATGGTGCTTTGTGTGACCGTATGTACAGCAATCCAACCAACTTTTGTACAAAGTGCAAATACGCATGCTCAGAACCAATGTTAAAATCAACCAACAATAGCAGAAGTTAACCAAAGGGTGGCGGTAAAGAGCAGAAAAGAGCAGAAAAACCACGTGATGATGGGAAAGTTTTAGAAAAGTTTGCAGAAAAGTCTGACTGTGTGTATGCTATGGGTGTGACCGGACAAATCAATTAGGACAAAAATACAAGGGAAATTTTGTTGGATGTCCGACCGTGTGTACGGGCCTTTAGGCTTTTTCCCTATGTTTTCACCTGGTGATCTGGACAGTGACGCATCTCCAGTATTTGAGTGTTCTCACTCTGAATGAAGGAGCACTTGGGGCGCATCTGGACAGCAACATTGTCAGTCTGGGGGGTGGGTAGTGTTAGATGTACTAGCAGATTTAAATACACTAACAAATTGAAGTCAAACTCCAGTTCATTATTATTATACAGGATTTATATAGTGGCAGCAGTTTGCGCAGCGCTATACAACATCATCGAAGACAGTACAGTTACAACACAATTCAATACAGGAGGGATCAGAGGGTCCTGCTTGTTAGAGCTTACAATCTAGAATGGTAGGTCAAGTGGAACAAATCTGTAGCTGTAGAGGATGATTAGATGGACAGAATGAAAATACAGGCCCAGATTCACAGAGCGATTACGCCTGTCTAACTGGTGTTAGACAGGAGTAATTTCAAATTTCGCGCGCCGTATCACTAGTTTGAATCCTCAAACCATGATACGGCGGCTTCGGGCTGCGATCCGAGAGGCTTACGTCTTCGTACGCCTTCGGATCTAGGCTGCAAACTTTTTGCGGCCACTGGGAGGAGTCCACGTCGTTTTCAGCGTCGGGATATGCAAATGACTTTTTACGGCGATCCACGAAGATACGAGCGGCCTTCCCAATCGCTAACATAATTTTTTTGCTACATACTGTTAGACCAGCTATTTGCTGGTCTAACGGTGCGTAGCCCATGTTAAGTATGGCCGTCGTTCCCGCGTCAAATTTAATTATTTTTTTTTTTTTACGTAACTCGTTCGGGAATAGGAATGTCCGTAAACGACGCTACTCAAAAAAAAATGACGTAACGACGTGATTTCGCACAATGCACGGCGGGAAATTTCTGAACGGAGCATGCGCAGTTCGATCGCCGCGGGAACGCGCCTATTTTAAATGCTTCACGCCCCCTACTCGCGTAGATGGCTTGCGCCGGGAGAAATACACTACGCCGCCGTAGTTTACTGGACAAAATCTACCGGGATTCCACGTAGAGCCAGGTAAAATACGGCGGCGTAGAGTATGTATGTGAATCTGGCCCACAGTTGTTAGGTGTGGGTAGAATAGGCTTCTGTGAAGAGGAGGATTTTCAGGGATCATCTAAAAGCTAATAGAGAAGTAGATAGATGGACAGATTGGGGTAAGGAGTTCCAAAGGCTTGGAGAGGCTCTGGAAAAGTCCTGAAGGTGAGAATGGGAGGGGGTGATGAGGGAACTAGAGAGCAGGAGGTCTTGAGAAGAGCGAAGAGAACGATTAGGCTGGTATTTTTAGACTAGGTCAGTGATGTAGCTGGTGGAGTTGTGTATGGCTTTGTAGGTAGTTGTTAGTATTTTGAATCTAATTTGTTGGGTGAGCGGAAGCCAGTGGAGGGATTCCATTTTGGAAAAGGTGTTACATAAATAAATGAAAGCTGATCATTGTAAGCACCCGTCTGCATTAAATGGTTTGTCTCATCCCTGTAACTGACACATTTGCATGAGAGTTTTTTTTTTTTTTTTTTACTGGCTGAATTACCAAATAAAAATAGAAGAAAAAAAAAGCCTAAAAAGGAAAACTAAGGTAGCATTCACTTCTAAAAATTGGTTAGCTACATATAAGGAATGTTTGCTTCTGGGTTTAATACCACTTTAACATATTAAGCTATGCTTTGTAGTAAAATAAACATAACATAGACCCACCACTTTAGTTTGTCTTAAAACCTCTGAGAGTATAAAATAAATGTTCCCACTGGTGCATAATAGCAGGATTACTGTTTTGCTACCGCCTAGGTTGACTTAGCAGAATAAACACCATTAAATATGCATGTATGAACTGCAATGCCAGTTTTAGCTGTGCTAAAGGTTTATCTCTCAACAAAAAATTGGGATGTCATGGGTGAGACATAACAGTAGACCTTCACTTTATGGTATCTTGTGGCACTGGAAGACTAGTTTGGGTGCAAAGGATCCTGTCACAGAGGTGAATGTAGCGTAAGGGTTGGGAGTACAAAGGGGCTTGATTTACTAAAAGCAAATAGACTGTGCATTTTGAAAAGTGCAGTTACTCTAGAGCAGGGGTGTACAAACTTTCTAAGCGAAGGGCCGGTTTACTGTATTTCAGGTTTTAGGGGGGCTGGACTGTGGCCATCGGGAGTATAACATTTCCCAGCATCAGTTGGAGTAAACAATGCATCTTTGGTGTCAGTGAGAAGACTTGCACCCATAGTTGGTGTCTTTGGTAGGAATTATGCCTCATCCTTAGTCCCATTGGGCCCCATTGTTGGTGTTGTTGGGAGGAATTGTGCCTCAACATTGGTGGCATTTGGGCCCCAGCGTTGGCATCATTGGGAGGGACTATACCCCATCATTGTTGGCATTGGGCCTCATTGTTAGTGTCGTTGGGAGGAAATTTGTCCCATCGTTGGTGTCCTTGGTAGGAATTTTGCCTCATGATTGGTGTTATTGGGAGGAACTGTTCCCCTTCGTTGGTGACATTTGACCAAGAGCCATATAAAGTCAAGCAAAGTTTGGGGCCCCAGTTTGGAGACCACTAGAGCAACCTTTCTCAACCTTTTTAACCAAGAGGAACCCTTGAAGTGAATTTTAGGGCTTGGGGAACCCATTCTAAAACCAATTTATTGGAGATCAGTGGGAAAATTACCCTTTTGCCATGGTGGTCATAATGTCTCCCTTATAGACTAAGACCATTAGTGTTATGCAGTTGGCATAGGCTCAGGAATTATGGAAGCACCATCAAACGGCAAGTCAATCAGCCACAGCTAAAAGAACCCCAAGCAAACTCTGGAGGAATCCTAGGGTTCCAGGGAACCCTGGTTGAGAAAGGCTAGAGCTTAGTAAATGAGGTAAGGCTTCACTTTGTAAATAGTACCCAATCACAAGCAAGAAAAATAAAAAATAACTGAATTTTTGCTTGCACGTGATTGGGTGATGGAAGTAAGCAGAGCTTCTACTCATTTACTAAGCTATTGAGTAAGTGCACTTTGCAAAGTGCACAGTCTATTTGCCTTTAGTAAATACACCCCTTAGTGGGAGAGTTATAAGGATGGTTATTGTCAGAGTTATAGGACAATTTAGTTGAAAGTTAATCTGGCCATACACGGTTCAACGTTTGGCTGATTCACAGGTAATTCAAACCGTGTGAGACCCTGCTGACACCACCCGGCTCCAAATCTTGGAATGTTGGCTCAAACTTGAGCATACACACGGTCACACAAATGTCTGAAATTTCAAACGTCAAGAACGCGATGACGTACAACACTACAAGGAGCCGAGAAAAATTAAGTTCAATGATTCCGAGCATGCGTCAAATTAATTCTGAGCATGTGTAGGATTTTTGTGCGTCGGAATTGCATACAGACGATTGGAATTTCCAACAAGAACTTTTGTTGTTGGAAAATTTGAGAACCAGCTCTCCAATTTTTGTTGTCGGACAGGAAATGTCTGATGGAGCATACACACAGCATACATACAGTTGGAATTTCCAACAAAAAACTCACATTGAACTTTTGTTGTCAGAAATTCTGACCGCCTGTACGCGGCATTAGAGTTGGGATTACAACTAGGTTTACAGGACAGATTAGTGCTAGACCTGGGAATTCAGGAAGAGTACACATGACCGTTTTTCATGATGAAAAAAATTAAAAAAATGTTATTGGTCACTAAAAATGGTCATGTGTAGGCTCCAGAGCATTTTTCTCGTTGAGAAAAATGGGCATTAAAAATTTAGAACATGCTCTACTTTTTCTCGTCGTTTTTCATGTCGTCATTTTTCTCGACGTGAAAAACGGTTGTGTGTACGCTTTAATGACAGGGAAAAAAACGTGCATGCTCAGAAGCAAGTTATGAGACGGGCAATTGGCATAATCTGCCCAAAGGGTGGGGCCATTCAAATGGAACTCCCCCTTTATAGTGAAGTCGTACGTGTTGTACGTCACCACGCTTTGCTCGAGCATTTTTTTTCATGATCGTGTGTATGCAAGGCAGGCTTGACAAGAATCACGTCAAGAAAAACTTAGTTTTTTTCAATGACATTAAAAATGGTCGAGTGTACGTGGCATTAATCTAAGGCCTCGTACACACGACCGGTTTTCTGGGCAAAAACCAGCAAGAAAACTGCTGGCAGGGCTTTCTTGCCGAGAAAACCAAGCGTGTGTACGAGGCTTTCAGGTTTCCTCGTCAGGAAATATGGCCAGAATCTCAACGAGAAAATAGAGAACCCGCGCTCTATTTTCTAGTCGAGAATCTTGTCGGCCTGTTTCCCAACGAGAAACCAGAGAGTGTGTATACTTACCTGGCGGCGTGGAAACCCGCGCATGCTCGAAATGACTTTGACGCATACGCGGTAGCTTCCACGGCATAGGTAGGGTGAAGCAAGATGGTGGCGACGGCATCGAATGTGACGAGCGCATGCTCGTCATACGCAATGACGTCACCGCGTTCTTGCCTTTCAAGAGAACCGCGGTTATTTTGAAAAGGTCAGTGTGTACACTCAGGCGGCAAAAGATTCTTGCCAAGAATCTCGTCGGGAAAAAACAAAGGGTTTGAGCTACAGGGAGGAATAGCATTACCGCATTGCCTTAAATTCCGACCGTTTTTTCACTTATGTGAGTAGGTTTTCTTTCTCCTCTTAGTATATACAAATGTGGCAAATGTGAGTGCTTCCTCTGTGTTCTCTTTTTCCCAATTCTTCCTTCTTTTCCCTCCCACTCTTGCCTTCTCTCCTTTTTCCCCCCTTTTCCTTCCCTTCTCCCCCCCTCCCTTATTTGAACAAATAGCATTAGGGTCACAGGGAGGGGAAGTTTTAGGGGTTATAGAATAGAATAGCTTTTAAGGAAACTTTCAAAATCCTCTCGCACACTGCAGTTGTTTTTACTGATCTAAAATGCAGCTAGTGGTTTACAATGTGCCTGTACATACATGCGCGTAACGAAAGGGTGCATATTCTTGTGTACCCTCACTATGAAATCTAACCTATGTTCCCTTGTTTCAGCCAAATATTTACCAAGTTCTGGCATTGTGATCCCTGAGGTTCCACCCCAATGTTTAGATGTGGAGGCCCATCCTCTTCCTTCTTTGCCCGCACATGCTCATTAGAAAGACATTTACCTCTATGGGGCAGGGATATGGAATCCAATGCCAGAACTGCTGAGTACAGGGGAAGTACAAAAGGTAGAGAAACTTTCAAAAAGTACTATATAAAAGTTTCTTTATACTTTAAGGTTATTTGGAAGAATAATGTAATGGGAGCTGAGGTCAGGACATCATTGTCTGCACCACTAACTACTAGTGTTGGTTTTGGCTGCTCGCAATAAGTAATATCTGTTAGTATGTCAAGACATTTGCCCGTTTTTGCCTATCCTTGGGTGCCTATACATATTTAAAGTAATCTCTCAGTTTTAATAATGGTTTTTCATTATTAAATATCATTAGTATTTGGAGAATCTGGTGTCAAAAGAAGACCCAAATATAGAAAGACGTCTCCTTGGTGTGAAAGCCATAATCTAAAGCAAAAGTTGAGACCCAAAGTCAGGGCCGGATTTGCTCTCCCTGCCGCCCCAAGGCCAGGTTCCACAATGCACCCCCTCCCCACCAACCGAACCCCCCCCCCCCCCCCCAAATCAACGGAGAATGGCAACCGGAGGGGACAGGGGCGGCACGGTTAGTTCAAATATTTTTTGTTTCTTTATTTTTTTTTACTTTTTTAGCACTTTTTTTATTTTTATTAATTTTTAGCTTTTCGTTTACTTGTTTTTATTTTTGTGTAATATTCTTATTATTTTGAATATTATTTTTCTTATTCTTTACTTTTTAGTTATTATTTTTTATCAATTTTTTTTCACTTAACTTTATTGCTATCACACAGGAGAAAACAATTCCCTGTGCGATAGCAATTGGAGATGACAGGTTCTCTTTATTGACCCTGTCACCTCCAAAACAGAAGTCCTAGCACTATGCTAGAACTCCTGTCACAGCTGAGATGGGAAGAGCACAGCTCTCTCCTCTCACTGTGTACATCGGCGGCAGGGACAGGAGACAGACTCGGCGGCTGGGGGGAGGACGGAGGAGTCCCGGAGGCAGAGCAAGCAGAGAAAGGTATATGGGGGGAGGGGAGGACGGACAGCAGCACACATTTGACAAGTGATTTTGGCGACATCGCCGCAATCACTTAACAAGCGAGCAAATTCTCCCACTCAATTCTTCCACACAGCAACTTACTGCCCTCAACTGTATGTTACGGCCGTCGGGGGACTCCATGCCACTGCCGCTCCTTGGCACCCTGCCGCCCTGAGGCCTGGCCTTGTGGGAAATCCGGGCCTGCCCAAAGCCTTCACCTACAGATGACTGGCAACCACAAATACCAAGAAATGCTTTGTAATTGTACTTTCTTGCCCTCTGTCAGTCAATTGTCAAAGTATAAGCTGTGTCTAGTAGTTGTGATCTATTATGTACAATATATTTTATGACAGCTTTATTATAGCTAGTGGAAATGATCTATTCTAAATGTTAAAAAATCTTTTTTTTCTAAGCTTATGTAAAGCTCTAAGCTAGGTTTGGCATAAATGTGTCTGTCTGGTGATAGCCCAACAACTGAACTATTATTTGTGTCAGTGCACTGCCTGTACCAGCAGATAACACCTTATTGTTTGAATAAGCTGCTCCGATACTGGCAGTCACGTACAAGCTTGTACCTATTGTTCCTTGTCATGCAAAACAAACAAGGTGGAAATGATTTTCTTCTAAAATCAAATACGGCCCATCTAAGTTTTAAAATCTACAATCTCACATTTCATATTTAGTGCTATGTCTATATTTTTTTTTTCATAAAATAAGGCATTTTAATAAAATAAGGAACAAAAAAATATATATAAATAGCAATTATGGTAATTAGTGTTCATATGGTTCTCTGCACACGGAATAGAAGTGAACATTCTAGTATTGACAACATACTCTTGAGCCCACCAAAGGTTCTCCAAGGATACCATTCATCTGAGAAGTAGCTTAGGGATAATACACTTTGAACTTTCAATTAGCTGTCAAGAGCTCTGATAAAGAGAAATGGGTAGAATTTCCCTGTGCAGCCTGCAATCCATACTTCTTGTATACAGGCAGATATGCACAACACAAATGAATGCAGGGTTTAATTCAATAATGCATAATTAAAGCAGTATTAAAGTGGTTCTAAAGTCTTAAAGGGGTTGTAAAGGTAAATGTTTTTTCACCTTAAAGGGGTTGTAACGGTAAATGTTTTTTCACCTTGATGCATCCTATGCATTAAGGTAAAAAAAAAACATCCTGGCTAGGTTGGACGGATCACATCCAATGACGCGGCGCACCGGGGGGCGGGGCCGAGTGATACAGTTGGTGGCTAAAGGTCGCCGCTGTATCACAGAAGCGCGCTCGCAAGAGCTTTCCAACCATGCGAGGGAGCTCGCATGAAGGTAGAAAGCTCTTGGGAGGAGGAGCCGAGACAGCTGCCGAGGGACCCCAGAAGACAGCGTTCGGGGACACTGTGTGCAAATCGAGCTGCACAGTGAAGGTATGGCCTCGTACACACGACCGTTTTCCTCTCGACAGAATCCATCAAGAAATTTGGTGACAGAGCTTTTTTGCCGAGGAAAACGGTTGTGTGTATGCTTTTCATCGAGAAAGCTGACGTGGAACTCGACGAGGAAAAAAAAGAACAAGTTCTCTTTTTCCTCGTAGGGAGTCTCAATTTCTTCGTTGCGCTCCTCGTCGGGCTGGTTTTCGACGAGAAATACGTTGATGTGTATGCTTAGAAACCCGCGCATGCTCAGAATAAAGTATGAGACGGGAGCGCACCTTCGGTAAAAGTAGCGTTTGTAATGGAAATAGCACAATTGTCACGCTGTAACAGACTGAAAAGTGCAAATCGTCTCTCACCAAACTTTTACCTAACACGCAGTAACATGAGATTAGCAAAAGCAGCCCCAAGGGTTGTGCCAGTGGAATCGAACTTCCCCTGCCGTCGTATGTGTTGTACGTCACCGCGTTCCAAAACAAGAAGATTTGGTCTTGACTGTGAGTACGCAAAGACAGCTTGTCAAGTTTCTCGACAAGCCTGACAAGGAACTCGTCGAGGAAAACAATGTTTTTTTTCCGACGAGTTCCTCGGTCATGTGTACGAGGCCTAAGTTTAAAATGTTTGTTATTTTACCAAAAATATATTTTTTTTACATTAGTGTTCCTTTAATGCATCCTATGACAGTGATCAGTCCTCAGCACCCCCATTTTAATCCCCCGTGTCCTGTAATTCCCACGCCGGAGAAGTTTTCTTCTCCTCTGCCCGGCTCTTGATTGGATAGATTGATAGCAGTGCAGCCATTGGCTCCCACTGCTGTCAATCAAATCCAATGACGTGGGCACTAAATCTATGGATGCAAATGCTGGACTCGGGAGTGCGCATGCAAGGTAATTCCCTGGGAAAGTGCTTCTCCTAGGGGGTTATGTGGGGAGGAGCTACCAGCACCGCCGGGGGACCCCAGAAGTCCAGGGTCAGGGCCAAGTATCAAGTATGATATGTTTGTTATTTAAAAAAAAAAACAAGCCTTACTTTAAGGTTTTTTTTTTTTTTTACCTTAATGCATTCTATGCTTTAGAAGAGAAGTATGTTTTTTGTTTTTTTAAGAGTGATACTTACCTAGGTGAAAGCAGCATCGGTCCGATGCTGCATCTGTCCCGCGCTGGCTCTAAGACTGAGAGCCGAGTGATCAAAGACCACTGATCGCTCGGTTCTCAGCACTCCCTGATCAAAGAGCTGGTGCCCTCCCCTCGGTTCACTGGAGTGGTGGGCTGTAGAGGGGCGGGAGCAGCTCACTAAAAGACTAAGCCAGGTGCTGGTCCAGGCATGTGGGTGGACCCTGACTTTACCGTCACGATCTTGCCCGAGCCTGGATCGGCTCTGTAACATCAGCCGACAACAGGCTTCAGCCCACTGTCTGCTGAAAATGAGTTACAGGAGTGCAGAATTAACTGCACTCCTGTGATCCTCAGCAGAAGAACAGTCAAACAAGCTTTGGCTGTACTTCTCCTTTAAGGTAAAAAATCTTATGTGGTGCAGGATCCCCCCAGCTCCCCCCTTTTCTTACCTGAGCTTTATCTGATCCAGCAATGTGCACAAGAGCAGTTGGTCTCGCCGCTGCCTCCCTCCTCATTGGGCACACTGATAGCACCAAGAGACAATGGCTCCCACCGCTGTCAATAAAATGATGTGACAAGGAAGGTGGTGGGGGTGGGGCCGAGCCATCCACTCTGTGTCAATAGATGTGGACATAAAAGCTCGGCAACATGCACGCACGATGGCCCCATGGGAAGGAGGTTACCGTGGGGGCACTCGCTGAAGAGAAGGGATATGGAGCGTCGGCAGAGGACCCTAGAAGAAGAGGATTGGGCCTGCTCTGTTCAAAGCATTGCAGAGAGCAGTAATTAAAAAAAAAAAAAAGTTTACTTTCACTTTAAACCCAAAACTACTACTGGCTGTGCCCAATGAAAATAGAAAAGAAAGCATAAAAAATAAAAATATTACAGCTGCCACATCTAAGAACTTATAAGCTGCAATACAGTATAATGCATGTTTGTTTTTGGTTTAATACTACTTAAAATGTTTTATTTTTATTAGTCAAGTAGTGTTATTACCTCAACTAAAAATGAGTCCCTGACTAACTAAAATTTGACCCATTGATGGCCCACTTTATAGAGGCATTACAGTGATAGTTCACAGGAGCAGATGCAGAATGAATTCCACAGCCAGATAAATAAGCCATCCTTTTCATTGTTCTCCCTATACAGGAGCCAGGATTATTCTTGATGAATATCTATCTAATATTATAGCCGGACTTTAAAGAACAATGTTTTGGCCATCTGACAAAATAGAGGTTAAACGGGTTATGCAACAGCATAATGCACTGATATTGTTAGAGAGCACCAAGTAATTCTGTCTAGCCAGGCACACTTCTCCACGTCTGGCCTATTTAAAAATTCTAAAGAGCAATTCAAAAGTGTTATACATGTTCCAAATAATCAAAACAAATGTATTAATTACTTCTAAAGCCCTGTACACACGATCGGTCCATCCGATGAGAACGGTCCGACAGACCGTTTTCATTGGTTCACCGATGAAGCTGACTGATGGACTGATGTGCCTACACACCATCGGTTCATGAACTGATCGTGGCAGAATGCAGTGACGTAAAACACAACGGCGTGATGAAAAAAACAAAGCTGAATGCTTCCAAGCATGCGTCGACTTGATTCTGAGCATGCGTTAGATTTTAAAGCAAGCCATCTGTTTTTGGACCAAAGGATAACGGACCGATGGGGCCTACACACGATCGGTTTGGACCGATGAAAACGAACTTCAGTCCGTTATCATCGGTTTGAACCGATTGTGTGTACGCGGCTTAACTGAGTTCTCATTGGCTGTTCTGGGTTGCTATGGATTCCACAGTTTTTTTGGACGTTCTTATTCATGTTTGTTCACCAACCCTGGATGTCATATTGTATATGTAATGGGCCCATAGTAGATGGTTGGATGTGTATATAATAGAGAAGTGAATATTATTTGCTAAGGGCTAGAGACTGTTCACTTTTTAAATTGAAAATTTACTAAGCCAAAAAAATTAGGAAAGGTTACCAGATTTGCAAATGAAATCCAAGGACACCCTATTGACCACACCCACTTTTACCCCCGCACCTTAAATAACACACACCTCCTTTGGAGCCACACCCACAAAAGCACACCTTCTGTTTTAATTTCTTCAGACAGTTGGTCTGAGACTTTTGGAACAAGGAGCAGACATTCAAGGCGTAAAGACAGAGGCACCAAAATATGCATGCACAGTTATGAGAAATGTATTGACGGTATTAGGAAAAAAGGTGCAAATGGCTCCAACGGCTTCATTTTAAATTGTCATCTGCACAGTGAAGCCGATGGATTGGCACTGGTGCAGTAAAATATGTACGCTACACCACTGGTAGCCAGGGGCTGTATCAGGGACATATGTTTTCCAGGGACAACTAAAAGTGGAGACTCTTAATGGAAAAGGATCATGCTAATCCTTTCTAGGTCACTATAAAGAGACCAGCAGAAGAAGTCTACACAGATTCCTAAGCAAAGATTCCCTTTATTTACTCCATCGGAGTAAAAGAGAACATGTTCTCTATCTAAACTCCGATGGAATTCCTTGGAAAAAAGTCAGATGGGACATACAAACGGTCAGAATTTCCGATGGAAAAAGTCCATCGGGGCATAACACAAGTCACTTCGAGGGAGCTCTAAAGCTAGCCGTACACCTGTAGGGCTTAATTTTAAATATGTAATTTTCAGAACATTTGTTCAATTAGGAGTTAAAGAAAGGCAATGGAATATTGCGCTACAGTACCTGTCACCGAGAATGTGTTTCCAGCACGACAGCATCACGCTGATTCTCGGCGACAGGGTGCCGACATCTCGCACTCGCTGGAATATACAAAGCACATTCCAGCGAGCGTGTCATAGAAGCAACGGGGATCCGACTTGGATTCCCGCCAAATCTACACGCGGCGTTTGGTATGTATCATGAGGGGGAACTCCACGCCAAAATTTTAAATAAAAATCCGACATGGGTTCCCCCCAGGGGACATACCAGGCCCTTAGGTCTGCTATGGATTGTAAAGAGAACCCCCCTACGCCGGAAAAAAACAGCGCGGGGGTTCCCCCACAATCCATACCAGACCCGTATCCAAAGCACGCTGCCCAGCTGGTCAGGAAAGGAGTGGGGACAAGCGAGCGCCCCCCCTCCTGAGCTGTACCAGGCAGCATGCCCTCAACAGGGGGGGGGTCAGGTGCTCTGGGGCAGGGGGGCGCACTGCGCCCCCCCCCCCCAACCCCAGAGCACCCTGTCTCCATGTTGATAAGGACAGGGCCTCTTCCCGACAACCCTGGCTGTTGGTTGTCGGGGTCTGCGGGCGGGGGGGCTTATCGGAATCTGGGAGCCCCCTTTCCGGGGGTCTTCTATGATGGCTTTGTCTCCATCGCGGCAAGCCAGCTAGGCGCTGGCTCCCACGATGGGGCTCGTAGGTGGTCAATCTCGCCGAAAAAAGGGAGCGAGATTGACACAATATCGCGGTCACCTACTGTAGTATGCATCACATACTAGCACAATATGAGAAACTTACCTTAGAACGAGGCCCTCCAGTGCCACGATTTCACCGCTGAGAGGGCTTCCATCTTCCATCGGTCTTTTTTCCGGGTTTGGTGGTCGGTTGCGCAATGACACCACTCCTGCACATGCGCGCGGAAACCGCCGTACCCGGCGTTGGCTCTGAAGCTCCGGCACTGTAAGCCGGTGATGCCACTGACTGCATGCACTCTCCTAAACTGTGCATGTATAGGAGATATTCACAGTACCTACAAGTAAGCCTCAATATAGGCTTTCCTGTAGGTACAAGTGGTGTAACAAAGTTTATTACCACTTTTAAAGGGTACAATTCAACAATCGGTTTCGACCAGAGTGAGCAAAGAAAATTGAAGGACAAAGATGGAAAGTTCTTGCTGAATGTAAAGGGAATCATTGAGTTTGCTCCTGGCTGAAAATAATCCTAAATAGTCATCCGCGCGGGCACTTTTCAAAGTTAAAGAGGTGTTCTACCCAAAACATAAAAAAATAAATTAAAAACCAGCAGCTACACATACTGCAGCTGCTGAATTTTAATAATAGGGCACTTACCCGTTCTGGAGTCCAGCAATGTCAGCACCCACAGCTGATATTTCCATCAGCTGTCGGGTGCTGCCGCCAGCATTACGGGTAAGGGTACCCGGCAGTGTAGCCTTGCGGATTCACGCCGGGAACCCTATTGCGCATGCGCAAGACCCGCTTCTCTCTCCTACTGGCCCGGCGGCTGGGGGCGGAGGAGGGAGCCCCGCGATCATGTCACGGGCTGCGTCCCAGACTCCCAGAAGAGGGAAAGGATACCTGTCAAAGACAGGTATCCTGTCCCCCACCGAAAAGTTCCAATTGTGGCAGGGGGGGAGGAATCCGATAAACAGAAGTTCCACTTTTGGGTGGAACTCTGCTTTAATCCAGAAGTAAAACATTCTATGAACATTTAGAAATTGACACGGTCCTGAAATAAAAAGTCCTTGAAGGCACCATAGAATGGTTAAAAGAGTGACTTTTATGCTATCTCATTTAAATAAAATTCAACAGATGCAAGGTCAGCCACACCATCAACCAATGAGTGATTGTACTATACCCCACTGGGAAACATAATAACTATCATAATTATTGATATTAAATACCATGCAAACAATAAAGCAGTAAGAAAACAGTTAAACAAACGCAGTAAATATAGTCTAATTGGTGTAATAATACATCTTCAATATTATTTTCCATTGTAAGCAGCAAGAACCCTGTCTCTCCATAGATTCCATTAGTCTGTTCAATAATAGTACTAAGGAACAATAATTCAATTTTCTAGTTTCAGTTAAGCTAAGTTGAGATAAAATTATATTATGTGTTCCATTTTTTCCCACTTCCCAAAACCACACCAGTGAGTTCCACTCAAGACTGGCCTTAGGCCTTGTATGGATGTACAAGGGACATTAGATTTTTAGCTCTATTGTAGGTCACTAGTGAGACTGATGTGATTAGCCCATAATCTCAGCAAACCATGCTGCCATGTCAGCGCTTCATTATTCAATAAAATATTATGGACCATTTAAGTAAAAAAAATAATCTGTGTGCAACCCCTGCTATCTGAAAATGCGCTTGTCCACCATCTTGAAACTCAAGATGAGTCCACATAAAGAAAAAGGCTCTGTATAGGAACATGCTTGTTCCTATACAAAGCTAATTTTTTGATGTGGACTCATCTTGAGTTCAAATAATTCTAGTTTGCATATTAAATTTAGGTTCCAGGAACACCACCTGTAGTTTTGGTGAGTCAGGAGGCAATCAGTTTACTTCTATTGATGTCCACTTTCGCCTTTACTAATTTTTGTTCTATTCCACCACCTTTAAAGACTTCAATCAAGTTCAAAGACTTCAATCAAATTCAATCAAATTCAAAATCAAATCGAAATAAATAAATAAAATAAATAAAAATCATATTCAAAGACTAAAACGAATAGAGTGACTAGAGAGATGCTGTAACTTATTTTTTGTCGTAAACCGGATAGGTATTTTTGGGAAATGTGGATTTGCACCACTAGCAGCAATATATACTTTCCTAGTAAAGCACCCAATAAATATCTTACTGGTATATTGATTATTCACAGAAAGTAGCCGAAATGAATGGCCAGAATACTCTTGGACCAGAGGGCACCTCGACTTCCCAGTCAGTCATTTCCAGGAGCCCTGTTCAGTAGCTTCAATAATGACTTAGACAGATCATTGCGCATTATGCAAATGCCATCAAACCTTTGGGTGCCTCTGGGTAAATCTAGCAGCAGTACTGAAGAAGCTTTTGCTAGGATTCTAAAAACGTCAGGAGTGAATGGTCATTAAAAAACATTATATAAAATAAAGTGTAGTGCTAATGATAAAAACGTGAAAAATGATTTCATGGAGGTGATTCCAAACTTTTGGGCAATGTGCGAATCCAATATATAGGCAACGCTGTATCCTGGCCTAGGCCAACAAGGCTTAAGGCAGCACTTTGCAGGACACAGAAGGAGTCCCTGCCGGCTTGCGCTTCACTGTTAGTGTAACGCAAGCTGCTTCTAATTTTGACTGTCCTATTATCATGGACCACAAACCTTCCTCACTGTGCTATATGTTTTCTGCTGCACCATTGGTATGGTTATATCTTCTTAGTCCTCGCCATAAAATTATCAGAAATTCGTGCTTAAAGTAGAACTATAGACAACACTTTTTTTTAAATTATGGATAGAGTAAGGGAGGGTTATGGCCCCTGTCAGTTTATTTTTTACCACCCCTGTCCCTTCACTTCCGCCCCATAGCCAAACAGGAAGTGAGAGGAAATCTATGCAAATTAAGGGAATTCATTGCCCCTCCAGGCCCTAAGAACTAGTGTCCCTACTCAAAAATGTCAGGGTGGGTCTTAAAGCGGATGTCCGCTCCAAAAAAAATATTAAAAGCCAGCAGCTACAAATACTGCAGCTGCTGACTTTTAATACTAGGACATTTACCTGTCCTGGAGTCTACCGCCGTCCGCAGCAGAGGACAAGCGATCGCTCGTCACTCTGCTGCTCCCCCCTCCATCCATGGTGAGGGAACCAAGAAGTGAAGAGCTCCGGCTTCACTGCCCGGTTCCCTATGGCCCATTCGCGAGTCGCGCTGCGCCCACCGATTGGCTCCCGATGTGTGCTGGGGGCCGATTGTTCCCAGCACACAACGGGGGGGGGGGGGGGCGACGGGATGTGACGACATGCCCGTATTTTGCCTGAGAATGCTGGGCCGGAAGTGGGTGCAAATACCTGTCTTTAGACAGGTATCTGCACCCCCCTCCCCCCTGAAAGGTTTCAAATGTGACACAGGAGGGGGGGAGGGTTCCAATCAGCGCAATTTCACTTTAGGGTGGAGCTCCGCTTTAAGCACAAACCATAAATACACTATATAGGTACAAACTCTTGAGCAGAGGACAAGATTAAAAGCAATATAAACTAATTGGCAACAGACGATCTAATCAATGTCAACTAAATATGTATCTACAGTCCATATAAAAGTGATGGTGTTTATATAGAAAATATAAACAGGTGATAGTCAACCTGTATTAGGATATGATATATAATAATGAATGATCAATTTACAAATAATAGATGTCAAACATGTAACATAATAAAATAAAACACAGTGATCAGTCCAAAAGGTCAAATGACAACGAATGGTGATGGTAACTTAAGTCCATATGCATGGAACGTCCCAACAAAATCATGATGATATCTTTAGATGTAATGACAGAATATTGGTGAATTTTAGTGACCAGACATTTAAGAAAATCTATTGTGCTTCCACCGTCAGAGGATAAAGGAGGGGGATTGGTACACTTACCCTGAGTTGTGGATCCACATGCCAGCGGCGGTAAATCATACAAGCATGGATAGAAGTGTGGATACGAGCCTGGATGGCAGGCAGGCAATCTCTCCAATGAACATCGATGAAGACACACTCCAACCTTTTTTCCAGGAATCGGGAATGCTGGTAATCGCTCACCACTCTCCAGATGATAATGGAAACGATGGTTTATGCAGGTAAAGAGAGAAACAAAAGCCTCCACATAGCATAGATCAAAAAAAATGCTGGAATTTATTTAAAAAAAGGTACCAACATCATGGCAGATGCATACATTAAAAGTGATCACATGAACATGCAATAATGCGCACTAAATGGAGCTTCTGCAAGTGCAAAAACCAACGCGTTTCGTCCGACCAGACTTCAACTGGTCTTGGAAGCACAATCCCGGTGTCGTCGATTTTATTGAATGTCTGGTCACTAAAATACGCCAATATTCTGACATTACATCTAAAGATATCATTGTGATTTTGTTGGGATGTTCCATGCATATGGACTTACCATCACCATTAGTTATCATTTGACCTTGTGGACTGATCACTGTGTTTTATTCTATTATGTTACATGTTTGACGTCTATTATTTGTAAACTGATCATTTATTACATCATAGTCATATCCTAATACAGTTTGACTATAACCTGTTTATTCTTTCTATATAAACACCATCACTTTTATGTGCACTTTAGATACGTATTTAGTTGACATTAGTTAGATCATCTGGTGCCAATTAGTTTATATTGCTTTTCATCTTGTCCTCTGCTCATGAGTTTATATCTATATATTGGTTTCGCACATTGCCCAGAAGTTTGGACCCACCTTCCTGGAATCATTTTACAGGTTTTTATCATTAGCGCTACATTTTATTTTATATACACTTTTCACATTCGGTCTTATTGTTGTGTTGGCAGCTCACTTGTTATATGTGGCGCAGTAATTTATTTCTTTACACATTAACCAGTTAAGACCCGGACCAATATGCAGGTTACGGACCTTGCCTCTTTTTGCGATCCGGCACTGCATCGCTTTAACTGACAATTGCGCAGTCGTGCGACGTGGCTCCCAAACAAAATTGACATCCTTTTTTTCCCACAAATAGAGCTTTCTTTTGGTGGTATTTGATCACCTCTGTAGTTTTTTTTTTTTGCGCTATAAACAAAAATAGAGCGACAATTTTGAAAAAAAAAACAATATTTTTTACTTTTTGCTATAATAAATATCCCCAAAAAAGATATAAAAAATCATTTGTTCCCTCAGTTTAGTCCGATACGTATTCTTCTACATATTTTTGGTATTAAAAAATGCAATAAGCGTTTATTGATTGGTTTGCGCAAAATTGATAGCGTTTACAAAATAGGGGATAGTTTTATTGCATTTTTATTAATATTTTTTTTTTACTACTAATATCGGTGATCAGCAATTTTTTTCATGACTGCAACATTATGGCGGACACATCGGACACTTTTGACACATTTTTGGGACCATTGTCATTTTCACATGTGCTATAAAAATGCACTGGTTACTGTGAAAATGACAATGGCAGTGAAGAGGTTAATCACTAGGGGGGCGCTAAAGGGTTAAGTGCATGGGCGTCCGCTGAACATTTTTCAGGGGGGGGGGGGGCATAATTTTAAGGTCATCCATGCTCGGTCCCTTTTTGACAATGTCATGAAGGGGAGGGGCTTAGTCATTATCATATAAAGCGCAGGCATGCAAAGGTTTGAGAAACCTGATGCAACTATCAAGCAACTAGGAACTTTGAATAACAATATCATAAAAAAATCCCCCAAGGAAATAACCCCCAGGATCAGTGCCAGTTACTGCAATAACAATCTCCAGCTTTGCTGTCAGTTTTTGCCAGCATTGGTGTCAGTAGCAACAATAATAACCCCCCACATTGGTGCAGATTTCTAGAATAAAAACTTCAGCATCTGTACCAATGTAGCACTGATTTCTAGGGGGGGGGGGGCAAACACCCTCCCTTTCCCTATGGAGCGGACGCCCATGGTTAAGTGTGACCTAATGTGTTTTCTTTTTACTGTAGGGGGCTTGCCTGGACGTGTGACGTCACTGATCGTTGTTCCCTATGACAGGGAACAGACGATCAATGACGAGCCACAGAGAAGAACGGGGAAGGTTTGTTTACACACGCCTCTACCCATTTTTCAGCTCCTGTGACCCGATCGCGGGGCATTGGCGACAATCGGGTCCGCGGGTCCCGCGGACGTGGTCACGGAGCTTCGGACCAGGTCGCGAGCGCCCCGCCCCCCACGGCTAGGTTCTTAAAGTACCTGTAGGCACAAAGAATGCCCACAATTTCCTTGATACTAGAATACCCCTTTAATTCACGCATTTAAGTGCAGTTATTTTCTTTTTATTTCTTTCCTTTAATGGGTTTGCTCAGCCCACGTCAATGAAATAAAAAAACTCCAATAAAATAAGGATTGGGGTTTTGTCATATGATCACAAGGAGACAGCCCTGATATTTGTGATGTACAGTATATGAGGTCACTCTGGTATGCTCAGAGCATCAACAAGGCAACTAATGAAATAAAAAAGATACAATATATCATCAGCAAAAAATAGCAAAATGACATACATTAGGCTCTATGAATTATTCACAGACATTTGTTCTAGCCTAGTGACTTGACAAATCGAGTTCTGACAGCTGATTAACAATGTTCTACATGTGAAGAGACACAATGGATGGTTAAATAAACACAGACAAGGCCGTCATTGTTATGGGATGAAAAAGTCACAGGCAAATATAAAAAGAAGAGGAGGAAACAAGAGGGAGCCAAACTGTTGAAGCCATGCACTCATTTTATTTTTGTTTTCCTATAAACTAGGAAATGAGCACAGTAGCTGAACTTTCATAAAAGTTGTCAAAACTAAAAATATTATGAGCAAGTGAAAAACAAAAAGAACTGCCTGAACACCACTAGCTGGAAATGTGTAACAATCCCCCTCCTTTATCCTCTGACGCTCCAATCCTGCCCAGGCCAATTTTCAGATTATCAGATTTTAGCGCTGTCCCACTGTAAATGACAATTGCGTGGTCATGCGACAATGTACCCAAACTAAATTTTTTGAATTTTTTTGCGACAGATAGGGGTTAATTTACTAAAGGCAAATAGAAAGTGCAATTGCACTCTGAAAATGTAATTGCTTCAGAGCTTAGTAAATGAGCAGAAGCTCTGCTGACTGTCACCATCCAATCACGTGCAAGCAAAAATTCCGTTTTTTTTTATTTTCCTTGCACGTGATTGGGTATTCTTTGAAAAATGAAGTTTTACCTCCTTTTCTAAACTCTGTAGCAATTGCACTTACAGAATGCAACTGCATTTTACAAAGTGCACAGTCCATTTTCCTTTAGTAAATCAAATCCAATAGAGTTTTCTTTTGGTGGTATTTAATCACCACTGGGTTTTTTATTTTTTGAAAAGACCGAAAATAAATAGTTTTCTTAGTTTCTGTTATAAAATGTTGTAGTAAATAAGTAATTTTTCTTCTTCACTAATGGGCACTTAGAGCAGTGTTTCTCAACTCCAGTCCTCAAGGCGCCCCAACAGGTCATGTTTTTAGGCTTTCCATTATTTTGCACAGGTGATTTGATCAGTTTCACTGCCTTAGGGCCCTTTCACACTAGCGGACGAACGGTCCGCTAATTACAAGTCCGTTAACGGACTTGTAATGGGCCCCTATGGGAGCGGATCCATTAGAGGATGATGCATCCGCTAACGTCCGCCAGATCCGCATCCGTTTTTTCAGACGGAAGAATGTCCTATTTTTCTTCCGTCCGGCCGAACGGATCGGATGCAAACGGACAGACGGTCCGTTTCCATCCGATTCCCCATAGGGGATAGCGGAAGGAGAGACAGGGCTGTCCCTGCACAGTGTGCGGGGACCACCCTGTCCGCCCGACAGCTCAGCGGAGACCCCCCGCTGAGCCGACGGACACACGGAGCGGACCGAAAAACGGACTGCTCTGTGTGAAAGAGCCCTTAGTAATTACCACAGCCATTTCATCTGAGGGAAATCCTGAAAACTTGACCTGTTGGGGCGCCTTGAGGACTGGAGTTCAGAAACACTGACTTAGAGGCTGCACTGATGAGACGGCACTAAAGGGCACTCAGGAGGCACTGATGAGGAGGTACTAATATGCAACACTGATTGGCACTGATATGCAGTACTGATGAGCAGCACTAATATTTGACACTTATGGGCACTGATATGCAGCACTGATGAGCATTGACAAGCAGCACTAATGGGGACTGATGATCACTGGTAGGTGGCACTTATGGGCACTGACAGATAGCATGGATAGGCGGCACTTATGGGCACTGATTGGGCGCGCGCCCGTGACCCGGTCCGAAGCTCCGTGACCGCAGCCGCGGGACCCGCATACCCGATCACCGCTGGAGTCCCGCGATTGGTCCCCGGAGCTGAAGAACAGGGAGAGCTGTGTGTAAACACAGCTTCCCCGTTCTTCACTGTGGCGCCGTCATCGATCGTGTCTTCCCTAATATAGGGAACCACAATCAATGACGTCACACCTACAGCCACAACCCCCTTCAGTTAGAAACACAGAAGAGGTCACATTTAACCCCTTCAGCGCCCCCTTGTGGTTAACTCCCAAACTGCAATTGTCATTTTCACAGTAAACAATGCAAAAATGTGTCAAAACTGTCCGAAGTGTCCGCCATAATGTCGCAGTCAAGAAAAAAATCACTGATCGCCGCCATTAAATAGTTAAAAAAACTGAGGAAAAAAAATGTTTTAAATGTTTTTGGGGGATATTTATTATAGCAAAAAGTAAAAAATATTGAATTTTTTTCAAAATTGTCGCTCTTTTTTAGTTTATAGCGCAAAAAATAAAAACCGCAGAGGCGATCAAATAACACCAAAAAAAAGCTCTATTTGTGGGAAAAAAAGGACGCCCATTTAGTTTGCAAAACACCACGCCACACGACCGCGCAATTGTCAGTTAAAGCGATGCAGTGCCGTATCGCAAAAACTGGCCAGGTCCTTTACCTGCCTAAAGGTCCGGGTCTTAAGTGGTTAAAGGAATACACAACTGATAATTTCATTCTTCTTGATACCTGCCTGAAGCTCAGCCTTTACTCTTTATTTAATTTGGCTTTCATATTCATTAATCTAAATGTGCATGCAATAAATAATTCAGTTGCATACAAACTCATTAGAAAAACATAATATCTTACACAGACCAAGCCAGATATTTAAAAACTTTATACACGGTATTATTTTTCAATTAAATTTTAGCTAAATTAATTTAATACATTCCCCTTACTTTGATACCTTATCAATATAACCCAGATAATTCACTAATATCACTATAAAACGCACACACACACACACACACAAACACACATCACAGCTTAGTTACTCATTTACAGTCAGTTTCCACATAGTTTGGCCACCATATCCACAACACTCATCATAATCCATCATGTAATATATTTCCAATGACAATTTAGCCATCCTGGGAAATGCAAACAAAGATAGAGAGAGATGAGTTTTGCTTTGATTTACTGAAGAAGCTACTTCAATGAGAAATAAATCTTACAGGTCGGTGACGCACGAGGAACCTATTATGGAAAGGCAAGCAAGCGATGAGAAGTTGTAATCCAATGAACAGGTATACAGAATTCCCAACCTATATACCCCAATTACCAAAGCAAAAACTCTTTGGCCTGGAGAATTCTAACCATCACATCCTATCGAAAAGGACCTGTCCAGCTATTGAAGGGGACCTGTCCAGCTATTGAAGGGGACCTGTCCAGCTATTGAAGGGGACCTATCCAGCTATCGAAGGGGACCTATCTAGCTATTAAAGGGGACCTATTCAACTATCAAAGGGGACCTATCCAGCTATTGAAGGGGACCCATCCAACTATCGAAGGGGACCTATCCAACTATCGAAGGGGACCTATCCAGCTATTGAAGGGGACCTATCCAGCTATCGAAGGGGACCTATCTAGCTATTGAAGGGGACCTATTCAACTATCAAAGGGGACCTATCCAGCTATTGAAGGGGACCCATCCAACTATCAAAGGGGACCTATCCAGCTATTGAAGGGGACCTATCCAACTATCGAAGGGGACCTATCCAACTATCGAAGGGGACCTATCCAGCTATTGAAGGGGACCTATCCAGCTATCGAAGGGGACCTATCTAGCTATTGAAGGGGACCTATCCAACTATCAAAGGGGACCTATCCAGCTATTGAAGGGGACCCATCCAACTATCGAAGGGGACCTATCCAGCTATTGAAGAGGACCTATCCAGCTATTGAAGGGGACCTATCCAACTATCGAAGGGGACCTATCCAGCTATTGAAGGCGACCTATCCAGCTATTGAAGGGGACCTGTCCAGCTATCGAAGGGGACCCATACAGCTATCTAAGGGGACCTATCCAGCTATTGAAAGGGACCTATCCAGCTATCGAAGGGGACCTATCCAGCTATTGAAGGGAACCTGTCGTCCAGCTATCAAAGGGGACCTATCCAGTAATCGAAGGGGGCCTATCCAGCTATTGCAGGGGACCTATGCAGCTATCGAATGGGACCTATACAGCTTTTGAAGGGGACCTATCCAGCTATCGAAGAGGACCTATTCAGCTATTGAAGGGAACCCATACCGGTTATTGCAATGGACTTATCCAGCTATCGAAGGGGACCTAGCCAGCTATTGAAGGGGACCTATCCAGCTATTGAAGGTTACCTATCCAGTTATTGCAGGGGACCTATCCAGCTATCGAAGGGGACCTATCCAGCTATTGAAGGGGACCTGTAGATAAGCACAGGGAGCTGCAGTTGCCAGCCTCCCACTCTAACTCAGGGGCTTTCTAAGTCTTTGACCCAGAATAATCATGCAGAACTCCAGATCTTCATACTCAGTCCAGGAGAGTGCCTCAGAATGCCCAGTTGGCTCTGAATCAGTAGGACAACCTAAGAACTAGAATTTTAAGAAATAACAGCCTCAATATTCTATCTATTCTGGTTTCCCCTAATCTGTCCCTAACACCTACAGTGAAGGTTGTCTTCCATGAATACAAACTTAGAAACTTCACTGTCTGATAGATATTTTCTCACATTTTGTTCTAGCAGATACACTTGCTTTAGGGCCTGTGCCAACAGGCTATTTCATTCACATCAAACGGGTTCTGCATTCTAATACAGGTCTGTGGGAATTCAAAATCTGTTTGAAGCTGGTCAACTACAAGTAAATGGAAAAAGGGAAAGGCTGGCACCATGAAAATCAATCATTATTCTTTATCAATACAGGTGAAAAACGGCCATAAAACACAGTTTTTCTTTTGTAATGTCTCGTACACATGACCGTTTTTCTCAGCAAAAACCATCAAGAAAAATGCTGGCAGAGCTTTTTTGCCACGAAAAATGGTTGTGTGTATGTTTTTCATCGAGAAAAAAAGAGAACATGTTCTTTTTTTTCTCGTCGGGAGTCTCAATTTTTTCGTCGTGTTTCTCGCCAGGCTGGTTTTCGACGAGAAACACATTCGTGTGTATGCTTAGAAACCCGCGCATGCTCAGAATAAAGTATGAGATGGGAGCGCACCTTCGGTAAAATTAGCGTTCGTAATGGACATTCGTCACTCTGTAATAGACTGGAAAGTGCGAATCGTCTCTCACTAAACTTTTACTTAACACACAGTAACATGAGATTAGCAAAAGCAGCCCCAAGGGTGGCGCCAGTGGAATCGAACTTCCCCTTTATAGTGCCATCGTACTTGTTGTACGTCACCGCGTTTGAGAACGACAAGATTTTGTCTCGACAGTGTGTATGCAAGGAAAGCTTGACAAGAATCTCGTCGAGGAAAACAATGTTTCTTTTACGACGATTCTCGGTCATGTGTACGAGGCATTAGGCCATAATCATGTGTTGGATTTATATGACTGTTTTATATAATGTTTTATCTGATTTTCATGGCACCAGCTTTTCCCTTTTTGCATTGACTGGAGGTTTGCAGAGACTTCCTAGGCTGGGTGTTGTATTACTGATGCCCAGTAAACACGATCCAAAAATCGGACGAAAAATACCGCTTTCGATGTGATCGTACGATAATCAAATCGTTAGTAAAGAGCTTTCGAGAACCGATTATGACAGTTCATTCGATATTATTTTTTTCGGACATGCACGAAAATTGTTTAATCACATTACAACACATGACATCACTTCAGATTTTGTTTACAGTCATACAAGAATTTTTGGGAGTAACCAATCCAATATCTACTTGCGACTAGTCAGCGAAAAAAGTCAGACGATTTGTCGTCACATAGGAGGTAGCAGCTTGGATGCACCTGTTACAGGTCAATCAACCTTTCAATGAGTTGTAAATGATCTCAAATGTGTTTCAAACTGATGCCATCAAGCCCAAAGCCCATCAAAACAGGCCCTCAAACAAAATATCAATGATCCCATTGTTTCCTAAATGATATAAACCATTAGCACCCACCAAGACCTCTCATATCAATCAGTGTATTCTACAATAGCACCTGGCTTGTGTGGATAGGGGAATCTGTTTTATTTTTTTTTTTCAAACAACCCTTTGGCCCCTCTATGACCAGCTTAAATAGGAGGTTCACCCTGAAAAAAAATTCTAACATTACATTGTGCCGACTTATGAGACCGACAGTATGCTGGTGTTTTTTTTTCCCCGTACATACCGTTTTAGGGCTATTTCCCCCCCTGTCTTCAGGGTAGTGAATCCCGCGGGAGTGGGCGTTCCTAGTCACAGGCTGTGATTGACGTGCTTCCGAACAAGGCAAATAGCGCGTCACGAGTTGCCGAAAGAAGCCAAACGCCGGTGCGGCTCTATACGGCGCCTGCGCACCAACGTTCGGCTTCTTTCGGCAACTTGTGACGCGCAGAATGCGCCGGTCGGAAGCACGTCAATGACAGCCTGTGACTAGGAACGCCCACTCCCGCAGGATTCACTACCCGGAAGATGGGGGTAAAAAAAGCCCTAAAGCGGTATGTACGAAAAAAAAACAAAAAACACCAGCATACTGTCGGTCTCATAAGTCGGCTCAATGTAATGTTAGAATTCTTTTTTAGGGTGAACCCCCGGTTTAAGATTTGAGCTTTGCTGAGCTTGAAGAGATCCATTGCGGATCATGTCATGCATACCTCCCAACATTTTGAGATAGGAATGAGGGACACCAACTAGCAAACATATGTAGGCATTGGACACACCCCCTTAAAGAAGAATTAACCCCCCAAAAAAGGTTAATTAAAGCTACAAGTGCTTTTTGTTTTACCACTACTATTCCTTTATATTGGCTTTTAAAATTTACAAATGCAGCAATTTAGAAATTGGATGAAAGGTTTAGCACTGGGAAACACTTTTTGAAAGATAAAAAGTGCAATTTACATACAACTATATAAATCACACCAAAATTAGGGACTTATGAGAGGGAAAGAGGGACAAAATTAGGGACAGTCCCTCAAAATCTGGGACAGCTGGGAGCTATGTGTCATGTAGATGGACATTGTTTTACTGCAGTTGACAAAGCAGGTAATCAGTATTCCATATACAGTACTTCAAAGGTTGAGTTGAGTTGAGAGGTATCTTAATATATCGCAGTCTTACCCTGAAGGGTCCCGACTCGCATAATGGTGTAGTGTGGATGAAAGTTCAGAGGAAAGGGAAGCTCTGCATTAGACCTGCTTTCCTTTGCGCTTCTTTGGAGGCAGTAGGTCCTATTGAAAGAAGGTCAAATGCAGCTTTTGGCTACAAATTGCATTTGAACGCATACGGTACATTTTAATGCAAAAGGCAGCGTTTGACAAACAACCCCCATCTACAAGGGCCCATAAAATGAACATTTCAGATAAAACAAACTTTACATTGGCAAGATCGCTCATTAACTAACATAGGCAACATCACTCACATGGTAAACTCTCTTCTTATGACATGTTTTTATTAAAACCTCTCAACGGGAGCATATTCTGTACAGCGAACATAACTAACGGTAATAAGCTGTGCAATGAAACACTCTGGTAGTTGGTTTTATTGCAGCACCATTCCTCACCATCTAGAAGCTTGTGTCTGAGCACTGGGATCTGACGCAGGGGGGATTCCTACGCGCTCACTTTTTTTTACACTTGTTCAGGTTTAAATTCCCCTCCACCGTAGGGAAAACAATTAGCACAATCATTTACTTCTCGCTTTATTGCATCCACTATATCTATCTGGGGAACTATCAAGCTGTTATAAAAGCCGCATTACAAAAGTTTCACATACTAATCGCGTTCAGTGAGAAATACACCATTTCTATTATAATTACAGTTTTGTCTATCACTGATGTGTGAAGCTCTACAATGTTCTGAGATACACGTTTACCAATCTAACTACATTGTTTGTTTCTTTGCCAGAAGGAAATATTACTTAAAGTGGATGTAAACCCGAAATGTTTTATTTTATTTTTTGCTGTCACAATGCACAGTATAAGATTTCCAATCATCTGTGCCCAGTCTTGCCACACAGAGTGAATCCAGCTCTGAGCAATCCTCTTTTATTGTTCAGTGAAATAAAACAGACTTACGGAGAAAAACCTTAGTCCGTTCCGCCCCCCCTTGCTGCGAGTGACAGGTTATTTACATATCTCATGCACTAGCCTGGAAACATGCATTATTTTTTAATTCCCACCCCCACTCCTTTTTTGAAGTTATGTGGTTACTTTTCTGGATTTTGACTGGATGTTAGTGATCATAGCAGAATTTAGTGTAAGGAATACATAGGAAAAAATCCTTGTTGACAAGCTGAGTGTAGAGGAGGGCAGGGAGTTTACTGACATCACGACTCCACCCACCGAGCTCCAGACAACAGACCCACCCACAGAATCTGCAGTTTTTCAGTTCTTATAACAGACAGAGGGGAGACATTTGACAGGTAAGGATACATGCAGGAGGCATCTATATCCTTATAGATCAGCACTATGGCAGTAGTTTAGTTAAGCCCTGTACACACGGTACAGAATCTTGTCAGGAAAAAAACATTTTTCCTGACGAGACTCTAGGCAAGAGTCTCTTGCCAGCCGAGTGTACACACACTCCATTCAAAAGAACCGCCATTCTTTTGAATGGCAGGAACATGGTGATGTCATCGACTACGATGAGCATTCGCTTGTCACATTTAATGCCGTCGCCGCCATCTTGCTACACCCTACCTATGCCTTGGAAGCTACCGCGCATGCGTCAAAGTCATTTTCGAGCATGCGCGGGTTTTCATGGAGAGGTAAGCATACACACGATCGGGTTTCTCGTCAGGAAAACACTGCCGAGAATCTCACAACGAGAAAATAGAGAACATGTTCTCTATTTTTTTCATCTAGATTCTAGGCAGTTTTCTTGATGAGAAACCTCAAAGCTTCGTACACATGCACGGTTTACTCCATACCGAGCGTGTGTACGAGGCTTTTGTTGGATTGGGATAGGGATTCAAAGTTCTGTTATACTTAAGTTAAGATATATGAAAAGTAAGAACTGTTATCTGAAATAATGTCTTAAAGCAAGAAAGACAATCAAACAAAATCTCCAATAATAATTGCAATGATCACTGATGTATCAAACTTTCTAAACAAAGTACCTGTTCACTGACCTTCAAACAAAGAGATAAAAAATTACACTGTGGTCAGTGGAAGGAGCAACAATGCCCCCCCCCCCCCCCTTGTTTGTGTCAGTGGGAGGAATATTGTCCCATCGTTAGTGTCAGTAAAAGGAATGGTGACTCATTGTTTTTGTCAGTAGAAGGAAAAGTGCACCACTGTTGGTGAAAGTAATGCCGTGTACACACGATCGGAATTTCAGATGAAAAAAGTCAGACGGAATTTTTTCATCGGATATTCCGACCGTGTGTGTGCCCCATCTGAGTTTTTCCTTCGGAAATTCCGAAGGGCTGAGTGCTCGTACACACGACACAGAGCTGCTGTCAATCACATCCAATGACGTGGCGCACCGGGGGGTGGGGCCGAGTGAAACAGTTGGCGGCTATGGTCGCCGCTGTATCATGGGAGCGAGTTCGCAAGAGCTTTCCAACCATGCGAAGGGAGCTCGCATGAAGGTAGAAAGCTCTTGCGAGGAGGAGCCGAGACAGCTGCCGAGGGACCCCAGAAGACCAGGTTTAGGGACACCCTATGCAAAACGAGCTGCACAGTGAAGGTATGGGCCTCGTACACATGACCGTTTTCCTCGACAGAATCCATCAAGAAACTTGGTGGGAGAGCTTTTTTGCCGAGGAAAACAATCGTGTGTATGCTTTTCATCGAGAAAACTGTCGTAGATCTCGACGAGCAAAAGTGCTCCAGAGCTTAGTAAATAATGGAGAGCTCTGCCGACTTTCATCATCCAATCATTTGTCAGCAAAAATGCTGTTTTTACAATTTTCCTTGCACACGATTGGATGATGGAAGTCAGCAGAGCTCTCTAATATTTACTAAGCTCTGGAGAAACTGCTCTTGCAGAGTGCAACTATGGGCCAGATTCTTGTACATTTCGGCGTAGCGGCGCGTAAGCTATTTACATTACGCCGCCGCAACTTACAGGAGCAAGTGCCGTATTTTCTAAGCACTTGCTCCGTAATTTGCGGGGGCATAGTGTAAATGGCCCGGCGTATCCCTGCGTAAATCGAAGGGGATATTTAAATTAAGCGCGCCCCCGCGCCGAACGAACTGCGCATGCGCCGGCCGGAAATAGACCCAGTGCGCATGCTCCAACTCATGTCTGAAATAGTCGATGAAACCGACGTGAAAACGACATGATCGTCGCTTACGCAATGCCCTATTCGCGAACGACTTAGTTAAACGACGGAAACTACGGAAAAAGATGACGCTGTCCCGACGCCATACTTAGCATGGCATACGACAGACCTTCGTAAACTTACCCCTCATATAGCAGGGGTAAGTTTACACTTACGGAAACGACGTAAACGACGACGAGGCGGAGTAAAAACGTTCGGGAATCGGCGTATCTTTCTCATTTGCATAAGCAAATGAGAAATCGACGTAAACGCCACCTAGCGGCCGGCTTAACATTACATTTAAGATCCGACGGTGTAAGATTATTACGCCAGTCGGACCTTAGCGTAATTCCGGCGTATCATGTTTTCAGAATAGAAAATAATAAAACGCCGGCGGGAAATTCAAATTACACCGGTGTATCTGTAGATACACCGGCGTAATTCTTTTGAAAATCTGGCCCTATACTTTTAAACGTGCACAGTCTATTTGCCTTTAGTAAATCAACCCCAGTGTGACAGTATCCACCCACAAATTAAGTTCCTGTCCAAATACACTCTATGAGCAGCTAGCTTATTCATTGTTCAGCCTGTAAATTCCCTGGGTACTAGAAACACACAGTAAATGAATGGCGTGTATTCATTAAAACATCAGTAAAACCTTAAAGGGGTTCTGTTCTGTTCACTTCCTGCTTGTCTGATTTTACTGACCACCGTGAAGGGAGGCTTTACTGCGGTGGTCAGTGACGTGCTCGCCCCCTCCTGCGTGCAGCAGGACGCTCTCTACGAGTTAGAGACTTCAAGGAGGTGTGAATTACTGGGCGTGCCGCAATTTATACTGGGAAATTTAGTTCTTACATGAACAAGTGATGCAAACCAGGAAGTGAATGAGAGAACAGAAACTAGAACACCGGAGGTGATATAGATGAATTAATAGGTATTTACTCGTTTTTTAACAGAATCATTACACTATTCTGTCTGTCTACCTTGCAGACATTAATTTTAGGCAAACATTTTTTTTCCTTTACAACTGCCCCCTGCAATATGTTTTCCAGGTATGCTTTAACAGTTATCCCTGCGAGAACTTAAATTGCAAGGCGGAGCTGTATGGAAAGACATTTGCGGTGTCAAGGTTTTGCTTCCCTACAGGTAGTATAAAATGCAGGTAAAATTACGGTAGCAGGATACAGATTTGAATGACTTTTGTGTACACACCATATCTATTACAGATAAGCCAGCGGTGACCTTGAAAAGGTGTGCACCTGTAACTCCATGATCCAGATTTGACAGGTATAGAGGGTACAGAGCGAGAATCATTCACAATTTTCTGGATAGCTCATGCTAACTCACATGGATGATACAACACAGACCCTGCATGTTTTTTTGTTGTTGTTTATTTTATTTTTTGCTGCATATACAGCAAGCTGTCAGGCTCATTTTAATGCCTCAGTCCACCCAAATATATTACTACTTGCTAGACACTTGACTAAAGAGAAAAATCCCTCAGTGGTATTTTTTATTTAAAGTGGTTGTGAACCATAACTTTTTACCCAGTAAAGTGATGAGCAGAAATGAAACAAATCCTCCCACATACGTTGTACCTGTTTACCGGCAACCCTCTAACCTCTTCATGGATTCAAAGTCCAAACTTTATACAGCTTATCTGAGCTTTCAGAAAGCAGGGGGCAGACAGCTGAACTCACTAATCACAGGCTGTGTGCTGGAGCTCTCTCCCCTGTCACCTTTTTTCTCTTGGTTTCAGGAAAACTTGGCAGAAGTTGCTCATGCAAATAGCGGAGGAACCAGGCAGCAGACAGAAGTGACACTAAGGCCGCGTAAACACGATCAGACCGGTCTGATGAAACTGGTCTGCAGACCAGTTTCATCGGACCAATTCAATGGTGTGTACGGCCGTTGTCCGTCGGACCAAAGTTTTAAAACTTGCTTTAAAATCTGTCCGACGGACACCTGTCCATCAGACAGATTCGATGGTTAGTACGCAAAAGCCAGTGCATGCTCAGAATCAAGTCGACGCATGCTTGGAAGCATTAAACTTAGTTTTTTCAGCACGTCGTTGTGTTCTACGTCACCGTGTTCTGGTCTGATCGGATTTTTGGTCCGATGATGTGTACGCACATCAGACCACTTCAGCATGGTCCGATGAAAACGGTCCGTCGGACCAGTTTCATCAGACCGTTCTGAACATGTGTACGTGGCCTTAAGCCTCATAAACACGATCGGATATCTGATGGAATCTAATCCGATGAATTTTTTCGTCGGATATCCGATGAAGCTGACTTTCATCAGTCTTGCCTGCACACCATCAGTCAAAAATCCGACCGTGTGCAACGCGGTGACCTAAAACACTACGACGTGCTGAGAAAAATTAAGTTCAAAGCCTCCGAGCATGCGTCGACTTGATTCTGAGCATGCGTGGCTTTTTGACCACACAGACGATTGTTTTTTTCTATCGTTTTTTTATCCATAGGAAAAATGAAAAACATGTTCTATTTTTTTTTCACCAATGGAAAACAAACAGATGGGGCCACACACAATCGGTTTTTCCGATAAAAACAGTCCATCGGTCTGTTTTCATCGGACAAACCGATCGTGTGTACAGGGCTTTATTGCTTTGGACAGAGACAAGTACACACTATAGAGAGATATGCTTTGTTCATATTTCATGTCTAAACAAACTATTTCTCCAGCGCTCAAAAGGCCAGTCACCAGTCAGCAATGGATGCACGGTCTATACAATCTCAAAGGCAAATTCTTCAGCGGTGCAGCTCTCCTCAGACAGGAGAATCCAACTAGAAACTGCAAAAGAACTCACAGGGGGCGAAAACGCCTGGTGCATTACCCAAGGTTTATTAAAGGAAAACAAACAGCCAAATGAATACTGACAAACAGAAGCAATTCCACATGACACTCTCTGATGGTCAATCAACGTGGCAATGGATAACCTAGCAGTTGGCGATGTCGGCAAGTTGGCGGGTTTCGGACGCATCCCCTTCCTCAGAGCTCATGCGTAATTACGCATGAGCTCTGAGGAAGGGGATGTGTCCGAAACACGTCAACTTGCCGACATCGCCATCTGCTTCTGCCGTTTGTGAGTATTCATTTGGCTGTTTGATTTCCTTTAATAAACCTTGGGTATTGCAATCAGTGTTTTCGCCTCCCTGTGTGAGTTCTTTTGATATTTCATGTCTGAGGTTTACAACCACTTTATTAGCTGTAATATTTCCCAGCTTTGCATGTTCCACCTCAATGTCTAGCTCCTTCTTCTGCCACATGGAGAGTCTCACTACCCAAGCTGCAATCTTCCCAGCATAAAATCAAAACGTAATCCAACAGGGGTGACAAGAAGTCTCTCTAGTATTACTCGGGCACACCTACACACCATGCATTCAAGACAGGACCGTGCCAACTGCCCAGGTAAATGGGATCACAGAGATTGGGTGATTCAGCTCTCTAATGTCTACTAATAACCAAATTATCAGATTTGTATGGACTCACCCTTTAAGGTAGTGCAAGGTGCAATGACTAAGTCAAGTGCAGTAACTGAAGGTATTAGTAACCATTCTTTCAATTTGAGAATGAGAAAAGTAAAAAAATTTGAAAAAAAAAGACAAAACGAATTCCGAATACGAAATTAACAAATCAACCGAATTTAACGAAATTAATGAATCTAAAGGAAACTAAACATATTTTTTTGCTATGCAAATGTCTACTCCATGTTGTACAAAACCGTTGATTTTTTTTTTTACGACGGATGTTGGCTCAAACTTGTCTTGCATATACACTGTCGCACAAATATTGTTGGAAATTTCGAACGCCCAGAACGTGGTCACGTACAACACGTAGACAGCAGTATAAAAGGGAAGTTCAATACCAGTCATGTTAGTAGAAGTTTGGCGAGAGACGATTTGTGCTTTTCAGCCTTGCGCTTTTCAGTCTGTAACAGCGTGATGAATGTGCTATCTCCATTACGAACGCTAGTTTTACCAGACCGAGCGCTTCCGTCTCGTACTTGATTCCAAGCATGCGTGGAATTTTGTGTGTAGGAATTGGCTACACACAACTTTTGTTGTTGGAAAATTTAAGAACCAGCTCTCAAACATTTGTTGTCGGAAATTCCGACAGCAAATATCCGATGCATACACACGGTCGGATTTCCCGACAACAAGCTCACATCGAACATTTATTAAGTAGGAAAAAAAATTGTCTCTGGACAGCTGTACTCTGAACAAATTGTAGCCTTTATTGAAAGAAGGACAGTACTACAAGTCACAGCAATATAAAACCTGACCTCTGAAGCGTTTCGCACTAAAACTAGTGCTTAGTCATAGCTGAGTTACTAGTTTTAGTGCGAAACGCATCAGTATTTTTTTTTGCTGTGACTTGTAGTGCTGTCCTTCTTTCAATAAAGGCTACAATTTGTTAAGAGTGCGGCTGTCCAGAGACAATTTTTGTTCCTGCTTTGCTAAGGGCATTGCCTGCACCTGAGTTATCTGCAGCGGATGATATTCATCTGGGTTCCCACCTGGAGTCGCTATTCCCTTTTCCATCGAACATTTGTTGTTGAAAAATCTGAGCGTGTGTACACGGCATTAGAATGTATAAAGCTTATAGAGCCCTGACTGGCTCGAGTGTTGCCTCTTCTTCTCCTATTGTAAGTGCTGCAGTGCAGTGGATTGCAGACAACTGATATAAATTATGATAATTATACTAGTTTTATGTAAAAATACATAAAAGGGTGAAATGTAATTTTTTTAATCTACCTGGAGCTTAGCAGTAAATAAGCCTCTTTATTTCTCTAGATTTAGTACATGCTAAACCCTAAGGCTGCATTCACACCTGAGCGGCAAGTAACGCCGCATACGCGGCTTTACTTGCCGCGCTTCGATTTATTTATTTATTTTTTTTTTTTTTTTACAAATCTTCCCATTCATGTCTATGGGCGAACGCCAATGTCGCTTGAAAAAAAGGGTCCGGGACTTTTTTTCAGGCGACAGGCGTTCGGCGTCTCAGAGATGTGAACCATCTCTATAGACATGAATGGGAAATTTCCCCTCCAGCGGCACGAGCGTCGCGCGACAGGCGTTTTGCCGCTCAGGTGTGAATGGGCTCTAAATATCACATGCAGAACATCAGCCCTATCATCAATACAATTTTCTGCCAACCATTGCAATCTCAATAAATGTCAATGATCCATAACATTCCCATAACCTGCTAATAAAACTGACCTGATCTGTCGTCGGAATCCTCAAACTCCACGTTGAAGGAATGGCCATTATTTATGATGAGTTTGGCAGTTGATGGATCATAGTTAATGGTCAAAGGATGAAGTGAACTGTCATGTGTGGCTTCGCTTGTGACAATGTTAATAGGGGACTGGGTATCACCCTGAGCAATAGGGAAGGACTGATGCCAAGTGTCGGGTCCTACATCCCAAAAAAAAGGAAAAAAAAAAGTTAATTACGATGATGTTATTTCATGTTCAGATCTTCAAACTCGTCATTCTTTTTTAGTGCACAAGCACGTAACGGAATATTTATAATATAAACTCGTATTTGTATCATACTACCTTAAATAGCTTTATTTTATAGAATTTACGTAGAAATAGTCCTCTGTCTATCAGCATGGTGAATGAATGGCCAAGAGAGATCGGGAATTTACTATAAAAACTGACAAGGTTTCTCAAGGTCAAAATTAAATGAAAACGTTAGCATGTTGCAATAGGATTCAAAGTTTAATCAGTACCTTTTTAGTTAATATTGTATTTGTAAGAGTCTACACCGGACAGTCCACACTATTATTAACTCATTCAAAGGACATTGCTGCACTTTGCGGCATGGGAAAAAAAATGCTCAATGGGGAAGCCACAGATTACACGTCTTAATGTTCCAAAATTGGCCCGAATCATGCTGCAAATGGGACATCTTATTAATATTTTTTTATTTATAAAAGAACGTATAATTATGCCTATGATGAGATGTCAAGGTCAAACACGATGAAACACTGGAATTTTTTTTCTTTCTTTCGTTTAATTGTGATTTATATATTTAGAAAACATGGAAAAATATTCTACGTGAAAGATAAATATTTTCCACCTAATACTATAATATAGGGAAGTAATGAGAAATTCTGTCCGGTGTCTCGTTATTTGTAGGAGAACAAATTACCAGCCTAAGTGTCACATAAAGTGATCTTTACATTGAAAGATTTCCAGATGCAATTAGTGTAATTTCTTATTGCTGCAGTCCGGAGGGGACTCTACAAGTTAATGAAAAGGCAATCCAGCGTAATGAATAAAACAGGGCACTCTATTTCTGGCAAGGAAGCTGCCTGAGAAACTGATACTCCTATCATCTATTCCATACTGAAGGTACAACATTCAAAAATAGAGCCCTGGGTGATCTCTTCAGGAATCACCAATGCTCTTGACCTATATATCGTGAAGGAAAAGTCTTTTAGTTTATGTATAAATAGTTTAGTTTAAATAAGTGACCGTGACACCAGTTAGCATACCAAGACCATTCCAGAAGAGCTTGTAAGTAGGTGTCAAGGCAAAGGGGGGGGCACCTGTCCCCATCACTCACCATTGTCAGGACCATATCCCCAAGCGTGTGACATGATTAGAGGCTCTCTGCTGCTCCTGCTGGTCAAGTTCTTCTTCTGGATGCCAGTGAGTCAGTGTCAGCCACCAGGCTTCTTCTTGAGGGCTTTTATAGGGTCCCACCAGCTCCATCTCACACACACCACAGCAGGTGGGTTTGGCTCTCAGAGATCAGCCTGTTAAAGGGCGGAGAGAACAAAAAAATAACCCCTTCTTCTCCCTTAGGGTGATGATGATGATGTTCTCTACTGACTGTCCCCTCTTCTGAACTCCTCCCATTTGTGATCTTTAACTTCTGTATACAGAGTACACATGCACGCCACACAAAGTCAGCGAGGACATTCAATGCACCCATAACAAACTGAGCTTCCTCCACACCTGACAAGTTTATCCTGTCAACAGTGACACATAAAGCTACAAACGGCAGAGCTAACTCACCAAGGATAATGCTTACACCTTGCACACTGCAGGAAGGCAAGAAGACTATCAGCAACCCCAAATCCAAACCTTACACACAGAGTACTTACTATATATTAGAGAAGGTTGGGAGATCCAGATTTAAATCTTCATTCAAGTTATTTTCCTAATCTTGGTCCTTTGGTCTGATCCACCTTGGTACTGTTCAGTCTTTAATGCATCTAGAGTTGACTACTCCATTGGAAGATGCAGAAACACTTCTTCCCCCTCCTCACAAGATAAAGTAGAATGTTCAAGGTCAAGTGTAGGTTTATCATGGAGATGTCCCTTGTAATTTAATGTGGTCTTCTTGAATACTCAACCAACTTTGTAAGATCACCAAAAAAAAAAAAAAAAGCTGCAGCGGATCTCAAGGGTCACCTTGTGGGCTTCAAGAGCTACAGAAGTCTGTGTGTGAAGGACACTTGCAGGAATCCAAAGAAAAGGGGGTGTAAGGTATCCTAAGCATTGCATGGAATCAGAAGAGGGGTGTAAGGTATCCTAAGCATTGCATGGAATCAGAAGAGGGGTGTAAGGTATCCTAAGCATTGCATGGAATCAGAAGAGGGGTGTAAGGTATCCTAAGCATTGCATGGAATCAGAAGAGGGGTGTAAGGTATCCTAAGTATTGCATGGAATCAGCAGAGGGGTAAAGGGTATCCTAAGCATCCCATCAAAATAAGAGGGGGTTATAAGGTATCCTAAGCATTGCATGGAATCAGCAGAGGGGTAAAGGGTATCCTAAGTATCACATCAAAAAAAGAGGGGGTTATAAGGTATCCTAAGCATCCCATCAAAATAAGAGGGGGTTATAAGGTATCCTAAGCATCCCATCAAAATAAAAGGGGGTTATAAGGTATCCTAAGCATCCCATCAAAATAAAAGGGGGTTAAAAAGTATTCTAAGCATTATTGTCCAAAAAGCAGGGGGTATGGGGTGTCCTAGGCATTGTATCCAAAGAAGAGGGGCAATAAGGTATCCTGAGCATCATATCCAAAGAAGAGGGGGCAAGAAGGTATCCTAAGCATTGCATCCAGTGAGCAGGGGTTACAAGGTGTCCTAAGCATTGCATCCAAAAAGCAGGGAGTTGTAAGACATCCTAGAAGCAACACGATTGCATGCTACATATAGGCACTAGAATTAACACAGCAATGGCATCTGACAGCTCATGTCTCACCCACTGTGTAAACCTGCGCTCCTCCTCTCCTCTCTCCATCACATAACTGCAAGAACGTGTGACATCGGATCACATTAGGATTGGGAAATCATTCAGACACTTGCATGAAACAATCATCCACAGGCAGCAAAATAACTCACCCCCAGCTCCTAATCACCCCCAGCTTCTGCCATGCACCTACCTGTACACCCTTGGCTTGGCATGATCCAAAAATAATCCGAAATCTCACGCATTGCCATAAATCAGACATTGACCTTGCTGCTCTGAGACGTGGAACCGCGTTTGTGTGATCTGTATTATTAATTAGGATGGGATTACATTCCATCGCTGGTCGTCTCATGCCCCCTGCTGGGCAAATTGTAGAATACCGACCCTAGTTATGTTCTGAGATGTCATCTTTATGTAGCTCAGCATCTACATCTACCGTCTACAGAGAGTCACTTCATGGGTGCCACACTTTACACAGATCATTAGTTTCAATAAACTGTGATCACAGGTTCTGTGTATTCGCTTGGACTGTTATAACAGAACACTTTGTTAAAATGGGACGGTCTTTTTTTTTTCTTTTTTTTTTTTAACAATAGGCTTAATTCTAATTATTATTATTATTATTATTATTATTATTATTATTATAATGCAGGTTTTTTTTATTATTATTATAATACAGGATTTATATTATTATTATTATTTTTATTATTATTATTATAATACAGGATTTAAATTATTATTATTATAATACAGGATTTAAATTATTATTATTATTATAATACAGGATTTAAATTATTATAATTATTATTATTATTATTATTATTATAATGCAGGTTTTTAACAATAGGCTTAATTCTAATTATTATTATTATTATTATTATTATTATTATTATTATTATAATGCAGTTTTTTTTTATTATTATTATAATACAGGATTTATATTATTATTATTATTATTATTATTATTATACAGGATTTATATTATAGCAAAACAGTGTATTCCCAAGTCCTATAATACACTCCTCAGCGCCAAACAGACAATACCCTTTAAGGAACAATAGAGCACAATATATACCTCTGAAGCGAGATATATGAATATATATATATATATAAAAGCAGCTGTTAAAAAATGTGTCAAAAATAACAAAAAAGCATTCAAAGTCCAAAATGAGTCATTAAGTAATAAATGCAGAACAGCGCTAAAAATGGATATAGGTGTCCAACTCCACCCTACAGTAGGCAAAAAGATGGAAAATCTTGATGTTAGAAAACATCCACAGTCTGTGCGTTATCCAAAAGTAGTGTCAGATAGGGAAAAGGAAGCGTGCACCAGCCTGCCCACTCTCAATCCACCACGTGTTGGAATCAAAATCCCCGCAGGGGTTCAAACTCACCAGACATACAGTATTATCAGGAACTTCATATAAGATTAGTAGGTCACTGATCGGATTTCCATCTAATGGGGATCACTTGAAAGGAATCAGCCTCAAATGGGTGAGATAATAAACAAAAAAAAGAGGAAGCAAACATAGTGTAACTCAATTTATTGACAAAACCCCTTCCAGCAAGTATCCCAAGAGTCCTACGTACAAAAAATCAGTTGCAATGAACAATGTAAACATCACATCACCAGTCACTGATGTAAAGGATAGCGTCCTCAACGCGATCACCGTGAGGTCACCCGGCGGATTGTCCCTTCCTGGTTCCTTCAGTGTGGCGTGGATGTCATAACAGGCGCAGCATGCAGCTATCACTCTGACTAGTTTCGTCAGTAAATGACTTCAACGGAGGATTTATATTATTATTATTATTATTATTATATTACAGGATTTATATTATTATTATTATTATACAGGATTTAAATTATTATTATAATACAGGATTGATATTCTTCTTCTTCTTCTTCTTCTTCTTCTTCTTCTTCTTCTTCTTCTTCTTCTTCTTATAATACAGGATTTATATAGCATCAACAGTTTGTGCAGTGCTTTACAAAATGAAAGCAGACAGTACAGTTACAATACAATTCAATACAAGAGGAATCCATGGCTCCCAACTGTCCCTGATTTGGGAATAAGTCCCTTATTCCTCCTAATTTGCCCATCATTTTTGGTCTGGTCTACACTATATTACTAAAAGTATTGGGACGCCTGCCTTTAAACACACATGAACTTTAATGGCATCCCAGTCTTATGGCCCACACACACGATCCGAATATCGTACGACAGATAGTACGACTTTTTTACTTACTAGTCGCAAGAAGGAATTGAATAGGTTACTAAAGTCACGAAAATTCTCGCACGACAGAAAAAAAAATGTGGAAGTGATGTCATGTGTTGTAATGTATTTGTATTGTATTTTCAGACGACAACTGTACTGACTAAACGAAAATCATACGATCTGGTATCGTATGAGGAACATTTTCGTTCTTGTCCGATCGAATAACATTGGATGAACTGTCATGATCGGCTCTCAAAAGTAGTGTACACATGATCAGAAAATTGTACGATTCTTCCTCGGACGACAGTTTTCATCTGATATTCCGATCGTGTATACGGGCCATTAGTTCGTAGGGTTCAATATTGAGTTGGCCCACCCTTTGCAGATATAACAGCTTCAACTCTTCTGGGAAGGCAGTCCACAAGGTTTAGGAGTGTGTCTGTGGGAATGGTTGACCGTTCTTCCAGAAGAGCATTTGTGAGGTCAGGTACTAATGTGGACAAGAAGAGGAGATTATGATGTGGGGTTGTTTTTCAGGGGTTGGGCTTGGCCCCTTAGTTCCAGTGAAGGGAATTCTTAAGGCGTCAGAAAATCAAGACATTTTGGACAATTTTATGCTCTTAACTTTGTGGGAAAAGTTTGGGGCGGCCCCTTCCTTATCCAACATGACTGCTCACCAGTGCACAAAGCAAGGTCCATAAAGACATGGATGAGCAAGTTCCTGATCTCAACCCGATAGAACACCTTTGGGATTAGCATCGGTAGCAGTGATTTTAAAAGATGGGAAATATAGCACTCTTTGTTCAGGATATAGACACATCTCTCTCTTGAATATAGACATTAAGCTTTTTGCGAAAGTATTAGCGGAACGCCTGAAAAAAGTTATGCCCTCCTTGGTCCACCCGGACCAAGTGGGGTTTGTAACAAATAGGGAGGGCAAGGATAATGGCATAAGAGCACTCCTTCTCATACAAAAGATCAGGCAGGAGGGGTCCCCAGGTCTATTCCTGTCGGTAGATGCTGAAAAAGCATTCGACAGGGTAGACTGGGGACTCATGATGCAGACCCTAGCAGTGATGGGAATATTGGAAAGGTTAATCAGATGGATTGAATCACTTTACCACCAGCCCTCAGCAAAAAGATTAATGGATCTCTCTCGGACCCCTTTGTGATGAAAAATGGGACAAGACAGGGATGCCCCCTATCCCCTTTGCTCTTCATCTTGTCATTAGAACCATTGTTGGCGACGATACGCAGGGAATCCGAAATCAACGGGGTTAGGGTGGGGGAAGAGGAGCATAAATTATCGGCCTTTGCCGACGATATCCTGTTCTACATCACCAATCCAGTAAAAACTCTCCCGAAGCTACTAAAGATATTACAACAATATGGCACCATATCCAATTTTAAAATTAACGTTGCAAAATCAGAAATATTAAATATAAATCTTAATAAAACTGAAGAGGGACGGGTGAAAGAGATTTGTTCTTTCCCTTGGCGCAAAGAATTAAAATACTTAGGTATAAAATTGGCCAATACGGAGAGGAAGATGTATAAAATTAATTTTATTCCCCTGCTGAATGAGACCAAAAATGAATTTAAAGAAAACAATAAATAAACCCATTTCTTGGGTGGGTCGTATAAATATGTTGAAGATGATATATATCCCTAAAATACTGTATAAATTTCTCCTACTGCCAATAACTTTACCTCAACAATACTTGAGAACCTTAAACTCTTTACTATTGAATTATGTTTGGAAAAATAAAAAACATAGAATATCCCTTTCCTCAAACAAGGAAAGCAAGACGGGGGCCTAGCGGTTCCTGATATTAAAAACTACTATAGGGCAGCTGTTCTCTCCAGAGCAGTGGAATGGGCCAGAGACAGACACGGTAAAAGATGGGTGCGAATTGAAAAGCCACAAGCTATAACACAGTAAGATATTATGGACACCTACACAATTTAGAGTTTTGGAACACAATGTATATGATATGACAAGAGACACCTTGAAAATGTGGGATAGGGTTCAGACACTTCTTAAAGGAAAATTTAATTCTCCACTCATTAATTTAAAAGACAATGCATATTTCGCACCTGGGGACAAAAAAATAGGGGGGGAACTGGATTAGAAAGGAGACAGTTCTATTAGGTGGTATCATAAGGAACGGTGAATTAGAGACTTATGAAGAGTTGAATTCCAGACTAGATATCTGGAACCTCGATAGGTGGCACTATATCCAGCTGCGTCATTTTGTGCAACAACTCCCTCACCCTTTACGGTCGAACTCGGAGTTGACACCAATCGAAAAGTTATGTGCGGCAGAGAACACTAAGGGCACGGTTTCCAAATTATATAAGATATTAATTAAAATAGGAGCACGGGGGGAAGCACCGTTTGTAGAGAAATGGGAAAGGGAGTTGGGCACACTCAGGGGGGAAAACACGGTTAAAAAGATAATGAATCTGACCCACGCTTCTGCCATGGATGTAAGGACGGCCGAGACAAACTATAAGTGGATCTCAGGCTGGTACATCACACCAGATAAATCTAGTAAATACAAAATTGGACAAGCCCCCGAGTGTTGGCGGGGATGCCCTGATAGGGGCACGATGGCACACCTTTGGTGGACTTGTCCAAAAATTCAAAAATATTGGGATATTATTCTGTGTCAAGTAAAAGAAATTACGGGTAAGGAGATAAAGAAAGATCCTTGGGTAGTCCTTTTCCATGGCAGCTGCAAGGGCATTAAAAAGTACAAGCAGTCCTTACTACCCCATCTACTTAATGCAGCAAAAAGGCTCATACCAAAAAAATGGCATGAACCTGAAAGCCCCCAGATTTGGGAATGGGTCGATGCAGTAGAGGAAACCCATAGGATGGAAGAGCTGAAGGAGAATGTCTCAGAAAATAACAAGGACTCTGAGGCCAAATGGGATTAATGGAAGGAATATAAAAAATCATGGAGTTATGTTGAAAGACTGAGAATACCCGGGTGAGGTGAAGGGGGGGAGGGGAGAGAAAGGGAGAGGAGGACTTGTCTTAATGCAGCCCTTCTTTGCTCTTCTCTTTCGTTTTCATTCCCTCTTTTTCTCTTTCTTTTTCTTTTTTTTCCTGTCCCTTTTTCTTTCTCTTGGAAATTACGAGTCCATTTCATGGAATCAAACCTTTGGCTACCTGAGTTGAAGATCTAACCAGATGCATTATTAAAACGGATAGTAGGAGTCTTGGGGGCCACAAGGGGGAGGGAGGGGGGAGAAATTATGCGTGGGGGAAAATATTTTGACGGAAGGCTGAGAGGCAGTAAATAACAATTGTAATGTATTAAGTCCCCTTTCTATGGAAACAGTTTAAAAAAAAAAAAACATTTATGAGAATAAGCAAAGTATCACAGATGATTCAGAACCGCAAATAGAGACGTACGATACACAAAACTATGAGCGGGTCTCTAATGTTTTGCAAAATAGCTGATGTGATTTAAAAAAAAAAAAAAGAAAAAAAGAACACCTTTGGGATGAATTAGATCAGAGACTGCGAGCCAGGACTTCTTGTCCAACAACCGTGCCTGATCTCACAAATGCGCTTCTGGAAGAATGGTCAAACATTCTCATAGACACACTTCTGAACCATGTGGACAGCCTTCCCAGAAGCGTTAAAGCTGTAGAACCCTCAATATTGAACACTATGGACTAAAACTGGGATGCCATTAAAGTGGATGTAAATCCAAAAAAATTATTTATTTATTTTGATGTCACAATGTAGAGTATAAGATTTCCTATCATCTGTGCCCAGTCTTGCCACACAGAGTTAATCCAGCGCGGAGTAATCCTCTTTTATGTTCAGTGAAAATGAACAGCCTTCCAGACAAAACCCTGCCTAAATCAAAAAGTCCGAAATCTCTCTTCTTGCTTTGAGTGAGAGGTTATTTACAAATACAGCTAGGACATGTTTATCATATGTTATGTTTTGTTTATCATAACATGAGGTGATATAACATCATAACACATCCTAGTAATATACAATGAACTTTGGATCACCTCTTGTTATGATAAACATGTCCACGCTATATTTGTAAATAACCTGTTACTGAAAGCAAAAACAGAGAAACGGACTTAACCTAATTTGGCAAGTTTTTATCTGAAGTCCGGTTAATTTGCACTAGACTTTAAAAGAGGATTACTCAGTGCTGGATTAACTCTGTGTGGCAAGACTGGGCACAGATGATAGGAAATCTTATACTCTACATTGTGACATCAAAAAAATAAAAAAAAAAATTTGGGTTTACATCCACTTTAACCACTTAAGACCCGGACCAAAATGCAGGTAAAGGACCTTGTCCCTTTTTGCGATTCGGCACTGCTTCGTTTTAACTGACAATTGCGCGGTCGTGCGACGTGGCTCCCAAACATAATTGGCATCCTTTTTTTTCCACAAATAGAGCTTTCTTTTGGTGGTTTTTGATTACCTCTGCGGTATTTATTTTTTGCGCTATAAACAAAAATAGAGCGACAATTTAAAAAAAAAAACTTTTTTTTTTACTTTTTGTTCTAATAAATATTCCCCAATTTTTTTTAATGACTGCGACATTTAACCACTTAAGACCCGGACCAAAATGCAGGTAAAGGACCTTGCCCCTTTTTGCGATTCGGCACTGCTTCGTTTTAACTGACAATTGCGCGGTCGTGCGACGTGGCTCCCAAACAAAATTGGCGTCCTTTTTTCCCCACAAATAGAGCTTTCTTTTGGTGGTATTTGATCACCTCTGCGGTTTTTATTTTTTGCGCTATTAACAAAAATAGAGCGACAATTTAAAAAAAAATTCAATATTTTTTACCTTTTGCTATAATAAATGTCCCCCAAAAATATATAAAAAAACATTTTTTTTCCTCAGTTTAGGCCGATACGTATTCTTCTACGTATTTTTGGTAAAAAAAATCGCAATAAGCGTTTATCGGTTGGTTTTCGCAAAATTTATAGCGTTTACAAAATAAGGGATAGTTTTATTGCATTTTTATTAATTTTTTTTTTTACTACTAATAGCGGCGATCAGCGATTTTTTTCGTGACTGTGACAATATGGCGGACACTTCGGACAATTTTGACACATTTTTGGGACAATTGTCATTTTCACAGCAAAAAATGCATTTAAATTGCATTGTTTACTGTGGAAATGACAGTTGCAGTTTGGGAGTTAACCACAGGTGGCGCTGTAGGGGATGTGTGACCTAATGTGTGTGTTTACAACTGTAGGGGGGTGTGGCTGTAGGTGTGACATCATCGATCGCGTCCCCCTATTACAGGGATGACGCGATCGATGCTGCGGCCACAGAGAAGCACGGGGAAGCCGTGTGTACACACGGCTCTCCCCGTTCTTCCGCTCCAGGGACGGATCACCGCACTCCAGCGGCGATCGGGTCCGCGAATCCCGCGGTCCCGGTCCTGGAGCTTCGGACCGGGTCGCGGGCGCGCGCCCGCGACCCACGGCTGGGTACTAAAATCAACGTATATATACGTTGATGTGCCCAGCCGTGCCATTCTGCCGACGAAAATGTGCAGTAGGCGGTCCTTAAGTGGTTAATGTGCGTGTAAAGGCAGGTGTCCCAATACTTTTTGTACTACAGTGTATACAGTAGCGGCCAGTGCTTAATATATTGGGAGGGGGGGCAGCAAACTAACAACCCCCCCCCCCGCAGGAGGTGGTCAGGAATACAGCAATGTGACAATCGACCCCCCCCCCCCCCCTTGCGGGAGATGGATGTGATGGTGGCAATCAGGGCATTACCTTTGAAGAGCCAAGTCATTGATTCTCCTCCCGGGCGAACAGGAAGTTTGTCCTAAGACATGATTGGCCAGAGAGTCCTAAGAGTCCGGATGTTCCCCTGTTATGGCTTTTGTTTGCTTCGTTTCCTCAGCTCCCGAGCTGGATGCACTACACGGCCGCTATCCTGATATCCAGCGTTTGGCAATTAATTTCAGCCCATGGATACAACATTCATGCATCCACCCCTGAAGAAGCGAGCAGGGTCTCGCGAAACTAGTACGGCTTTATCGATGCTTGTTTTATGCCTGTACATGCTGGATATTACTTATGTCTGTATTATGTCTACATACTTCTGTTTATGTGTATGTACATTTTATTTGTTTATTGTATATGTACACCCACTGGCCCTGCAACTTTCAAGTTTTTTACTGTTGCTCATTGATGTCCAACAATTGTAATAAATCTTTATATATTTACTTGTATCTGTGCTGTGTACATTGGCTATTATGCCGGGTAACTCACATTCATTGTTGTTGCCACTTCGTTACATAACACTTTGAAAATAATAAATTGAATTTGTCTCATTGTTGGTTGTGAACATTGGCTAAACCTCTCTCACCTCATTCAAAGTCACAGGGCTGCCTCCTTTTGTCTTTTTATGTACTAATAGGGATGGAGGTGTTAGCAGGGTCACACCAGACCTTTATTTTCTTTTTCACAATTTGTAATGTGCACCAACCGGCCGCCACGCGCATATTGACTGATCTGTGGGATTGCCTACTAGGGGCGCTCGCGAGCATAGACTGATTTTAAATTTAGACGAGTGGTTCCATTCTTAGGCCTAGATGATTCTATTAATTCACACTTACCGTTGATTCTTGCAAGGGCCCTTGCGAATCAGACTGTGTCACTACTAATTGATTGTGTTGCGTTTAAACTATGCTGTCAATTTTCTTGAGTCTTCTATATAGTAAATTTACCCTTTTACTTTTAATCATATTCACTGTGTGGAGTATATTTCCTTTTTTTCTTCTCCTTTTCTCTGGAGGGACTGATCATGGAGCAGGTAATACTACTGTTATTTTATTACTGCATGTTTGTGCCTGCTATTGTGACTTCAGCCCAGCAGAGGTCACAATACCTTACCCACCAGTTTTCTGATGTGTCAAAGGAGGGTTCGAGCTAGTTGAATAGGGGTGAGCTGAGCCAAAAGAGAGTAGATCCCAAAACAATCAGCGGCTCCTTCGGGGGTGATCGCTACAAATAGTAGTGGTAAAATAAGCAACTGTGGGTTTAACCAATCTTTTTTTTGTAGAATTCTCCTTTAAGGGGGTGTGACGGGGTGTGTCCTATGCCTACATACTTTTGCTCATAGGTGTCCCTCATTCCCATCTCAGAAGTTGGGATATAAGGAAAGAAAAATGGACAGCCGCACTCCAATGGATGAAAAGACTTAAAAATAGTGCCTGTTTATTCCATTCAAAAAACGAAAACAGCAAAAACAGCAAACAGTGGGGTAACAAAAGCTGACGCGTTTCACATCGACAACCGATGCTTAGTCATAGCTAGAAAGTTGGGAGGTATGCTTACCCCTAGCTGGCTACTGTGTTTTTTCACCTATAGCAGCCCCCTTTCCCATAAGGCAAGCACGCCTACTGGTACTCTGTTGCTCCCAGGACTTATGAACAATGCTATAGTGATTGGCCACCATGCCAGGGCAGGCACTAATCGAACAAAGTAAACAGGTACTTGTGGTTGGCAGACAGGCAGTGTGGTTCAATCACCGTCCACATAAACGGCAGGCAGAGTTTAGAGAATAGTCAATATCTGATCTGAGGTTATACACAGGGAAATCCAATCTGGCAGAGCAGGGCAGACAAACAGGCAGCTTGATCAGGCATTACAATCTCTATCATAAGCATGAGACTGCTATACAGGGTATTGGCTAGCTTAAATCAGGTTAGGTCTCCACCCAGAGTTTGGCCACAATCAATCACCCTGCAGGTGGAAAGACAGACAAGGAGAATGCCACAACCAAAACCAGGAAAAGCTGGAATCAGCAGCTATGACAGAGCAAGAACACACATGCTCCTGACAATGGGTCACTATGGAAGCATCCAATTGGATGCTGCCACCCCATGTGACTCTGGCAGCCATCTTGGGCCAGGCGAAGCCTGTTTAAGGCTCTGGCTCCCAGGTTTGACACAGATTTGCATGTTGGTAGAGTAGGAACCAGGGGCGTACTGACAACTCATGGGGCCCCCGGGCAATAGAAGACTATGGGGTCCCTGGGCTTACAGATGGCCACCACGCCAGGAGGCAGTGCAGAGGCGGGGCAGCTAAAATCTCGGGATTTTCACATCAGAAGCATGTTTGTTTCAGACATATCAGGGACAGATGTAAAAAAAAAAAAGATTTTTACATACTATCCCTGGTTTTACTGAGCCTGGCAACCCTGATGGGGCCCCTTAGTGACATGGGGCCCTCGGGCAGTGCCCGAGTGACTCAATGGTCAGTCCACCCCTGGTAGGAACAGGTACCCCCTGGTAAGTACATTTGTAGTGGTAGGTAAAGGTTCCTGATGATGAAGGAAAGCATAGGACTTGCAACTTCTCTGGACATCTGCCTGTTGGGCACAAGATGGCCAGGCCTCATTCTTCTTCTTCTTTTCACTACAGAAGCTGACAGTTCGGCTGCACTCTGCTCTCTACATAGTGTTTAAACTGTGAGTGTTCCCGGTTGGGCTGCCTTCCCTCCTGGTTAGTGTAAACTGTTTCTGCATTATTTCAATACAAGTTCTTTCATTGCACTGGGAATGAGTGTGCTATTCTGCCGCACCGCTCTGGACCCCACCTACAAGTTGACAGTACAAGCGTGACAGTTATCATTGATTGTAACTATTTTTGGAAACAGTTAAATCGATTGGTTTAGTTCCAATTTAACATCATATATTTCTGCTGTAACTGTTATTTCCTGTTGCAGGTTAGTATTGAAGCCAGTCACAGCCAGACAACTAGGGGTAGATTCATGTAGAGCGGCGTATATTTATCGTATTTACGCTACGCTGGCACAACGTTAAGACGCAAGCATGCTATTCTCAAAGAATATGCGTTCAACGTTGCGCTGGCGTAGCGTATAGTTGTCGGCGTAGGCCGATGTATGTCAAAGTAGGTGGAAGTGGGCTGGAAGTGGGCGTGATATATTATAATGAAGCGTGACCACGTGCAAATGATGGGCTGAGCTTCAAAAAACGAACTGCGCATGCGTCGGCTCCTGGACGCATCCCAGTGCCCATGCTCAGAGTTACGTCGAAATAGCTGCCTAAAATACGCCTAAGACGTGAACGTAACCTATGGACAGCCCTATTCACGTAGTACTACGTAAATGGCGTACGCAACGTAAAATTTGACAGCGTCGTTCCCTGGCCCATACCTTTGCATTACCTGCGCCTCATATAACAGGGGTAACTTTATGACGGACGTACGCCTTACGTAAATGGCGTAGATTACAGTGATGGGCGCAAGTAGGTTCGTGAATCTGTGTATATTGCTCATTTACATATTCGATGCGTAAATCTATGGAAGCGCCCCTTGCGGCCAGCGTAAATATGCGCCCAAGATCCGACGGCGTGGGAGACTTACGTCGATCGGATTAAGCCAAAATTCAGGCGTATCTAATTTCAAGAATAAGGCACATAGATACGACGGCGCATCCGTGGACTTACGCGGCATGTCAGGAGATACTTCGGCGTAAGTCCTTTCTGAATCCGGGCCCTAGTATTCTGAGTTCAGTAGTGTTGGCCTTTATACTTTGCTAAATAAAAGATCGCTGTTTTTCCAAGATAGAATATGGATACAGATTTAAATATATTTTGCTATAGACTGGTGAAAAGATTTCAAAGGTCAGTTGGTTGTAACTGAAATTTCAGCTACTGTGTTGTATCTGGTTACAATGTAATCCCTTTTATGTACTTACAAGGTGGTTCTGATTTTTAAAGACTTTTTATTCTGAATAAAGTTCACAATCAGGAGCTGTAGATGAGCCAATATTTAGGCAGCTCCTGCACAGAAGGTGTGGCGGTGAGGAGGACAATTACTAGTGTTTTCAGCTGAACTGTTTAATTCCCAGACGACAACAGGCTTTATTTCTTGGCATTTTATGTTTTATATCAGTCTAACATCACTTGGATTTATTTTATACAAGTAAAATGTTCTTTAATTTAAACTTGGTTCCATTGTAGAGGAATTAATTACATTGAACCGTTCAGGTTACTGTTGACCGCACCTTGGCAATTAAACAATAGAGAAAAGTTTTAACGAGCCAATTCTATATGGTCTACTAATTTAAAGGGAGAATTTTAAAATATTCTGTTGATTCCTATGAGCTTATAAAGTTTACTTTTATATATATACTGTATATATATTTTAAAGTGAACTTTATTGTTATTATCATTGCTATTTCTTATTACTGAAAGTGGACTTTCACCCCCCTTTTCACTCTTTCAAAAATAATGCTCCTTCAACCCTTCTGCACAAACTTCACTGTAGATCCTTATGTTTCCTGTCACATCCTCCTCATGTGAGCTAAAGAGGCCGCTCTGAACAGTCTCAATGGCTGGCTATGAAATGTGCTGTTACTAGGCCAGAGGTCTGCAGTACCGCTCCCCGGCAGCTCAGTAATTTAGTAGCACATGTAGCTTGGTGGACTACTGTTTCCAGCAAGTCCGATACGCAAATCCTGTGCCCTCAGGCCGCATCAATTTCACACACTCCCCGCAGTCTCTCCTCTGGCCTTGCACCCAGCTCCCATGGCATGCCTTATCCAGAAATCCACTGTGATCTACTCACCGACCTTTTCCTGCCCCAAGTCCATGATGGAGAACTTTAACTGGACACATGTTCTGACAGCTTTTCCAGCCCCTCTGTTCCAGGACACTCCATCCATGACCGTGTAAGGATGTAACTCCCTACCAGCTTTCCCAGGCTCCTCCGTGATCATCACACCCCTCCCAGATGGTTATGGCCTCCTGCTGCTGCCTAATGCTCCAATCTCCATATCAACTCCCCCCCAGTGGGCTGAGACTTGAGCTAATATGGGAGGCCTGCCCCCTGCCAATTCCAAGTGGGGATTGGTCAGGGCTGCTCACATGAGCTCCCTGTCACTCCAGTCCTGTGCCCTGCCCCTCTTCCAGATCTCCCTGGAAGCAGGGGAGGTGCCCCAGAACTAAAGCAAAGTTGATCACACGCACTGCTACGCTAACCACTCCCTGCCCTCAGATCAAAACAAGCAGGCCTAGCCTGGAGCATAGACCTGCCTAAATTCACCTGCACTGACAGTTTCCCTTGCAAAAATCCTATTCTAGCACCTACCTAAAGTAGAGGGTGCTACATCAGGTTCCCTGCTAGCGCTCTGGGCTTGTTATGGGGGCACTTGTGCATGTTCACCCACATAGACACATAGAACAGGGCTCAGCCCCGCCCAGTGCTCCCTCCTCACTGGCTGTGATTAACAATGGCTCCCGCTACTTTGTCCGAGCCAATAAGGAGTGAGAGAGACAGGAGAGCAGCTGCTCTCAGGCACAACGCTGGATCAAGATCAGGCTCAGGTAAGTATTGGGGGGGGGGAGGGGTGCACTACACACAGAGGTAAAAAAAACTTCAGGCTTTAGAACCACTTAAATTTATTATAGAGAACTACCATTTTTTTTTTTTTTTTACATTAAAATACAATTTATTTTTAGTTTTTATTCTTTGATGCATCCCAGTGCTTTCAATCTACTGCGGCCTCTTTGTGACTACTATCTGTCTAGATATACTTGCTCCAGAAAATGCTGCACAACATTTGTCAGGGCAGGATTTTTTATAATAAACACTGCCTGTTGGCACTGCTTGTTCATTGCCACCATCTCTTGTTTTCTCCATTATGCAATCTTGTGACGTGATGACAACAAAGAACAATTGGGGCACAGCGACAGAGAATAGTCACCCTATACCAAGAAGTGCCTGTACAACAATGACCTCCGTGATAAGATCACCAGGTAATATTTTAATGGAAGGTTTACAAATATTTTCATGTTAAAGCTTATATGAGATTTTAGGGATTGGATTACACATACTTGTGTATGAAAATGTCATGCTGCCCTCAGACTAATTCGATTTTCTGCAGATTTTTGTCTTCAGATTTACCAAAACCATATAATATGAGGTCAAACCTTAAAGTTTCAATTTGTATGCAATTAGGCAGGCCCTTGCACTACATGGTTTTGGTAAATCTGAAGACAAAGATTTGCAGAAAATCTAATAGTGTGTATGGGGCTTAATCTAAACCCAGTGATCCAGGAGGCCATGCAGCAGGATTTTTTTTGCACACAGGTATTAGCATTTAGGACAGGTTTCCTTTAAGGGTACATTGGTACATATCAATGTTGTGTTAGTATGGTCAATGTAAGTAAAGACCACCATTGCACAGCTATGATCTCTGCAATGCCAACTTAAACAAGACAACATATTGGAAAATGTATTACTTGGACATCTCCTGATTTATCTTCACATCCATATCATCACAGGATCCAGCAGGCCTCCCAATCTTGATTACAGCCTAATTTATCATTGGACAGTCAATAATGACAGACTACAGCATAAATCCCCAATACCCAGATCATAAAGACAGACGTCTGGCATGAATTCTACAACACGTCTAATACTGCCATATAAGGAAGACAATAATGACCTACATTACAGAAGGCAGATGGGAGCTAAGTACAGCATTAGACACACAATGACACACTCCTCTGACCTGCCCCCTTCCTAGCCACCCAAGTGTGTATATTAGGAATGAGCCCAATGTAAGTTTGACTCGAACATCAGGGGCTCGTCATTCGCCAAATTTAGAACATTATGGGGCATTCGCAAGAAATTTGAGCGCCCACGGAACGCCCTATAATTAACTGCCAGAACCTCAATGCACAGCTGATTGGCCAAAGCATGCACCTAACCTGCATGCTTTAGCCAATCATAGCGTGCTCTGCTGTGAGAGCCATGATTGGCCAAAGGTCCATGCCCCACACTATGTAAGATTGCTAACAGAACGGCCGTACATAGTGTAATCAATGAGAGCAGCACAATGACATTTCTAAAGGAAGAAATGTCATTTAAATTTGCTTGCGGCTGTAATGTATTGTCGAATCTCGGCAATACAGATAACAATCATTGAAAAAACTGTGTGGTCCCTCCCCAGTACATTACCAGGCCCTTTATGTTTGGTATGTATATTAAGGGGAACCCTTAAGAAATGTCATTTTGCCGTGGTACTGGTGTGATCATGGGAAAGATGCGCTATTTTACAAGCGAACTAAGAAGACCCCCAGGCACAATATTTAAAGGAATATTTCGCTTTTATTGTTTCACTTTAAGGATTATTATCACTGCTCCTGAAAAAATTCAGTTTTTAAAACTTTTTTTTTTTTGCATTGAAACATGTCCCCTGGGACAGGACCCGGGTCCCCAAACACTTTTTATTGCAACAACTTGCATATAATCCTTTAAAATGATCACTTTTGATTTTTCAAGTTTGTGTCCCACAAATTTTTTGCCTGTTCACATGTTCTGCTGTGAACCGAACTGGGGGGGTGTTTGGCTCATCCCTAGGGTATATCAGTCATGGCCAACTCACCCAGACAACACTATTATATTGTCTACATCAGCGCTCAAAATTTCCACTCGCCTACTAGCATTTGGCGAGTGAATTTAGGCTGGGGGCGAGTGATGACAGGGCTGCATGACCAATCTCCCTCCAATCTGTGCCTACACTTAGAGTCCTGATGAGATTGGCGGCCGAAGAGGAAAGGTGCATGCTCGTGAAAAGTAGTCTAGTGAGCCGAGTACAGGCAGAGCAGTACACAGGAGCTCTCCTTACAATTCTCATTAAGCCATGGGACCTTCTCTCCTCACTGCCAGCCTGAATAAAAGGGGGAAGTGGGGACATGCAAGCGTGGAGCCGCACACACAGGCTCCTGATGATGAGATGAATAGGAGAGGGGGAGAGAGAGAGTTGCAGAGGAGACAGCAAGAGAATGGGGAAGAGACCCAGTTCTAGTGCCCTGTCCCTCTGGTCTGCCCCCAGTGCCCTGTCCCTCTGGTCTGCCCTCAGTGCCCTGTCCCTCTGGTCTGCCCCCAGTGCCCTGTCCCTCTTGTCTGCCACCAGTGCCCTGTCCTATTTTGTTAAAGTTGTTGTTGGTAATATTTAATTTTGTAACTTAATTCTGCATAAAACATTTAACAGTGTCATTCCATGAGATAATCTACGAGGGCGTGTTTACAGGTGCAATTAGGCGCAGGGCTGTGTATGAATTAGGTGGGGCAACTGGTGGCGAGTAACTCTTGAGGCCTGGCTAGTAGCTCAGGACTTGAAATTTTGAGCCCTGGTCTACATATTAGGAGCCATACCAACCTGGGCGAGTCCAAACATTTGCATTTTGGTGTTCATTTTTTAAATTAATCCAAAAATCTGTTTGTCTTATCTCTCTTATTTTTATTTTGTGTTCATATTACGCCGCTGTTGTTTAAAGTGAACACAGGTTTATTGTTGTAGTTGAGAAAGTATGCCAAATCTTCTGGGGCTGAAGTGGTTAAAAAGGGCATATAAAAAATATCCTAGAGCTGGGCTTTAAAGCCCTCCTTCCAATGCACACATAGTAACCTGCCCATGCTCACACACTGCTGTCCTAACCCTAAGCCCTGTGTTGGATGAATTACAAATTGTGCGAATGATCACATTATCATTTCAAATTGCAGCTTTTTGTTATCCATGTAATACTTCTTTCTTTCTAATTTGTTTATTCAAGCATTGCACTCAGCCCAGCACTCATGGGGAGCTCAGCGTACCAACATCTTATACCTGCAACTACTCGGCACTGTCATTAACTTAATATTATTATACAGTAAACACTGCCTCAAATGCATTATCTCACCATGAATCATTAAGTATTTAGACCATGTCTACGACATTACAGCACTGTAATTACATCAAATCTCGACAGATACAACAAAGCCCTTTAGTCATTAACTGTTAAGATAATTGTTCGTGAATCTTTTTAGATTTTCATTGTAAATGCTATTAAATTCCTGGAAGACAGAATAAAATGTGTATACACAGAAAATGTCTTTATATTTCTTTAATAAAAGTCAGCTAATTAGCTAATTAGTGCAAAGGGTAGTGGCATGCGGTCAACCATGGCAACCAATCACAAGAGAGCAAAGGGCTTGTTCACACAAAACGTTGGGGAGGTTGTGGTGGTAAAATGGTTGAGCCTTGTTATTACCACCCTCCAGCCTCTACACCCTTTAGCTGCCTCAAGTGAAAGGGGCCGCTCTGCAACCGAATACACTACAAAAGTGGAAATACGCCAAATTTACTAAAACTGATGCACACAGAATTTGGTGCAGGTGTGCATAATAACCAATTAGTTTCTAGATTTTAATTCATTAACCACTTCCCGCCTGGCCTATAGCAGTTATCCTGACTGGGCGCCATATGACGTCCAGCAGGATAACAGCCGGCGTGCGTCCATGGGGGCACACATCGTCGCGATCGTTGTTGCGCGTATCAGTCTGACACACTGCAACTCCGATCTAGGTAAAGCCATGTGGGAGCCGCAGAAATGTGGAAGAAGGTGCTCTGGTCAGATAAGACTAAAATTTAACTTGGGGGGTTATTTACAAAAGGCAAATGCACTTTGCACTTCAAGTGCAAACTACAAGTGCAAAGTGCACTTGGAAGTGCAGTCGCTGTAAATCTGAGGGGTAGATCTGAAATAAGGGGAAGCTCTGCTGATTTTATCATCCAATCATTTAAGCTAAAATGCTGTTTTTTATTTTTCTTGCATGTCCCACTCGGATCGACATTGACTGCACTTCCAAGTGCACTTGCAGTGCAATTTCAAGTGCACTTTGCACTTGTACAGTAGTTTGCACTTGTAGTGCAAAGTGGATTTGCCTTTAGTAAAAAAAAAAAAATATGTGTGACAGAAAACTAACACTGCACATCACCCTAAACACACCATCCCCACCGTGAAACATGGTGGTGGGTGGGAGCATCATGTTGTGGGGATACTTTTCTTCAGCAGGGAAGCTGGTCAGAGTTGATGGGAAGATAAATGGAGAAAAAGCAGGGAAATCTTACAAGAAAACCTGTTAGCGTCTACAAAAGACTTGAGACTGGGGCAGAGGTTAATCTTCCAGCAAGACAACGACTCTAAACATAAAGCCAGAGCTACAATGGAATCATTTAGATCAAAGCATATTCATGTATTAGAATGGCCCAGTCAAAGTCCAGACCTAAATCCAATTGAGAATCTGTGGCAATACTTGAAAATTGCTGTTCAGATGCTTTCCATCCAATCGGACAGAGCTTGAGCTATTGTGCAAAGAAAAATGGACACGCATGTCACTCTCTAGATGTGCAAAGCTGGTAGAGACATCCCCAAAAAGACTTGCAGCTGAAATTGCAGGGAAAATGTTGAAACCCATTTACAGCCTAATTTTGCGCTTTACAGCTTTAGTAAATAAACCCCATTGTGTATAAAAGTGGGGTATGCCTGTGTCATTTTCCTTCCACTTCACAATTATGTGCCACTTTGTGTTGGTCTATCACATAAAATCCCAATAAAATACATTTACGTTTTTGGTTGTACCATGACAAAATGTGGACATTTTTAAGGGGTATGAATAATTTTTAAGGCACTGTAACCCTATGTAGTTTTTTTTTGTCATCTGTGTCCCATTGGGGAGATTTACCTTCACCTCCTGCCCCATAACCAGAAATGAAAGGAAATCCCTGGTGAGGGGATCCCTGGTTGTCTCCAGAACTAGTGGCCCCATTGGAAAATTCCACATCTTCTTCTGTTCTGGTGAACATTTTTGGTGAAGCTCTAACGAGCAGGGCTCCCTGATTCCTTCTGCATTAAACTGTATTGTAATTGTACCGTATGCCCTTATGTTGTAAAATGCTGTGTAAATTGTCAGAGCTATATAAATACTGTATAATAATAATAATAACGATCACTAGAACAAAAAGAGAGGGTGAATCTCCCTAATGGGCACACACAAAGCAATACAATCTTATAGGCTCCTTTTTACTTGCAGTTGAAGGTGCGGGGAGGTAAAAACAGACAGTTGAGCTGTGTTTTTACCAGCTACCCTACCCTAAGCTGTAAAGGCAGCCCAATGGTGGTGTACTCATGCCATTGTTTGATGCTTCTCTTCATGACCACAGTAAAAATTAAGACCCTTGTGAATAGAGCAGCGCTGTAACCAACTTGCGATTGCATGTAATGCGTGTTATTGTAACATGGTACAACTTTATAGATCAGACCAGAATGAGGGACAAATGAGGAGGTTTACACATGTGGCAGTGCATTCTTCCTTCTGAAAAGCAGTCCACAGTGGATAAGTCACCTCCTGACCGTCTGTTTTAATCCTATACCTGCTGCTCCACCATGCCCGGACCATTTGGGTAGTCAAAGACCAGGCCACTTTTTGCAATTTGGCACTGCGTCGCTTTAACTGACAATTGCGTGGTCGTTCGACGTGGCTCCCAAACAAAATTGACGTCCTTTTTTTCCCCACAAATAGAGCTTTCTATTGGTGGTATTTGATCACATCTGTGGTTTATATTTTTTGCGCTATAAACCAAAATAGAGCGACTACTTTGGAAAAATTCTATATTTTTAACTTTTTGCTATAATAAATATCCCCAAAAAATATATATAAACATTTTTTTTCCTCAGTTTAGGCCGATACATATTCTTCTACATATTTTTGGTAAAAAAAAATCACAATAAGCGTTTATTGATTGGTTTGCGCAAAAGTTATAGCGTTTACAAAATAGGGGATAGTTTTATGGCATTTACATTTTTTTACTACTAATGGCGGCGATCAGTGATTTTTTTTCGTGATTGCGACATTATGGCAGACACATTGGACTCTTTTGACACATTTTTAGGACCATTTTCATTTTCACAGCGATCAGTGCTATAAAAATGCACTGTTACTGTGAAAAATGACACTGGCAGTGAAGGGGTTAACCACTAGGTGGTGCTGTAGGGGTTAAGTGTTCACTGCCTTGTGTTTCTAACTGTTGGGGGGATGGGCTCTCTGTCACATGACACTGATCTCCGCTCCGAGTACACGGAGCCGAGATCGATGTCATTCTCACTTGGCAGAGCAAGGAGATGCTTGTTCACACAAGCATCTCCCCGCTCTATACCTCCGTGAGACGATCGCGTCGATCGAGTCCGTGGGACCCACGGTCCAACTCACGGGGAAGGCAGCAGGGTCGCGTGCGTGCTGCCGGCACGCTTGTGACCACACGGCAGCCATTTAAAGGGCCACATACAGGTACGTGATAATGCCTGTCCGTAAAATTCTTCCGTTGTATATATGGCGCGGGCGGTCCTTAAAGCGGAGGTTCACTCTAAAACATTTTTCTAACATTACATTGTGCTCACTTGCAACATTGATAGTATGCGTTTTTTTTTTCATTGCTGTACATACCGTCGTATAGCTATCCCCCCCCCCCCCGGCTTCCGGGTAGTGTCTCCCGCGGGACTGGGCGTTCCTATGCAGCAGGTAAGTGATTGATGTGATGACAAAAACTACCCCCCATCGCATAAGGAGTGTCACGAGTTGCCGAAAGAAGCCGAACTGCGAGATGGCTCTATACGACGCCTGCGCACCGGCGTTCGGCTTTTTTCGGCAACCTGTCACGCTCCTTATGCGACAGGGGGTAGTTTTTGTCATCACGTCAATCACTTACCTGCTGCATAGGAACCAGTCCTGCGGGAGACACTACCCGGAAGCGGGGGGGGGGGTGAAATAGCTATACGACGGTATGTGCAGCAAATGTTGCAAGTGAGCACAATGTAGGGTTAGAAAAATGTTTTAGGGTGAACCTCCGCTTTAAGCGGTTAAGGGAGCGTGGTAGAGGGTGTGTCATATGCCTACAAAATCTTTCTAATAGGTGTCCCTTGTTCCCATCCTTAAACGTTGGGAGGTATGTGATTGAGCAAATAAAAATCATCAGCTAAACAGAGTGAACTTTAATGTCATTATTAGTGTTGCTCACGAATATTCGCATTGCGAATATTCGCTACGAATATTGCATATTCGAGTATTCGCGAATAACTCGAATATCGCGGCAAATATTCGCTATGGCGAATATTCGTATTTTTTCAAATTTATTTTTAAAACAGATCACATCCTAGTGATCTCCATCGACGTCTAAAAGCATTGCTGGTATGATTAGAGACCCTGGGCCGAGTAGCTGAGGCGATCCTTTTATGTTGCCGAAAATTCGCATTGCGACTTTTCGGCAACATAAAAGAATCGCATCAGCTACTCGGCCCTTCTTTTGCATCAGAGCCAATCAGAATAACTCGAATATTCGACAAACGGAATATTGCGCGATTATCTTCTCTGCCCTTCTTTTGCATCAGAGCCAATCAGAATAACTCGAATATTCGGCAAAAGGAATATTGCGCGATATTCCTTTTGCCGAATATTCGAGTTATTCTGATTGGCTCTGATGCAAAAGAAGGGCGGAGAAGATAATCGCGCAATAGGAATATTGCGCGATTATCTTCTCCGCCCTTCTTTTGCCCCCTTATTCTCCTTTCTTTTAAGTAGAGTTAGTGTAGAGTTAGTGTTTAGTGCATATTAGTTTAGTAATACAGGAAATGATCTCCGTTTATGAGAATTTCGCAATCATTTTCGCATTAGCGAAATTTCGCAAATTTTTTTTTGGATAAAATATCATGAATATTCGATATTAGCGAATATTCGCGAATATTCTTCTATATATTCGTGCAATATCGCGAAATCGAATATGGCGTATTCCGCTCAACACTAGTCATTATCATGCTTTGAAGACACACATTCCCAATAAGATAATTGTCCAAAATATTTAAATCACAAACAGTTCGGTCTGTGGACTCTCATAAATACTGCCATTCATGCTCCATGTAGGGTTTTGTGAATGCAAAGAGATCATACAATGAAGGATTTTTTTATTGAATTTCCATTTTGCTATTTGATTTTACATAACCTACGTCTTATTCATCTTTAAACAATAGAGAATACATTTTGTACACAATGAGTACGTTCCTGGGATGCCCACTTACATGATTTATTACCCACACAAACCTCAGAAGAAATTCATAGCATACCTTTGTGTTCTGTACCTTTGGAGAGATTCACGTATCAGATTCTTTACAAAGTATTATACTGCCCCTCAGTGGAGGAATTCCAAGAAGCACGCCATCTTCATACAATAGGAAACTATAATTAATGGGGCTTAGTTATTAAACATTTGATGGCAAATTTGCTGGCCTGGTTAAAAGCTGCTTTTACAGAAAATTGTAAATGTTACATTTACTGGTTGCTCCGTGAGATCCGCCTGGTGCAAATTTATCATATTACAAATAGAGTTGTATTGTGGGATGCCAGATAAATAACAGAAGGGTGCACCTTACCCTTTGAATTTGCCAATGACTTCTTTATACCTATGCCTTCTGGTCAGGGGCGGACTGACCATTGAGGCACTCAGGCACTGCCCGAGGGCCCCATGCCACTAGGGGGCCCCATCAGGGTTGCCAGGTTCAGTAAAAAAAGGGACAGTATGTAAAAATCTGTGTTTTTTTTTTTACATATGTCCCTGAAATGTCCCTTACCGACATGCATTTGATGTGAAAATCCAGAGATTTTAGCTGCCCCGCCTCTGCACTAGACATGTGCAATTTTTTTCGTTACGAATACGTTTTCCGTCATTATTCGTTATTTTCGTTGATTCGTTAACCTACGAATAAATGAATGGTTTAGCGCAAATAACGAATAACGATATTTCCAAAAATAACGAATATGGAAAACTACGAAGATACGAAACTACTAAATGTAAAAGAACAACACAACGAAAGAAAAAAGAAACGAAAACATAGAAATAACGAAAACACCGAACACAAAAAAAAAATCATAATTACGAAAAATAAACGAAAATGCAAACTTACTAATATTTGAAGAACGAAAAGAAAACAACCAAAATGCCGAACAAAGAATAAAAAACGAAAAGCAAAACTAATGAAAAATAAATTATGAATCTTCGGAAAACGGAAATTAAATAATGTAAATTCACTTTCATTAGTACTGTGACCAATAGCCACTCAGCGCTGTCCCTTCCCCTGAAGAGCTTCTTTCTTATGTGGCTCCTTGACCTTGTGTCTTTATCTGTGTTAGTCAATCGCAGTAAATTACGATGTTTTACAAAATTACGACGAGTAGTGTGTCGAATAAACATAAAATGTATTTTAACAGAATTACGAATGCAATAAAATCTACAAAAGAACGTTGTTATAATCAAATGAAATTAGACACGAAAATACGAATGATCATAAAGCAACGAAGATTTATTTCTTACGAAAATACAAACGCGGCATTATGGAAAATATAATGTAAATACGAATATCAAAACAACGAAAAATAAACCAACGTAAAAACGAATAAACGAATAAATTCATTGTAAAAATACGAACGAGGCAGAATACAACATTTAACGAAAATACTAATCTCGAATCAACGAAAAATAAACTAACATAAAAAAACGGAAACAGAAAAAAAAGTGTTACGAAAATACTAAAGAGTACGAATACGATAACTAACGTCTTACGAAATTACGACTCATTACGAATCACGATAAACGAACAGAAACGAAACAGAAATAAACGAAAATTTTTGTTGTGCACATGTCTACTCTGCACTGCCTCCTGGCATGGTGGCAATCTGTAAGCCCCGGGGCCCCATAATCTTCTATTGCCCGGGGGCCCCATGAGTTGTCAGTCCGCCCCTGCCTTTGGTGATCTATTTAGAGTGGAACTTTAGTTCATATGCATTTTTAAGTGATTTAGAAAACCTGATAAGGTCTGTTATTACTGTTAAAATAACTACTTCTTTCTTTAGCTATGGTCATCTCCACTTTTCTGCACATACAGAGTATAGCCCATATTCCGGGCACTGCATATTACACAAGCACAGGATTCATATGCACACTGGTGCACGATTTGATGTGTAGGGATGAATAAAGCACAATAAAGATGGCGTGCTTGTTGGAATTCTTGATCATAGCGCTGAACTCTATTAAAGTCTATGGGAGCAAAATCTTGCTATTTGTTTCTGGTCCTTGTCAAGGTTAGTTTGCAAGCTATGGGACATGGGTGGCTGGGTACTACCATGGGAGACATGTACCAATGCAAAAAAAAGAGGGCGTTTTATTACAGACACTTATATAGCACTGTCAATTTGTGCAACTCTTTACATATACATTGTACATTCACATCGGTCCCTGCCTTTAACTGCTTGCCGACCAGCCGCCGCAGTTATACAGCGGCAGGTCGGCTCTGCTGGGTGAGATCACATAAATCTCTCGTTACAGAAACGTTACAGAAACGGTAAACACACACCTCCCGGTCCTGTCAGGGGGAGAAATGCCTGACCGTCTGGTCATACAATCAGGGCCGTTTGAAGGAATTTGGGGGCCCCAAGCACCCCCCCCCCCCGCACGCAAAGCCTACGTTAGCGCAACACTAATTTTTTACACCGATGTTCTTACTCCCCCCTCCCTAGTCCCTATGTTTTTTTATTCTCACCTCCCCTTCTTCCCTGTAGGCTGCCGCTGTAGCGCGACCGAGCTCCTCTTCCTCCTGTCAGTCCGGTGTTCTAACATTATGGATCCCCAGTCCCCTATCAGATAGTACCCGGGCCGGGTACCGCGCGGTACAGGAGATTCAGTTTCCTGTGTTCCCGGCCGGACTGAAAGGAAGTGAGCACATCCTGTCAGTCCGGCCAGGAACAGGAAACTGAATTGCGGTACCCGACCTGACTGACAGGACTCCAGGAGGAAGGAAGAGGAGTTTGGCCACGCTACAGCCTGGGAAGGGGAGGTTGGGGGCCCCAGGCCAACTCAGGGCCCCAAGGAATTGTTTGTTTTGTCTGTCCTGTAGCGACGGGCCTGCATACAATGTATGAACAGCGATCTGTCATTTCCCCATGTCAGTCACACCCCCCCTTCAGTTAGAACACACCCAGGGAACATAATTAACCCCTTCCTCCCCCCTAGTGTTAACCCCTTTCCTGCCAGTGGCATTTTTATAGTAATCAATGCATTTTTCTAGCCCCGATCGCTATAAAAATGCCAGTGGTCCCAAAAATGTGTCAAAAGTGTCCGAAGTGTCCACCATAATGTTGCAGTACCGATAAAAAACCGCTGATCGCTGCCAATACTATTAAAAAAATAATAATATTAATAAAAATGCCATAAAACTATCCCCTATTTTGTAAACGCTAAAACTTTTGCGCAAACCAATCAATAAACGCTTATTGTGATTTTTTTTAACAAAAAATATGTAGAAGAATACGTATCAGCCTAAACTGAGGAAAACATTTTTTTTTTTTAAATATATTTATGGCGGATATTATAGCAAAAAGTTAAAAATATATATTTTTTTTAAAATTGTTGCTCTATTTTTGTTTATAGTGCAAAAACTAAAAAACGCAGAGGTGATCAAATACCACCAAAAGAAAGCTCTATTTGTGGGAGAAAAAGGACTTCAATTTTGTTTGTGAGTTTCATCTCATGACCACGCAATTGTCGTGTAAAGGTGACGCAGTGCCGAATTGCAAAAAGTGGCCCGGTCATTGACCAGCAATATTGTCCGGGGCTTGAGTGGTTAAGAAGCTTACAATCCAAGGTCCCCAACGCACATTCATACATACACATTATACACATACTAGGGCAAATTTACCTACCAGCATGTTTTTGGAGTGTGAGAGGAAACCCAAGCAGGGACAGGTTGAACATGCAAACTCCAAGCATGTAGTGCCATGGTTGGGATTCATACCAATGACCCTAGTGCTGCTAGATGGAAGTGCTAACCACTTAGCCACTGTACCATTTAATGGGGCTTAAAGGGGTTGTAAAGGTTGTAAAGGTCTTAGTGTCCGGTCAGTTAGGCAATGCTGGGCCCGAGGGGAGCACCGTTGTTGGGTTGTGCTTATTATTATACAAAACGTATATAGGGCCAACAGTTTACACAGTGCTTTGCAACGTTAGGGCAGACAGTACAGTTACAATACAATTCAATACAGGAGGAATGAGAGGGTCTTAATCATTAGAGCTTACAATCTAAGAGGGGGGGTCAAGTAATAAAAAAGTAATAACTGTGGGGGATGAGCTACCGTTGTTAGGTGGAGGCAGGATAGGCTTCTCTGAAGAGAAAAGTTTTCAGGAATCGCCTAAAAGTGGATAGAGTTGGAGATAGTCGCACAGATTGGTGTAGGGAATTTCAAAGGATGGGAGAGGCTCAGGAGAGTCTGGAAGCAGCATTTATGATGGACTGAAGGGGGGATAACCTTTTTAAAGATAAGTCGATGGGAAGGGAGTTGCTGTAGTTCATTGGTTAGTAAGGGACATCTTTTGGAGGTTGAGGCAAAAAGCTTTGGAAAGTAATTGGATGTTGGGTCGAAAGGATAGTTCAGAGTCCAGGATTCCACGTATAGCATCCTTGCATGTGGGGATGGGTTGATGGTTGTGCCATTGCTCTTGACAGAGAAGTCAGGGAAAGAGACACATGTGTGCTTAGGATATAAGTTGTCCGGGAAAATGTTCACAATTCTCTTCTTTTTTACAGCTATTGCAAATGTTATTCTGTATTAGTCACCTTTATGTAAACTGTGGCTGATAAAGTATATATAGCATATCCAACAAAATAAATGGTTGATTGTGTGATTTTTCAGTATTAGGATAACTAGAGGATGTGTGCTCTGCATAAGCCATTAAAAACACTTTGGCAATAAAAAGTGAGGCCCGGAATAAAATAAAGAAGAGAATAGTGCAGGGCCGGGCATGACAGTGTGGAAGGGGAGACAACTAAATGGTTAATTTAAGTTGGTAACTGGGAAGGAACAGGAAGGGGCTGGATGGTTTTGGAAGAAAGTCTGAAGGGGGCGGAGGATTACTTAAGCAGAGGTGGGGACTTTCAGTCAGCAGAGGAAGGGACGGTGAGGAGGAAGAAGTTTCCCACCCTCCCTCCCTGTATTTTGTTTTGTTGTTTGTTTATGTGTCTGTTTTTTTATTTCAGGTTAATGGATGTTGGTCCGTCGTAGCAGTGATGGTAATGGTGGTGGTATTTGGTCTTTGATGGTGGCAGGAAACATACTAGTGAAAGTGTTGGGGGGCTCATTGGTGTATTCCAGGTGATGGGGGTTGTCTTCGAGCTAGTGGTACAGCTGGAGGCCTATCATGGGGAAAGGTCCCACAGTGTAGTGGTGGAAGAAGTTGGAAGTTCGTGGTGCCGTTAAAGACCAACAGACTGAGGGTGAAAGGTTGTCGTTACAGATGTTTATGTTTTAAAGAGGTTGAGTTATTTATATTTGTTAATAAAAGGCTGCTACGACCAGTTATACTCCAAATTCAGGTGTGGTCTTATTCATTTAGAACAGGGGATGGTGGAGTATGAGTCGTTGGGCAGTTCTTAGGAAGGTGTGGACATCTGAGCTACACTGGTCATGAATAGTGTTGAGCAGAATATGCCATATTCGAATTTGCGATATATCTCGAATATATAGTCGAATATTCGACATATATTCGCTAAATACGAATATTCGTGATATTTTTTGGAAATTAAATGATTGCGAATTTTCGCGAATTTTTGCGAATTGCGAATTGCGAATTGCGAATGCGAATATTCAAGAAATGCGGAATGGAGCACTCTGATTGGCTCAGAATATTCGTGATATATTACAATATAAAATAATTGCGAATATTCGAGAAATGCGGAATGGAGCACTCTGATTGGCTCAGAATATTCGTGATATATTACAATATAAAATAATTGCGAATATTCGAGAAATGCGGAATGGAGCACTCTGATTGGCTCAGAATATTCGTGATATATTACAATACAAAATAATTGCGAATATTCGAGAAATGCGGAAGGAGCACTCTGATTGGCTCAGAATATTCGTGATATATTACAATACACAATAATTGCGAATATTCGAGAAATGCGGAAGGAGCACTCTGATTGGCTCAGAATATTCGTGATATATTACAATACACAATAATTGCGAATATTCGAGAAATGCGGAAGGAGCACTCTGATTGGCTCAGAATATTCGTGATATATTACAATACACAAAAATTGCGAATATTCGGCAAATGCGGAAGGAGCACTCTGATTGGCTCAGAATATTCGTGATATATTACAATATAAAATAATTGCGAAATTTCGAGAAATGCGGAATGGAGCACTCTGATTGGCTCAGAATATTCGTGATATATTACAATATAAAATAATCGCGCGATATCGCTATTACCGAATAATCGCATTGCGATTTTTCGGCAATATAAAATGAGCGCTGCAGCTACTCGGCCCAAGGTCTCTAATCATACCAGCAATGCTTTTAGACGTCGATGGGGATCTCTAGGATGTGATCTGTTCTAAAAAAAAAATTAAAACATTCGAATATTCGAAATAGCGAATATTCGCCGCGATATTCGCGTTATTCGCGAATACTCGAATATGCAATATTCGTAGCGAATATTCGCAATGCGAATATTCGTGAGCAACACTAGTCATGAAATTAAAGGAACAGATGAGGTGAAATGCCACTAGGGCTGTTAATTAAATATATGCTAATTTCTACCCTTGTCTTTCACTGATCATTCTATTGTAAGGGCTCTTTCACTGGGACAGACACCGCCAGCAGATTCACCTGGGATCTATCCACTGATCCCTACTGAGGAGGTGGAATACACATCTGTGTCTGCTTTGCTTATGCAGAGTGGACACGGGGATAGCCTGTTCTCCTCTCTGGGCGGTCGGATGGAAATTGGCCACCTACCCATTGGATCCGCTGCAGGCAAGGACTCTGCATTTGCAACGTACATTTGGGGTTTTGGTAAGTTAAAACTGACAACTGCTGCAGATCGCAAGTGTGGAAAACGCACACGGAAAGTGGTTTTCCTGCATCGCATTATTATCAAAATCTTTCAGACACAGAAGAAAAGAGATACAAATAAGTGACAGTGAAAATCAGGATTTAATATACATTTTTTACCATTAAAAACATGTTTACATACTCCACCTCAAAATAATGTTTTCGGTTTAGTAAGAAAGAGTTTATTCCTCTGATGTCACTAAATAATAACTCAAGCCTGGTACTGCAGGAACTGGCCTACAGTACTTTAGGTACTTGTGTACTGCTATCTGCGGTCTTTCTGGAAAACTAGCATTTGATCAGCGCTTGCAGCCAATGGCTGCAAGTGCTCATCTGTTTATTTTGATAGGAGGGAGTCCTTGCTGTCAGAAGACAATGCAAAGAATACCCAATCACCTGCAAAGAAAAAAAAAAACAGCATTTTTGCTTGCACATGATTGGATGATGGAAGTCAGCAGAGCTTCTGCTCATTTACTAAGCTCTGGAGCAACTGCACTTTCAGAGTGCAAATAAAGTGCACAGTCTATTTGCCTTAGTAAATCAACCCTAATAACTCAGCAGGGTAAATCCCTGCATCACCCATCGTTGTGTTGATGCAGGGATCTTTTTTTTTTCTGTTAAACTTGCTGGTTGAATGAAAAGAAACTGAACGTGTATACCCAGTTTAATGTATGGGCATCTATAAACGCTTAAGCCCCGTACACACTATCAGTTTTCCTGCAGGTTTTTCTCTTCAGGTTTACCAAAACCATGTAGTGCAAGGGCCTGCCTGATTGCATACAAATTGAAACTCTTATGCCGAGAAAAATGATGAACAAAGCGCGGTGATGTACAACACGTACGACGGCACTCTAAAGGGGAAGTTCTATTCGCCTTTGGACTGCTTTTAGCTGATTCCTTGTTAGTTAAAGGCGATTCACGCTTTTCTGTTTGTTACAGCGTGATGAATGTGCTTACTCCATTATGAATGGTAGTTTTACCAGAACGAGCGCTTCCATCTCATAACTTGCTTCTGAACATGCGTGGGTATAAAACGTAGTTTTAGTCCACACACGATCATTTTTTACAACCCGAAAAACTACATTTTTTAAAACGACGTGAAAAAATGCAGCATGTTCGAATTTTTTTTTTGGTCGTTTTTCAAAAGATGAATAACGATGTGAAGCCCACACACGATCATTTTAAATTATGTTTTTAAAAACGTCCTTTTTTTTCATGCTGAAAAATGATCATCAAGGTTTGACCTCATATTAGATGGTTTTGGTAAACCTGAAGAAAAAAACCTGCAGGAAAACTGATAGGCCCGGATTCACAAAGCACTTATGCCGACATATCTCGAGATATGCCACGTAAGTGTAAATATGCGCCGTCGTATCTGTGCGCCGTGCCCATAGAACTAAGATACGCCTAAAAACTGACTTCATCCGACCGACATAACTTGCCTACGCCGGTGTATTGTGGGCGCATAGTTACGCTGGACGCATTTGGCACTCCCATTGATTTTCGATGCAAATATGCAAATGAGGGAGATACGCCAATTCACGAACGTACTTGCGCCCGGTGCATGTTTTAAGCGATTTGCGTAAGGGTTACGTCCGGCGTAAAGTTATTCCCCAAATTGGAGGCGCAACTCATGCAAAGGTATGGACCAGGGAACGAACGCCTTCTAATTTTACATAGTTTACGTTTTACGTGAATAGGGCTGGGCGTAGGTTACGTTCACGTCGTTGGCAGTGATTCAACGTATCTTAGCCAGTTGTTTCGACGTGATTGTGAGCATGCGCACTGGGATGCGTCCAAGGTATGACCCATGCGCAGTTCATTTTAAGTACTTGTCTGAAGCTCAGCCCATCATTTGCATGGGGTCACGCTTCATTTAAATGTATCACGCCCACTTCCAGTCCACTTCCACTTACGCTGCCTTACGCCTACGACTATACGCTACGCCGGCACAACGTTGGGAGCATTTGCTTTGTGAATTCCATGCCTGCCTCTCTGCGATGCGCCGGCGTAGCGTAAAAGAGATACGCTATGGCTGCATAAATATGCGCCGATGTATCTGAATCTACCCCATAGTGTGTATGGGGCTTTATACTCCAGTTATTCATTTGTCTTGGCTATTTTATTGTTAGAGCTATGGAAACTATATTATTTCAAAATTCTAAATGTGCAAATACATTGTAAATAAATAAAACCACACTAGTGTCATTTCATGCATTGCACAATACAAAACGGTTCCTTTTTTAATATAAATTGTTACCCTGTTTTTACCTCGAAAGACACATTTTCACTCATATCAGCCAAAAACTCTTGTGAATGTTTGAGAACAGCCATATGCAAGAATGATGTATTATTTTTCAGCATCTTTGTCATTTAATAGATATTAATGCAGAAAGATATGCTCTTCCTTGTATTGTTAATGTCATTATATTGCAGATCAATGAAAGATTTAATCAAAGGATGCTCTGACTTCCCTTCCATTCAGCGGTTGGGTGGGGCGATAGTTGTTCACCATCTTCAGAGGGACCTCACATGCCATACTGAAGAAGAGGTTCCGAAATTTCTCCATCTGTTATAGAAACATTACAAAGGAAAGCTCCAGTCAAACCTGAACATTTAGCATGCAGTTATAACATATAAAGCACAGCTCACAATTCTCTGATTACTCTGAACACCAAATCCTGAGCCTCTCTGATTCTATCAGACAGAGCTTTCCTGACCTTCCTGAGTCTCCCTGCAAAATCAATATGCGCAGACCTAATACAATTTGCGTAAAACAGTCACCCCCTATAAATACAGAAACGCATATAAGTACTCTTGTTTAGCCCATGATTTTGATAGTTCGTTTATGGTAATTCTCCCTTGCTCATCTTGCCATAATACAATTCCACCATCTTAACCTCCCTGGCGGTATGATCCTTTCAGATTTTAGGTGCTGAAAGCGGTACCATTATTTGCATGGAAATTTGGCGTTTTATACTGTAGGCTTATAATTCTTAGGAATAACTCAATTAAATCTGACCAAACAAGAGTCTAATAGGCATCCCGGGTATGAAATTTTTTTAAAAACAAAATTATAAATTATAATATAATAAATAATTATAAATAATTATAACAAATAATAATATAATTATAATAAAAATGATTCAATAATGTAATCAACTCAAAATCACTGAAATTTGCTCAGTTGCAGAATTGTCGCTGTCATTACTTTTTTTTTTTTATGACGAATTTCCCCACAAATCGCTATTGCTCAATTCTGCAAGTGATTCTAATTTATTATTGTTGTTTTATAGCTGCTCTAAAACCATTTTTGACATAACGGAACACTTTTGGTTGCTATGGACAATCTATAGTTTGCAGGCAGAAAGAACAGTTTTTATTATATAAAAGTACATGCAGGGCACAGGGCAGACCACTAGGGACAAGGGGTGTGTATTTTTTACATACAGTACTGTAATCTATAAGATTACAGTATACTGTATGTAATGTGTTTGTTTACCTTTTTGAATATGGCGCCGTTCTCCGCCCCTGTGCGTCGTAACGTCGCAGGGAACAGAGATCGGCGGCACACAGAGGCACTGTGTGAATCGAGCGAGCACCCGCTCGCTCACACAGCGCGGATGCATCGCTGGATCCAGGGACAAGGTAAGCAAACCAAGCCTGTGGATTCTGCGAGGCGAGCCCGAGTCTGACTCGGGGTTACTGATCGCAGCACAAAAATTTAACCCCGAGTCAGCCTCGGGAATACCGCCAGGGGGGTTAACCAGGGGGCAACATCGATTGGTTCCTACTGCATTCTCTGTGCCAGTCCACCGATGATGTCTGTGACAGATCGCATGCATGCATGGTATTTGATCTGGCGAAATCCAATTTCTCACAAATGTTATTGTTTACTCTTGAGATCTCTCTGGAAGACACTCATGACATAGCCTTCCCAGGAGCAGCAGTGAGGCCCTAGTTATGTCACCAGTAAGAAATTACTTTAGGATATTTTAAAAGAGTAGTAAAGGAAAAAATATTTTTTTGGGGCTAAAATTAATGTCTGCAAGGTAGACAGGCAGAATAGTGTAAAGATTCTGTTAAAAAATTAGTAAATACCTATTAAATTCCTTCATCTATATCACCTCCGGCGTTCTAGTTTCTGTTCTCTCATTCACTTCCTGGTTTGCAGCGCTCGTTCATGTAAGAACTACATTTCCCAGTATGCATTGTGGCACGCCCAGTAATTCACACCTCCTTGAAGTCTCTAACGCGTAGAGAGCTTCCTGCCATACAGATGTAGTTCCCAGGAGGGGGCGAGCACGTCACTGACCACCACAGTAAAGCCTCTCTTCACCGTGGTGAGTTACAATCAGACAAGCAGGAAGTGAACAGAACAGAGAAGAAATAGAGCAACTTCTGAGCAAAAACAAACAATGAGGAAGTGAAAAGAGGAATATCTGCAGGTAAAGGATGCTTATTATGAAAAAAAATTAAAATCCTTTACAACCCCTTTAAGGTCAGCATGCAAAGCTGCATGCACAAGGGAATTGTAATGTTGGGGGCAGGAGGTTCATTTTAAGTACATCATTTATCCCTAAGGAGAGAAACTGTTTATGATATCTATAATTTTGCCACTGCAGGCTTATGAAATCTTTACTTAGTTTGGAAATGGCATAGGACAGTGATGGCGAACCTTGGCACCGCAGATGTTTTGCAACTACATTTCCCATGATGCTCAACTACACTGCAGAGTGCATGAGCATTATGGGAAATATATTTACAAAACATCTGGGGTGCCAAGGTTCGCCATCACTGGCATAGGACAAGTCTTTCTTAATCTGGCTGAATGAAAATTACAGTTTATTATGACGGTCTTCAAAACCATGTTATGACTACGGGAAACATGTGATCTTCGCTGCTACTGCAGACAATGCAGTTTTAAGGGCTACAGCAGTCAATAGCCAGGGTGGAGGACTGTCACATGATAGCCTAAAAGTGGGGGGGGCGGAGCCGGCAGCCAGAGCTCATGGACGTGTGCTGAGAGAGCTCTGACACACCGGGTCACATAACGCGGCTCACAGCACATCAGGACACCACTAAAACACCTACAAGGTACAGCAGAAGTGGGGGCACACTGTGGACACAATGTCCAAAAGAAAGGAACGGGAAGGACCCCGAAAACTTACAGATTTCTTCCCTCCAGCCGGGAGCCGAGAAATCCAAGATGGCGCCGGCGCGAGGAGCCGCGCTCCGGATCCCACACATGCAGCTGCAGTTAATCCACTGCCATCCTCGGGTGAGTCGAATCCTAATGGATATCCCCCACCAGCATCCCCCTTTAGCAGCCCTGCCAAGCAAAAAAGGAGGGTTGGGGAGGCCCCGGGAGCCCAAGATGGCGCTGTCCATGAGGGAGAGGAGATGGAGGAAGCTTCTGCCTATGCCCAGCAGCTGGATGCGTTCCCCACATCAGGTCAGCCTATTATAGATACCACCATGAAGGAGATGCTGCAAACCCTGAGGGGAGCCCTGCAATGTGATATGGCAGTGTTCATGCAGTCTACTAAGCAGGAAGTTTCTGCAGTTAGCAACAGAGTGGGGTATGTGGAGCAGAAGATGGAGGAGTTTACCTTAGCACACAATGACCTTGTGGATGCTCACTTTGAAGTGGTAGAAGATATTACAGCTATGCGCCTCAAAATGGCAGATTTAGAGGACAGGGCAAGAAGGAACAACGTTAAGTTTAGGGGGGTCCCTGAGACTGTCAAACCCGCAGAACTTACACCTTATCTGCAAAAATTGATGATGACAGCCATTCCTACTTTGAGCCCAGCCGACATCATTATAGACAGGGCTCACAGACTGCCCAAACCTTCCTTCCTGCCTGAGCAAGTTCCTAGAGATGTGATAGCAAGAATCCACTTTTACCACATCAAGGACCAACTTATGCGATACTCCAGACAACACCCTGCTTTACCTGATCCCTTTGCTGGAATCGCACTATATGCTGACCTGTCACAAGCCACACTGGCAGCAAGGCACAAGCTAGTACCCATCACTAAAATTTTGAGAAATCACAAAATCCTCTACAAATGGGGCTTCCCAGCCAAACTGCTGGTGGAAGTGAACAATGAATCGCATTCAATCACATCACTGGATAAAGGTCTCAATCTCCTCAAGAAATGGCGTCTGATTCCTGCTGAAGGACTCCCGGCGGAACCTGAACCCTCACTCCAACATCGCAACTCCCAGCGGCAGAACAGAAGGAGCAAGTGATTTTTGTATGCAGATTTGATGCGACTCCTGCTGCTTTTCATTGAGGATTGCCTCCTTTGCTTCTCTTCAACTGACGTACTCTTCCCTTCCTACTAATCAACCTGGCCCACTTTTGATGTCTTTGATGAATATCCATTTGTCCTGAATGACACCCGGTGTTCGGCTGTTACTATTTTTCTTTGTTTTTTCCCCATGTTTGGTTACGGGATGCTTACCGTAACTTACTTGCCGCACATCAAGCGGCCTGATCAACTTGAACAGGTTTTTGGTTCAGAAGTTACATGGACTCTTGATCCTTGTCTTTTTGTGTTTTTTCGTTTATTTTTTGTTTTTCATCTCTACAAGCGTTACATACCTGAATTGAGCCTGTCATTGCGGAAAATTACCACTGGATGGCACTGCTGCCCAACTTACCAGAAGAATGACACTTAAAATATGGTCTAACAACGTGAGGGGGCTAAACAGCCCTTACAAGCGCAGGACCATGTGGAAATCAGCCATAGAAGCCAAATGTGACATTCTGTGCGTACAAGAAACTCATTTCTCCAACGTAAACCCGCCAAAATGTACGCATGTCAAATTTCCACATGTCTTCACTGCTATGAACAGCTCCAAGAAAAACGGGGTCTTGATCGCCTGTAAGGACTCATTAACATTTTCTCTTTTACAGGTCCATGCTGATCCCTGCGGCCGCTACCTCATACTGGTAGCGGACATTGACCATGTCACCTACACGCTGGTAAATGTGTATGCACCTAATGTTAGGCCCTTAAGGTTTATCAGGAAAGTCATCAAAAAAGCAAAGCAGTTGCAAAAAGGTGGTTTAATAATATGTGGTGACTTTAACATGGTACTGAACGAGGAGCTGGATGTCTCTTCGGTGGCCCTCAGGCGGAGACCCTCTCTAGGGGCACTGTGTCACGAGGAAAGGCTATTTGACCCCTGGCGGTGCCTGAGGACTACCGAGAGAGACTACACCTTCTACTCTAATGTCCATGATAGCTACTCGAGATTGGATTTCTTCCTGACCGACATGTACACACTACAAAAAATCCGAACTGCCGACATCCACAACATCACATGGTCGGACCACGCACCTGTGACTATTGAGGTTGTGGATTCTGGCAAAATATCCCACAGACCACTGTGGCGGAACAACACATTTCTCCTGTCCCGCCCCGAAATTAGGGACGAGATAGGCGAAAAAATAAAAGAATTCTTTCTCATCAATGACAACGGGGAATGTTCACCTATGACAACTTGGTGTACACACAAAGCTTTCACTAGGGGCGCCCTCATACAGGTTGCCTCTAGGGAAAAGAAAAAGAAACAACAACGAATGGCACAACTGCAGGAGTCCATAGCCGACCTAGAATCGCAACACAAAAATCCGCAAACCAGGACCGCTGACGTTCTTCAAAGCCTAAATGCCTGTCGTGAGGAATTGCGGCAGGCACTTAGGGTAGACTATGACACCTTCTTTAAGAGACTCAAAGTCTCTTACTACTCCCAGAACAACAAGGCGGGGAAAATGCTAGCTTCCCAGCTTAAAAAGAGACAGGCCCGCTCCAACCTTACTCACATTAAACACCACAAGCGTGACGTAACATACCACAATCCCAAAGATATCGCCAATGCCTTCAAAAATTATTATGAAGAACTATATAACCTGAACAAAGACCAAACTACACACCAACCGACAGATAAAGAAATTGAAGACTTTCTGCAGGGGGTGCATTTACCCTCTGTGGAGGGCCCTTCTCTACACAAGCTCAACTTGCCCATAACACTACAGGAAGTAGTGGATGTGATACATTCCCTACCCATGCACAAATCCCCAGGAGCGGACGGATTTTCCGCAGAGTACTACAAGGCATTCTCTGCTATACTCGCCCCCCGATTAGTAGAAATTTACAATGTCGCTGCCTCATCAGGGACCTTTCCCACCGAAATGCTCCAAGCTGTTATTGTCACCCTACCCAAACCTGGCAAAGACCCGTCGACCCCCCAAAACTTTAGGCCAATATCCCTCCTGAACTCCGACTTAAAAATATATGCTAAGGTCCTAGCCAATAGACTAATGAATGTTACTCCCTCCCTTATTGATCTTGACCAAGTTGGATTTGTGAAAGGCAGACAAGCACCGGATGGGACCAGACGGATGCTTGACCTCCTACGATTAGCAGAGGCCACACAAACTCCCAGCGCCTTCATAGCCCTTGACGCAGAAAAGGCCTTTGACAGAGTCCATTGGGGATACCTGTCAAGGACTTTACATAAGTTTGGAATCTCGGGTTTGATACACTCGGCAATCATGTCGCTGTACTCCACTCCCACAGCCAGGGTTTACTCATCTAACCTACTGTCTGACTCCTTCTCTCTCTCCAATGGCACTCGTCAAGGCTGCCCACTATCCCCAATCATCTTCTCGTTAGTGATAGAACCATTGGCAGAATACATTAGATCGAACAATAAAATAACGGGTATAGGAATTAACTCTGATATTCATAAAATTGGGCTTTTTGCGGATGACATAATTTTAACTGTCTCCAAACCGGTAGAATCCTTGCCAGCGATACAATCGATCTTACATAAATTTGGGCAAGTGTCCTTTTACAAAGTCAACGCAGTTAAATGTCACGCCTTGACACTGAATCTATCTGACAAAGAGAAAAATACTTTAATAACTAGCTTCCCCTGCAACTGGGACCCTCCCTCAATTACTTACTTGGGTGTACAATTAACGGCCTCCTCAAGCAAAATCTATGCAAGCAACTTTCCCCCCTCCTAAGCAAAGTGGAGGCGGAACTCACCCAGATTGGTGCACTAAACCTCTCCTGGCTGGGAAGGATAGCAGCGTTTCAAATGCAAGTACTCCCCAAACTACTGTACCACTTTAGAACGTTGCCCATCCCGATACCCCAAAAATTCTTTACACAACTAGAGAAATCACTTAGGAAATACATTTGGGGGCATAGAAAACCCAGGGTGGCATTAGCGCAACTTTACAAGCCCAAACACCTGGGAGGAGTTGGATTACCCAACGCCCAACTGTATTACAGAGCGGCAGTACTGGACCAAATGCGCTACTGGTTCTCTTGCCAATCTGACAATCGGTGGTCAGCAATAGAACATGCGGTCACTCCTGGTCACGATCTCCCTGCACTGGTGGTAGCCGCTAGTCTGCATCACAGCCCACTTACCCCGCCTTATCCGACTATACAAGCTGCCTTGAAGGCATGGTCAGCCCTTACTAATGTTCACTTCACTGACGTTCCCACCCAGACCTTGCAAATACCGCTAGCAACATATGAGTACCTCATTCCTGACTTCACGGTTACGGCATGGAAAAAGATAGGGGCACGCTACTCTACGCCCCCGCTGACTGAACAGACTACCGTAGACAGATATAGGACGTTCCAAATACAGCACTATACTAAAATCAATGGGAGGAGACCTATAGAAATTCCGCAGATCCTATGGGACTTTCTGAGGAGCAAAACCCTAAACATACGCAAGGGGATATCCATCTTTTATAAATATGCCTCTCCCCTATACGTTCAAAATAAAAGCCCAAACATGTTAAAATGGGAAAGGGAACTGCAGCTAGAATTCCCACTACATCAGTGGCACGCAGCAATCAAATATAATGGGAAGTCCTCAGCATGTGTGGAGCATTGGGATAATGCACAGAAATTGCTACATAGGTGGTACCTAACACCTGTCAGGTTAAATAAAATGGATAATTCTATAACACCACTTTGCTGGAGAAACTGTCAGTTAATGGGGAGCCTACTCCATATCTTTTGGAGCTGTAGAATCATTCAAAGGTTCTGGAAAAGAATACAGTCGATTATCTTTCATGTCACATCCATAAAATACGCCCTTAACCCTGCATTTACTTTGCTGAGTCTGGGAATAGAACACTTTCCACCATTAATGAGAAAGGTGGTCGTACACATATTGTTTGCGGCCCGTATTTCCATAGCAAAAGAATGGCGCACCCACCTAGCTCCAAGCATAACAGAAGTGATCTCTAGGGTGAACTCACAATACACTATGGAAAAAATGTTAGCTTACACTGAAAGAAGATCCCACACCTTCTATAAACACTGGGACATATGGAAAACATCTAAATATGCCCTCTCACACATGTAACTCTGATATATGTAAAATGTAGCTATTATGCCATCTAGTGGTAAATATAGGTATCTAGGTATGTTGTTATACGTTCAATTCAGATCATTGACGATCAATGTTAAAATGTTTCCTTCTTTCCTTTTTTCTTTCTTTCTTTCTTTTTTACCCAGTTCTTGTTTGAGTTTAAATGCATCTAGGTACGCTTATAAGTTTGTTGCGCACCATGGACCCTCGTTAAGGTCCTGGATAGGATACATATTGTTGAAACTGCACCTAGCCTGCTCACAGTAGTACCCGAAGGGGTGACAGGCCTAACCTCCTCCGGAGGTCAACCTATAGAGAATATATGTAACCCACGTTGTGCAATGTCTATATACCCCTGTAAGATGTACTATTTTATTTTATAACGCTTTATACAACTTGAAATCACCTTTTTGTACCAGCTCTGTATAATATGTTATTAATTTAATAAAAAATTTATGGTTAAAAAAAAAAAGATAGCCTAAAAGTGTGCTACTACTTTCTCGGATGGCAGCAGGGAACTGGACTATATATCGGCTAGGCCACAGTGTATATTTTAATGATGGGGAAAAGTTGTATTTTCACATATATTGCTATGGGTTTATGTTCTGGCAGCAGACCCACTGTCAGGACCAGGATCTAAACCCACAACCTCTGTTGCATCTAGCAGTAGCTCTTCTTTCTGAGCCACATGAGATGCTGGACAGCATCTTGTCTGATTCCTTGGATAATCTTGCCGTGTGCCTTGTTTCTGGTGACCTTGAAATCCTTCCCCTTCCCATAAACATCTAATGCCGCGTACACACAACCCTTTTTCATGTCATGGGAAAAAACAAAGTTTTTCTCGACGTGATTCCTCTCAAGCCTGCCTTGCATACACATGATCGTGATAAAAAATGCTCGAGCAAAGCGCAGTGACATACAACAAGTACGACGACACTATAAAGGGGAAGTTCCATTTGAATGGTGCCACCCTTTGGGCTTGATTATGCAAATTTCCCTTCACATAATTTGCTTCTGAGCATGCACGTTTTTTTCCCGTCGTTAAAGCCTATACACGACCATTTTTTCACGACCTGAAAAACGCTGAGAAAAAATAGAGCAGGTTCTAAATTTTTAATGCCAATTTTTTTGTCGAGAAAAATGCTCTGGAGCCTACACACAATCGTTTTTAATGACCAATTTAAAAAATCGTCATGAAAAACGGTCGTGTGTATGCGGCATTAGCCATGCCTTTGCATTTTCTGATTGCCAAACTATTGTGTTGTCTCCACCTGATATCTTTTTCCATTTGCAGACCTGCAGCTGTCCTTCTCTCCATTACCACTCATTGGTGACCGTTCGTTATCAACCTTTGACTTGTTCCTCGATTACACTTCCACTTGATCCCAACCTGCAACCACTTGTTACCAACCTTTGGCTTATTTACTGACTATTCTTCTGCTTGATCCCTCCCTGCTATATCTTCTACTGGACCCCGGCTTGCTCACCTTCTTGTGGAGGGTTTCTGAGGACCGAGACCTGGTACTAACTTGCAGCAAAGCCATCTCCACCTTCAGGAGTTCTGGTCAACACTGATTAGTGCTTAGACTCCGCACCTCGGATGAGTCTGGAGCATCCACCAGACCTGCTTGTGTACTTGTCCAGCTTGTTTGCGGGAGTCTCTCTCCTTCTGAGTGGATGTTCGGGAATGTCCCTCAGAAGGAGGGGGATCGCGCACGTTCCCGTGCAGTGGCGCAATCCCGATGCACTTGTATCATGCGGACACGGCACATCTCAGATCAGCAGTAGAGCTCTGTGATTGGCCCTTCTAATCACATGACGGCTGTGTCCAATCTCAGCCGTCATGTGGTGTAAACACAGAAGTTGCCGGTGAGGAGAGGAGAGGGATCGCTTTAGCCCAGCTGGTGATCAGTGAGTATGAGCTATTTTTTACAGCTTTTTACTCACTGATCACCAGTCTAGTGTCACACATAATGTAAAATACACACAGTAAACACACATGTCCCCCAAAACACATGTCCCCATACACACATGTCCCCATATACACATGTCCTCACACACATGTCCCCACATAGTAAAAACACCTGTTCCCCACATCTGTAACAGTAAAATCACATGTCCCAATGATCATTTGCACACATATGTCCGTGATCTCCTGCGCACATCTGTACATGATCATTTGTGTACATATGTCTGTGATCACACAAACCAATTATTATACACTTAACAGGATTTTTTTTTACCAAAAACATGTAGCAAAATACATTTTGGCTTAAATTCATGACAAATTTTGATTTTGAGTTATTGGATTTCTTTTAAAATAGAAAGAAGAAAATATATATTTTTTCCAAATTTCTGCTCTTTTTTCGCTTATATCGCAAAAAAAAAAAACAGAGTCATGAATAAATACCACCAAAAAAAGCTCTATTTGTGCAAACAAAATGATAAAAATTTCATTTGGGTACAGTGTATGCAAAAATGTATGGAGAAAAACCGGGATGGCCGCACTCCAAAAAAAATGGTTCCTTTTAATAAAACTGGTCACAACATGAACATATCACAGCAAAAAATCAGGAGAAAAGCTGATGCGTTTCACACTATCATATACAGTGCTTATTCATAGCTGGGTATAGTGTATAACCGCGCAATTGTCATTGAAAATGTGAGAGCGCTGAAAGCTGAAAATTGGTCTGGGATAGAAGGGGGCGAAAGTGCCCAGTATTGATGTGGTTAAAGGGGTGTTCCAGCCAATTTTTATGTTTATTAAAAGTCAGCAGCTACAAAAAGTGTAGCTGCTGGCTTTTAATAAATATACACTTACCTGCTCCAGCGTTCAGCGACGCACCGGCCGGAGTCCGCTCCTCTCCCCCCCTCCCCGGCCGGCATCTTCATTGTAACTGTGGGCACCCGGCCGTGACAGCTTTCGGCTTCACAGCAGGGCATTTACTGCGCATGCGCGATCGGCACTGCGCATGTGCGGCGCAGGCTGGCGCTGCGCCGTCCGATTGGACAGGCGATCGCCTAGGACCTGTGACGTGTCCTAGGCGATCGCCTACAGGGAGGGGGTGAAGATAGGCGATTAAGCTAATTGCCTAACCAGCCTCTCGGCGGAAGGAGGAAGTGGGACAGGAAGTCCCACTCCTCCTGAAGTCCCCACTCCCCCCCCCCCCAAAAAAAATTACATGCCAAATGTGGCATGTAAGGGGGTGAGGAGTGGGTTAAGCGGAAATTCCAATTTTGGGTGGAACTCCGCTTTAACTGCTATAGCTATTGGTCCCTGAGCCTGACTCCTGTCCTGCCGTGACACCCACCCAATCTATTCCACAGCCCTACCTCCAGGCCAACCTAAGGAATTTTACAATCAGCTAGTCGGTTCACACTGGGGCAAAACGACTTCCAGCGCGACTTTCAGAGGTGACTCCGACACGACTTGAGCATGAACCACAGGGCGATCTGGGGCGATTTACAACACGACTTGAAGTCTCTCTAGGACAGGAGACATTACAGTGGCCAATAAAACAACAATCAGCTCTGGGAGAGGGAGGGGGAGGGAGGGGTTTGCCTGAGAAATGTATGTTATCTTCCTGGAAAGTTGCTTCAATTAAGACAGTGGTCAGACTTGGAGGCGACTTCCATGGAAATCAATGGGTACAAATCGCCTACAAGTCGGATTGAAGTCGTATAGGAACCTTTTCAAAAGTCGGAGCGACATGAGTAGTGTGTATTAACACCGTTCCCATTCACTTACATTGTTTTTCTCTACAGCACGACTTGGGACGACTTGAGGCGACCTCAAGTCGGATCCCAAGTCGCCCCAGTGTGAACCGACTCTAAGGTAGACTGGCCTAGTTTCCTCAGCAGGTTTCCCCAGAGCCCACAACTCCCCTAATTCACATTTTGGGCAACACATTTCTTCTATTCACCACCTTCTCTGTTTTTTTAGCTCAGACTCTGTGAAACTAGACATAAAATAGTGTGCACCTGACTTGGGATCAACTCTTTGGTCCTATGAACTTTTGTGCAAAACACCAGTAAAACGGAAATGAGAAAAAACATTCATAGAGTATAACAAAACACAAGAAATGCAGCTTTATAGATGGAGTTTTCTGGCAGTATTTGTGCAAATAAATTCACAAAATAAGAATAACATTTTCCTATGGCTACTTTCTAATGATTAAGGGCCATCTAGGAAGCCTTGCATATCTGTAATTTATTATTACCCATAAAAGTATTTGAGTGAATCACTGCATGCTGCACACTCACAATTGGAATACCCAACCATAAATCAATAACTATACACACACAGATGCGCTTCCTTCAAATGTCATTTAAATAAATAACTGTGAATAGTGACCACAATACACTGATTGTGAATAAACATTAAATAAATATACACAAATGTGAAGCAGTTCAAATACTCAAACCATAATGTTATATATATATATATATATATATATATATATATATATATATATATATATATATATATATATATATATATATATATATATATATATATATATACTGTATATGCAAATGCATGTCAAACAAAGCACTGACCACAAAACACTCAATATGAATGAATATTAAATAAATATGTGCAAAAATGTGAAACAATAAAAATACTTGAACCATAATATCATATGTATGTGCAAACAAATGCATGTCAAAGATGAAATACAAAAAAGTAAAGTCCATGAGCTATATCCAGGTATTAAAGTGGTTGTAAAGTCAGAAGTCTTTTTTATCTTAAAGCGTAACTCCATTTTTAATGAGAAAAAAAATATTTCCTTCTAGGTGATCTATATACATTACAGGTATTTTAACAAATTTTTTCGAAGATTTCTCCTTTTTGTTAATTTGAAGAAATCCCTGTGTGTTTGTATCCATATGGGAAAGTGAGTCTATTGGGGAAGGTTTCATAATTATCAATCAGCTGTGCACCTGCAGGGCACTAATGAGGAAAGCTTTTGGGCCTGCTTCCCTAGCCGTGATTTCCTATTGGAAGTACTGTATCTCACCCAAAAATTTAATTTTTGTTGTAGGGGATACTTGAAATCTGACTGGTATCTTAGTACTTCTGGGAAAATTGGAGATCATCAATCATACACAAGCAGGAATTATGTTTCTGGGGGGGTGGTCAGTACACACTCTGGGCCAGATCCACGAAGCATTACGACGGTGTATCTCCAGATACGCCGCCATAATTTCAAATTTGCACTGGCGCATCTTTGTTTTGTATCCACAAAACAAGATACGCCGAAATTACGCTAAAATATGTCTATTATAAGTAATAAGTCTATTACGCCGTCGTATCTTAGTTGCATATTTACGCTGAACGCTAGGGGCGCTTCCGTTATTGTTCCACGTAAAATATGCAAATGAGCTAAATACGCCGATCCACGAACGTACGTACGCCCGGCGCAGTGTTTTTACGTCGTTTGCGTAAGCGTGGGTCCGACGTAAAGTTACCCCTGCTGTATAGAGGCGTACGTAATGTTAAGTATGGACGTCAGGCCCCCGTCAAATTTTCCGTCGTTTGTGTAAACCGTTCGCGAATAGGGATTTGCGTAAGTTGCGTTCACGTTGTTTTCATTGACTATTTTCGATGTGATTTCGCACTGGGATATCTCCATGGACGGCGCACGCGCCGTTCGAAAAAACTTCCTTAACGTGGGGTCAAGCTGATTTACATGAAATCACGCCCACAGCTTTCTGATTAGAATTGCGCAGCCTTACGCCACAACAATTACACTACGCCGCCGTAACTTACAGCGGAAATTGGTTGTGGATAAGGATACGCCGCTGTAACTTACAGCGGCGTAGTGTAACTTAGATAGGCTACGCCAGCGCCACTTCTTTGTGGATTTGGACCTCTGTGTACGGAACATGATACGTTGATGATTGAAAAGGAAAGGTAATTTTAAATAACATAGAATATGACTTGTGTCGCAATTGTATACGTAATATTATTTTTTCTTTATTTTCTATTTTTTCCCCCCACAAAAGTGGAGTTACCCTTTAATACATTCTATGCATTAAGATAAAAACCCTTCTGTGTGCAGCAGCCCCCCTCAGCACCCCCTAATACTTACCTGAGCCCATCTTGATCCAGCGATGATGCAGGGAGAGTCTCGGGCTGCCAGAGACTCTCCCCCCTCATTGGCTGAGTCATAAGTGCGGCGCCATTGTGTCCAGCTGCTGTCAATTAAAATCAGTGCGCCAATGAGGAGAGAAAGGGGGGGGGGGCTCTGTGTCTGAATAGATACACAGAGTGGCGGCTCAACTCAGCTCAACTCAGGTGCCCCTATAGCAGGCTGCTTGCCATGGTGGCACTTGGCAGGAGGGAGGGGCCAGGAGCGCTGGTGAGGGACCTGGGAAGAGGAAGATCAGGGCTGCTCTGTGCAAAACAACTTTAGAGAGCAGGTAAGTATAACATGTTTGTTATTTTTAAATAAAAATAACTGAGACTTTAGTATCACTTTAACCCAGGGGTGCCCAACCTTTTAAGGAGCGAGGGCCACTTTATCGACTTGGTAACCGGTCGCGGGCCACAATGAGCATCAGTGGCGTATGGTTTGTCAGCGCCCGGGGAAAGGCAAGTAATTTGCGCCCCCCTAACCTGTGGACTTTTAGCACCCCCCAAGTCCCTTCACTTCCTACAATAGTACAAACCAGCCTGATTCCCACACTAACCACTGCAATAATCTGCCTACCTGATTCCTACACTAACCTACCTGCTTCATATACTTGCCACTATTACACTGACCTACCTGTCCACTACACTACCTGATTCCTACACTGTCCACTACACTACAATGACCACCTTACTACACTACAATGACCACCTCACTACACTACAATGACCACCTCACTACACTACGCTGACCACCTCACTACACTACGCTGACCACCTCACTACACTGACTACCTCACTACACTGACTACCTCACTACACTACACTGACCACCTCACTACACTACACTGACCACCTCACTACACTACGCTGACCACCTCACTATACTACGCTGACCACCTCACTACACTGACCACCTCACTACACTACGCTGACCACCTTACTACACTACTCTGACCACCTCACTACACTACGCTGACCACCTCACTACACTACGCTGACCACCTCACTACACTACACAGTCCACCTCACTACACTGACCACCTCACTGCGCTGACTTCTACACTAATACTGACACCAGAAGTTTTTTTTTAAATGTATTTATCTTTGCCTGCTCCCTCTCTCCCCAGACCGTATCCACCCCCTCACCTGCAATTTGTATCTTCCATCAGTCCGGAGGTGAGGGGGAGCCTGGAGGAGGTGAAGGCAGCGATGTTCACAGGTGTGGAGGCGGGACTCCAGGAGCCAGCACGATCGCGGATAGGCCAGCCCCACCATGATCACTGATAGGCCAGCCCCATCGTGATCACTGATAGGCCAGCCCCGTCGCAATCACGGATAGGCCAGCCCCACCGCGATCATGGATAGGCCAGCCCGCCGCGATCACGGATAGGCCAGCCCTACGCACATGACCCCATTCACTAATGCTCGGAGATGGCGGGTCGGGAGCCCGCGATCTGGGCATGCCGACCCGCCATCTCAGAGCAAGACATGGCGGGCCACATGTGGCCCGCGGGCCAGCGGTTGGGCACCCATGCTTTTACCTCTTCCCTCCAGCATGGCGGGTTTTTATGGCCACAATGCGGCTCCTAATTGCCGGGAGGCCATCTATATACGGCCTCCAGGCCACTTTGGGGCGCGCCAGTGGCGCCGGCGGCGCAGGCACACGCCTGCCGCATCAGTCAGGTGCCGATGCCGGCACCCGCGATCGACGGTCACGGAGACAGGGACATGGAGCTCTGTGTGTAAACACAGAGCTCCACGTCCCGTCAGGGAGAGAAGACTGATGGTGTGTCCCTTGTACATATAGATCACTAATTAGGGAATACATTAACCCCTTCCTCGCCCCCTAGTGTTAACCTCTTCCCTGCCAGTCACATTTATACAGTAATTACTGCATATTTATATCATTGTTCGCTGAATAAATGCGAATGGTCCAAAAACGTGTCCAATGTGTCTGCCGCAATATCGCAGTCCTGACAAAAATCACAGATCGCCGCCATTACTAGTAAAAAAAAAAATACTGATAAAAAAAAATCATAATTCTATTCCCTATTTTGTAGACGCTATAACGTTTGCGCAAACCAATCAATATACGCTTATTGTAGAAGAATACGTATCGGACTAAACTTTTTTTTTTTATTGGATATTTATAATAGCAAAAGTAAAAAATTGTGTTTTTTTTCAAAATTTTTGCTCTTTTTTTGTTTATAGCGCAAAAAATTAAAAACCGCAGAGGTGTTCAAATACCACCAAAAGAAAGCTCTATTTGTGGGGAAAAAAGGACGTCAATTTTGTTCGGGAGCCACGGCGCACGACCGCGCAATTGTCATTCAAAGCGTGACAGTGCCGAAAGCTGAAATGTCACCTGGGCAGGAAGGGAGTATATGTGCCCAGTAAGCAAGTGGTTAGGATCCAGTGAGCAGGGAGTGCAAATCCAAGCTTCGGGACTCACAATAGTTCCTCCACCACACAAACACTCTGCCTCATACCAAAAGATGTTGATCTTAAGTTACGGAGATCAAAAAGCGCTGAATGTGTGTATGCCTTAAAGGGGTGTTCCAGCCAATTTTAATGTTTATTTAAAGTCAGCAGCTACATAAAGTGTAGCTTCTGGCTTTTAATAAACATACACTCGCCTGCTCCACGTTCCAGCGACGTGACGGCCGGGGCTCCGCTCCTCCCCCCCCTCCCCGGCCGGCGTCTTCATCCTAAGTGTGGGCACCCGGCCGTGAAGCCGACAGCATGCGCGAGCGGCGCTGTGCTTTCTGATTGGACAGGCGATCGCCTACAGGGAGGCGGAAGGAGGAAGTGGGACAGGAAGTCCCACTCCTACTGAAGCCCCCACAAATGTGGCATGTAAGGGGGCAAGGAGTGGATTAAGCGGAAGTTCCACTTTTGCGTAGAACTCCGCTTTAAGATCCTCTCCTGCAAGCCAATGGTCCTCTGCTGTTCCAACCAGCCAAACACTCAGGGGTTATTAAATCATGGTACCATGCACACATTTTCAAGCCAAAGGAGCCAACCAAGCACATACAAACACTGAGGCTCCGTACACACGTCCAAGCTTCTCAGCAGAATCCAGCGAGAAGCTCGCTGGGATCCATATTCTGCCGAGAATCTCGATCGTGTGTACGTTTTCGCCGAGAAAACTGTCGAGCAAGGTGTCGAGCCAAAATAGAGAGCAGGTTCTCTATTTCCTCGATGGGCCATTGGGACTAATGGCTCGACGCCTCTTTCGACAGCCTGGTTGACGAACTCGACAGCCGGCCGAGAACCTCGTTGGGCGGAACGATGAGTTTAGCCCGACGAGGTTCTCGTACGTGTGTACGCAGGCCTCACAGGGTGATAACTACAGAGCAGCAAAAGCAAGTCTATACTATCCAAGCACTATGCAAGTATAGCTGACATAACATCAGTGGCTAGGCCCTGCCCGACATGTTTCGCTGTCAACGAGCGTTCTCAAGGAAAATAGAGCTGTAATTCATTACCTGTTCTGGGCTGATTGTGACCGGTTCTCTCAGAAGCAACCAGGTGACACATTCCTCACATGGAGGAGTTGTGAAGGACCCTTGATATGTCCAGTACTCATGGCATGTGGGGAATAGAATGGAAGGGTCAAAGTCTGTGAAATGAGCCTTCTTCCCCTGAAAATCAAAGAAGACACAAGTAAAACTTTAACAGCAGCCTACACAATGCTAAGCACTTTAACTACTCTATAGTTATGTGTAAGTTAGGGGCCTGACACAACCCCCAACCCCATCTCCAACCATTATTCCTATTCAATGCATACTGCAGGGTCCTTCAGTATCAGATGACAGCGCCAATGCCATTTTTGTTGGTATGTCCTGCCTACTATCAATTTACAACAATGGCTGCGTCTATGTTACATCTGTTTACTGTAAATATGTTTTTCTTACCTTTGTCATAATACAGTCCAGTGCCTCTAAAATCAGTTTCAGTTGTGGTTTGGCTTTCCCTATCTGTTGATAAATACAAATACAACTTTAAAGGAATATGTCTAGAGATTAAGAAGGTCAGTAAAGAAAAATATTAGTAATGAGTAATGACAATGCTTAGTATTATTATTATCATGTTTATTTTTCTATCTAAAAATAGGCATGGTTGCTGATCTTGGACTATTCGAAAGTTGGCCACAGACATACTAATGCCACCTACATACGAATGGTTCACCCAATGAAAACGGACCGATGGATTTTTCATCAGATATCCAATGAAGCTGACTTTCATCAGTCTTGCCTACACACCATCAGTTAAAAATCCGATCGTGTCCAACGCGGTGATGTAAAACACAACGGCGTGCAGAGAAAAATGAAGTTCAATGCTTGCATGGATTTTTGACTGATGTATTTCTGTAGCTGACATGGGTAGTTTAATGCTTAAAGCGGAGTTCCACCCAAAAATGGAACTTCCGCTTATCCCACTCCTTACCCCCTTACATGCCACATTTGGCATATAATTTTTTTGGGGGGGGAGTGAGGGCTTCAGGAGGAGTGGGACTTCCTGTCCCACTTCCTGCTTCCGCCGAGGGGCTGTTTAGGCGATTAAGCTTAATCGCCTACACCAGCCCCTCCCTGTAGGCGATTGCATAGGACACATGACAGGTCCCATGCGATCGCCTGTACAATCAGCGACGAGCCGCGCCGCGTGCGCATGCGCAGTGCGGCTCGCGCATGCGCAGTGGGTGCCCGGCCGTGAAGCCGAAGGCTGTCACGGCTGGGTGCCCATAGTCGGGATGGAGATGCCGGCCGGGGAGGAGAGGAGAGGAGTGGAACGCAGGAGCAGGTAAGTGAGTGTTTATTAAAAGCCAGCAGCTACACTTTTTGTAGCTGCTGACTTTTCATAAACACATTTTTTGGCTGGAACACCACTTTAACAAAATGTACTTTAGTTGGCCAAAGAGAGAGCTGAATGAATTGCTTTCTTCCAAATTCCACTGGAACTCTTCAAGCTGGTCAGTCAGACCATGAATCCCGGCTGTCTTGAAGCCCCCGTTTCAGATACCCAAGAATTTTGTAATGAATTGTCGGATTTCTTCATCAATAAAATTGAGAGAATCCGGGAAAGCATTCAGCAGAACAGGGCCCTCCTCAACCCCCCCCCCCCCGTACAACCACACAACATCCATAGATACTCTCTACAACAAACAAAGTTCACTCTGGAACCCATCTCCATCGAGGCCACAGAAGATATCATCAGCGCGTTGCGCAATAGCACATCGCCTAATGATATTATCCCCACTAAACTGCTGAAGGAATGTGCCGATATCCTGGCACCTCCCATCACGCAGCTTATACACCAGTCATTTAAGGAAGGCATAGTGCCTTCCCTACTGAAATAGGGCACAATCCAGCCCATCTTGAAGAAACCCACCCTGGACCCCAAGACCCAACCCACTGCCGGCCCATAACAATGCTAAATGTGTTCTCCAAGGTAATGGAGAAAGTAGTGGTACAAAGCTGCAACAGCATCTAGATACCCATAATCTACTTGATCCATACCAATCGGGCTTCCGTACCAGGCACGGGACAGAAACAGCATTGCTTAAAATATGGGACGACGTTCTAGAGGCCGCAGACGAAGGGGAATCTTGTCTTCTGGTTCTGCTGGACCTAAGCGCAGCCTTTGACACGGTAGACCACAAACTTTTACTGACTCGGCTATCTGAGGTAGCCAGAGTCACAGAAGGTGATTTACCATGGTTTTCCTCTTTTTTGGAAAACCGATCACAAACAGTGAAATTGGGACCGTTCACTTCTGGAAAACGCACGGTGTCACGTGGAGTCCCCCCTGTCACCGGTGCTCTTCAACATCTATCTTCGCCCACTCTTTGAAATCATCAGTAGTCATCAACTACTCTATCACTCATATGCAGACGACACGCAATTGTATTTTCGCATCTGCAATAAAAAGGATCATCATCTCAGTTTAGAGAATTGTCTCTCTTTGATAGAAAACTGGATAACTAAGAGTTATCTCAAACTCAACAATTCAAAAACAGAACTTCTTCTGTTTCACGCCAGTCGCAAGAGGCGACTGGCAACAACCTAGACACCTCCGCCCATGTTTGGCCAGATCATCACCCCTAGCTCCAAAGTCAAATGCCTTGGGGTCATCTTTGACACCTACATGACAATGGATGCACAAATAGGGTCAGTAGTCAGCGGATCTCACCATCTGCTGCGCCTACTACACAGACTTATTCCATTTATTCCCAAAGAAGACATAGCGGTCGTGGTGGGAACAATTGTGAACTCCAGACTGGACTATGCAAATGCCCTTTACCTCGGTCTCCCCAAGTACCAAATCACTCGTCTGCAAACCGTTCAAAATACGGCCGCCAGACTGGTGACTGGGAAAAAACCCTGGGAATCCATCTCACCTTCACTGAGAGCCCTTCACTGGTTGCCAGTAAAAGACAGAATTGCTTTTAAAGCACTCTGTCTGATGCATAAGTGCATCCATGGGAATGCCCCGCGATATCTTTGCGAAAAAATAGAAGCCCACAATCCCAATCGCGTTCTGCGATCCACCGACCAAAATTTGGTCAAGGTACCCAAAGCCAGATACAAGTCCAAAGGAGAAAGAAGGTTTGCTTTCCAGGGTCCCAGACTATGGAACGCTTTACCAACCAGCATTCGGTTGGAGGAAAACCACCTGAGCTTCAGAAGAAAGATTAAAACTCTGCTCTTTTGATGTCAAGAGAGACAGAAACAACAAGCGCCCAGAGGCGATTCAGTTCGCATGTGTCGCGCTATATAAGTTTTTCATTCATTCATTCATTGTGAGGGCTCTCCTGAATGTGCCTCTAAATGCTTTTCTTCGAATAAACGAGTAAATACCTATGCTACTATAGAGGTGCATTTAGAGTCTTAAAAAAATGTCACACACTTATAAAAGCAGCATTTTTTACATCCTGTGTGTACGAAGACTTAAAGATGACTTTTTAACATGCTTTACATTCTTCTACAACTATGGCTAAGCAAATCTACCAGGGTTTATCCCCCCCCCCTCCCCCCTGAGTGTTTGCTTGAATCCTACTTGAAATCTGCAAACCCAAACTTAGCGGTGAATTGAAGGTTATGGGAGGCGAATCTTGTTAAAGCTGCAAGCTGCTATAAAAAAGGCATCTGAAGCTGGGCACTACCATGGGAGACAGGTACTAATGCATAAAAAGTTTAAAAAATACCACAAGGGGGTCTGAGCTGACAGTGCATGTTCGGCTGTGGAATTTACTTTTTTACGCTTAACTTGGTTTACAATGTATGACAGATCTCCAGCTGCTGTAATGTAAGTTGACAGCTGAAAATCCTGGGTGATGTTATTGACTAAATAGAAAATAAAAGTACCATACAACGGGGACTAGGTCTTTTCATGCAGCTTCAAGAGCAACATTGAAAATACACAAATTCTTTAACCACTTGTTCACCGCCCACCGTCAAATGACGGCGGGCGGAGGACTCCATTGTCCTGACATCACGTCATATGACGTGATGTTTTTTTAAAGCCGCGGTCGCGCGCACCCGCCGCTCTGCTGGGATCCCGGTGCGAGTGCCCGGCGGCAACGATCGCCGCCGGGCACACGCGATTGCCCAGTAACTGAGCGGGGACGTGGAGCTCTGTATGTAAACACAGAGCTCCACGTCCTGTCAGGGAGAGGAGACCGATGCTGTGTCCCTTGTACATAGGGACACAATCGGTCACCTCCCCCAGTCACCCCCCCTCCCCCTACAGTTAGAACACTCATAGGACACACATTTAACCCCTTCCCCGCCCCCTAGTGGTTAACCCCTTCACTGCCAGTCACATTTATACAGTAATCAATGCATATTTATAGCATTGTTCACTGTATAAATGTAAATGGTCCCAAAAATTTCAGAAAAGTGTCCGAAGTGTCCGCCATAACGTCGCAGTCCCAATAAATAAATAGCAGATCGCCGCCATTAATAGTAAAAAAAATAAAAATGCCATGAACTATCCCCTATTTTGTAAACACTATAAATTTTGCGCAAACCAATCGATAAACGCTTATTGCATTTTTTTTTACCAAAAATATGTAGAAGAATACGTATCGGACTAAACTGAGGAAAAAAATATTTTTTTAATATATTTTTTGGGTTATTTATTATAGCAAAAAGTAAAAAATATTGCATTTTTTTCAAAATTGACGCTCTATTTTTGTTTATAGCGCAAAAAATAAAAACCGCAGATGTGATCAAATACCACCACAAGAAAGCTCTATTTGTGGGAAAAAAAGGAAGCCAATTTTGTTTGGGAGCCACGTCGCACAACCGCGCAATTGTCAGTTAAAGCGACGCAGTGCCGGAAGCTTAAATTTTGTCTGGGCAGGAAGGGGGTGTAGGTGCACAGTAGGTAAGTGGTTAAACATGCTTGGGGATACCTTAAGGCTGTACCAGGTGTTATGTAATGGAATTTAAAGAAGTTTAGCAGAATAGATTGGTAATAAAAAATGATGCTCCACTTGGAACGACCCAAACTGGAAAAAAGACTGTAAAATACTGTAAAATAAAAATGGAAACAAAAGAAAGAAAAAACAGAAAATACCACTCCTCAAACAAAAGCCCATTTTGTTTTAAAGGAAGACTGCAAGAAAACAAGTAAACTATAAAAAAAAGTTGCATAAAAAAAGAAGAGAAAGGGTACACTGAACTTCAGGAAAATATTTTACAAAATCTTTAGTAATTTCATTAAGAATATTGATGAACTCATCACAAAATCCAAAGCCTCTAACATTAAAATATGACAACATTGTCTACAGCAGTGGTTCTCAACCCAGGTCCTCAAGTACCCCCAACAGCTGCTTTACCCACCTCCCACCCGGCCAATGTACATATATGGCCGGGTGGGTGCTTCCTCCACCTAAGTGGACGTTCAGGAAGCGGCGCGATCCTGATGTGCTCGTGTCACCTGGACGCGGCGCATCTCAGATCGGCAGAAGTGCTCTGTGATTGGCCCTCCTGATCACATGACGGCTGTGTCCAATCACAACTGTCATGTGATGTAAATAGAGAACCGGTTGCTGTCCGATTAGCTCTCCTCTCCTCACACGGAATTTACCAGTGAGGAGAGGAGAGCGGATCAGTATCAGTTTCAGTGAGTATGAGCTGTTTTTTACAGCTTTTTACACACTGATCACCAGCCCAGTGTCCCCACACATGTCCCCACACAATGTTAACACACAAAGTCCCCAAAATAGTTTCCCCAAAACACATGTCCCCACACAGTAAAAACACCTGTCCCCCACATATGTAACAGTAAAATCATATGTCCCAATGATCATCTGCACACATATGTCTGTGATCACCTGTACATGATCATCTGCGCACATCTGTACGTGATCACACAAATCAATTATTATACACTTAACAGGATTTTTTTTTTACCAAAGATATGTAGCAGAATACATTTTGGCTTAAATTCATGACAACATTTGATTTTATTGGATTTCTTTTAAAATAGAAAGAAGAAAATATTTTTTTTTTCCAAATTTCTGCTCTTTTTCCGCTTATATCGCAAAAAATAAAAAAACAGAGTCATGAATAAATACCAGAAAGTTCTATTTGTGTGAACAAAAAGATACAAAAAGATACAAATTTCATTTGGGTATATCGTTGCATGACCGCGCAATTTTCATAAAAAATGCTAGAGCCCTAAAAGCTGAAAATTGGTCTGGGAGGAAAGGGGATGAAATTAGCAGGTATTGAAGTGGTTAAATCAGGGCTCAAGTCCTGTGGGAACGCGTGGGAATGGAGTTCCTTTACTTTTTTCACAGCAGGAACTTAGTTCCCTTTGCAGGACTAGAGCAGCCGAGCCACCCGAGCCAATCCTTCACTAAGCGGGGATGCCCAGCTCGAGTCACTATCAGGGGCTGGCGAACCTTAGTAATCCTTTATGTTACTGGCCGCTTCCTGTATGTGGATTCATCGGGTAGTGTGCGGGTATTCCGTCACTTCCTCGATGCCGCAATGTCTCCTGGGAGCTTTTGTCATTGTTCCCAGGAGATTGCGGAGGTCTGCCACGAGTTATCGCAGGATTTAAAAAGAACTTGCGGGTAACTTGTGAATACCCGCACACTATCCGATGAATCTATATACAGGAAACGGCCAGTAACATAAAGATTTACTAATTTACAGTGGATCGAAAAAAAAGTAATTATGCATATGAGCTTATCATTTTATTTTTATTGGTGGAGGAGTGGATTTTGGGTGGGAGTTCCCACACTTTTTTCCCCAGGACTTGACCCCTGGGTTAAATCAATATCAATGACATGGTACTGGCAAGAGATATTTTATCTAAGGGAAGTTCCCAAAACATGGCATGGGGTACTTGAGGACTGAGGTTGAGAAACACTGGTCTACAGCATATTAAAGGAATAACCTGTTTATCCAAATCAGCCCTAAATAGTCCCTATATCATGGGTGACCGGGCATCAGGATAAAATCAATTCATGACCTAGCTAGATTAATAATATGATACAATCGGTCAAATGCAGGGATAGATTCGGTAACAAACATTATGTGAACTCTGGTGTTTTCCAGCAATTGAAAATCAAAGGAAAGGGGGAATAGTTAAAAACCTCTCTCCACAATAAAAAAAATGCCTAAACTCTCTATGCAGCCTGTAGGTAGTTCATGCAAATGTAACAATCAAACAGGTGTCCAGGTCAACATAGAGCAACAGATACATAAAATCTGTTTCCTTGGCACATTAAAGACCTCCTACTGCAGGTATTACAGCCATAAACAGATGCTCTGTTTAACAAGGAACAAAAGATACTTAGAATCTGTTTCCATTCCAGTTTAGTACTATCCACATTGTACAACTACCTTGGCACTGAAAAAACATAGTCAGTTACACAGATTGTGCAAATGTACCAATCCAGTAGACACTCCAGCAACAAAATACAGCAGGTACACAGATTCTCGGCTTCTGTATTAATTGATGCGGTGTGTGTCATAAGTTGCACATCTGTTCTCTTCTGCTAATTTCTGGAAATTAAGTACTACATAAAGATCAGCTTCTTTAATCACTTCTGGACCACTCCATAGCAAATTTACTGCTATAGGGTGGCCCTCCTGTGCAGAATTACGTATATATACAGTTGTGGACAAAAGTTTTGAAAAAGACACAAATATTAGTTTTCACAACGTTTGCTGCTAAACTGCTTTTAGATCTTTGTTTCAGTTGTTTCTGTGATGTAGTGAAATATAATTACACGCACTTCATACGTTTCAAAGGCTTTTATCGACAATTTCATGACATTTATGCAAAGAGTCAGTATTTGCAGTGTTGGCCCTTTTTTTTCAAGACCTCTGCATGCTCTCAATCAACTTCTGGGCCAATTCCTGACTGATAGCAACCCATTCTTTCATAATCACTTCTTGGAGTTTGTCAGAGTTAGTGGGTTTTTGTTTGTCCACCCGCCTCTTGAGGATTGACCACAAGTTCTCAATGGGATTAAGATCTGGGGAGTTTCTAGGCCATGGACCCAAAATGTCAACGTTTTGGTCCCCGAGCCACTTAGTTATCATTTTTGCCTCATGGCACGGTGCTCCATCGTGCTGGAAAATGCATTGTTCCTTACCAAACTGTTGTTGGATTGTTGGAAGAAGTTGCTGTTGGAGGGTGTTTTGGTACTATTCTTTATTCATGGCTGTGTTTTTGGGCAAAATTGTGATTGAGCCTACTCCCTTGGATGAGAAGCAACCCCACACATGAATGGTCTCAGCATGCTCTACTGTTGGCATGACACAGGACTGATGGTAGCGCTCACCTTTTCTTCTCCGGACAACCCTTTTTCCTGATGCCCCAAACAATCGGAAAGAGGCTTCATCGGAGAATATGACTTTGCCCCAGTCCTCAGCAGTCCATTCACCATATTTTCTGCAGAAGATCAATCTGTCCCTGATGTTTTTTTTGGAGAGAAGTGGCTTCTTTGCTGCCCTTCTTGACACCAGGCCATCTTCCAAAAGTCTTCGCCTCACTGTGCGTACAGATGCTCACACCTGCCTGCTGCCATTCCTGAGCAAGCTCTGCATTGGTGGCACTCCGATCCCACAGCTGAATCCTCTTTAGGAGACGGTCCTGGCGCTTGCTGGACTTTCTTGGGCACCCTGAAGCCTTTTTCACAAATGCAGTGGAATGGGATTAAATACATTTTCATGGCAAAGAGGAACTTTGCAATTAATTGCAATTCGTCTGATCACTCTTCATAACATTCTGGAGTATATGCAATTTCCCATCTCAAAAACGGAGGCAGCAGACTTTGTGAAAATTAGTATTTGTGTCATTCTCCAAACTTGCCCATGGCTGTATATATATATATATATATATATATATATATATATATATATATATATATATGTTATTCTGCACTTCTGCCTACAGGGGGCACACCGGTAGGCTGAAGCCAACCAGCAGGTGCCTGGCACTGGATGTCCACTGGCAGCTGCTGATCATCGGGCAGAGACTTACAAACGGAGCTCTGCCTATGTAAACAAGGCAGCTCTCCGTTCTGACACAGGGGGGAAGGGATGGATTTTGCGTCCCTGCAAAGTAGAGGGTAAAATCCATTACTTCCCTTAGTAAAAGCACATACAGCGCATAAACACTGGCTAGGCACACATTTAACCCTGTAATCACCCTAGATGTTTAAACCCTTCCCAGCCAGTGTCATTAGTACAGTGCCAGTGCATATTTTTAGCACTGATCTATGTATTAGTGTCACTGGTTCCCGCAAAGTGTCAAAAGGGTCAGTTAGTATCCAATATCGTAGCACCGTTATAAGTCGCTGATCACCGCAATTACTAGTGTAAAAAATAACATAAATTACATAAATATATACAGTACCATGGTTTGTAGACCCTATAACATGCATAAACCAGTCAATATAAGCTTACTGTAATTTTTTCATCAAAAACATGTACTGTAGCAGACTACATATTGGCCTAAATTTATGAAGAAGAATCCTCTCATGTGTGAGAGTACCTTGAAGCACCAGTCCATCCTAAGCCAGTATTTCAGATTCTGGAAGAATTTCATCCACTTATTGAGCTCTAATTCATCCACACCAGGAAGAAAGCCTTGCATTACGGTGTTGAGTTGCAGACAGAAGAACAGGAAGTGAGGATTTCTCAGAAGAAATAAGGACATTTAAAAGCAAAATTCAAGGATGAGGTAAGTGAAGGAGGACTGCACTAAGGTCAAGGAAGCTATTTAGGGAACAAAAAATTTCCTTTACAATCCCTTTAAGGTTTACATACACTATCATTTGCTTATGTGTTTTCTGAAACCCATAGATTTTTCTTAACAGCTGACAAAATTATACATTTAAAAAGTATCAATAAAAATATATATATATAGGTTAAAACAGTATATTTTATTACATTGAAAATGTAAAAACCAAAACTTTTTCAATGCAATAAAATATAATGTAATAAAATATACAGTTTTAACTTATCTTTTTGTTTTTGTATTTTTTGCTAAATTCACAAGCACCTTAAAGTGGATGTAAACTCCACATTTTTAATTATTTTTCGCTGTCACAATGTAGAGTATACGATTTCCTATCATCTGTACCCAGTCTTGCCACAAAGAGTTAATCCAGCTCTGAGCAATCCTGTTTTCTTTTTTCAGTGAGATAAACGGACAAACAGGAGAAAACTTATGTCCATTCTTGCTGTGAATGACAGGTTCTTTCTTATGCACTAGCATCAAAGTCAAAAGTCTTGGGGGTCATTTTCGACACCGGCATGACAATGGATGCACAAATAGGGTCAGTAGTCAGCGGATCCCACCATCTGCTGCGCCTACTACGTAGATTAGTTCCCTGTATCCCAAAAGAAGACATAGCAGTCTAATAGCAGTAACAATTATCAACTCCAGACTTGACAATGCAAATGCCCTCTATCTTGGACTTCCCAAATACCAAATCACTCGTCTGCAAGTCATTCAAAATACGGCCACTCGACTTGTGACTGGGAAAAATCATGGGAATCAATCTCACCTTTGCTGAGATCCCTTCACTGGTTGCCAGTAAAAGACAGAATCACTTTCAAGGCACTCTGCCTAACGCATAAGTGTGTTCAAGGAAATGTCCCCCAATATCAATGCGAAAAACTAAAATCTCACAACCCCAATCGCATTTTGCGATCCACCAACCAAAATCTACTCCAGATACCCAAAGCCAGATACAAGTCCAAAGGAGAACGAAGATTTGCAGTTCAAGTCCTAGACTGTGAAACGCTCTACCAACCAGCATCCGAACGGGGGCAAACTACTTGGCCATCAGAAGAAAGATCAAAACCCACCTCTCCTGAGGGCAAAAAGTTCACTCAGGGAATAGATACTAAGCGCCCAGAGGCGATTCAGTTTGCATGTGTTGCGCTACTGTATATACGTTTTTCACTCACTCACTCACTCACTAGCCTGGGAGGCATTATTTTTTCATTTCCACCCCCACTCCTTTTCTGAAGTTATGTGGTTACTTTTCTGGATTTTGATTGGATGTTAGTAATCATAGCAGAATTCAGTGTAACAAATACATATCAGATAATGCATGTTAACAAGGGGAGTGTAGACGTGGGTGGGGAGACTACTGACATCAGGACTCCACCCACCAAGCTCCAGACAACAGATCCACCCACAGAATCTGCAGTTTTTCAGTTCTTATAACAGATTTCTTTATCAATAAAATGAAAAACATTCAGGAAATAATTCAACTGCAAAAAAAAAAAAAATCCTAGTCAGTTAAGCAATAAGAGGAAAACAATACAAATATTCCACAACCGGCAAATTTCTCGCTGATCCCAATCACCATCGACATCACCAAAAACGTCATCAGAAGCCTCTGAGACAGCACATCACCAGGTAATATTATCTCCACAAAATTACTGAAAGAATGTACCGATAATTTGGCACCGACCATCACACATTTGGTAAATCAATCTTTCGAAGAAGGTATTGTTCCAATCTCCCTAAAGCAAGGGATAATCAAGCCCCTCCTAAAAATAAACAACCTCGACCCCAAAGACCCAAACCACCGTAGACCAATAACAAGCCTGAACATCTTCTCCAAAATCATGGAAAAAGTAGTAGTACAGCAGCTACAACTCCACTTGGGCAGCCACAAACTCCTCGACCCACTACAATCAGGCTTCCGCCCAGGCCATGGCACAGAAACGGCACTGCTTAAAATATGGGATGATGCCCTCGAAGCAGCAGTAGAAGTAGAATCATGCCTACTGGTACCTCTGGACCTAAGTGCAGCATTCGACACAGTAGATCATAAAACTCTACTCATTCGTCTCAAAGAAGTAGCTGGAGTTATAGATGCAGATCTACCATGGTTAGCTTCCTTCCTAGGAAATCGGTCCCAAACAGTAAAACTAGGATTTTTTACCTCGGAAACGTGCACCGTTTCCAGCGGAGTCCCTCAAGGATCACCCCTGTCACCTGTACTCTTCAACATCTACCTCCGGCCACTCCTCAAAATCATCAGTGAGCAAGAATTGTGCTACCACTCCTACGTGGACGACACTCAACTCTACTTTCGGATCACCAAAAAAAACGACCGATATCACGGATTAGAAAAATGCCTGGCATCGATCGACAAATGGATGACTGAGAGCTCCCTTAAACTCAACGGATCAAAAACAGAACTACTTCTCCTCCACGTAAACCGAAAGACTAAAGCTAGGACATCATGGACACCACCCACCATCCTTGGACAGATCATCACCCCAAGTACCAAGGTCAGAAGCCTGGGAGTAACCTTTGTCTCAGAGATGTCGATGGATGCACAAATAGGATCAGTAGTCAGCGGATCCCACCAACTTCTCTGCCTACTGCACAGACTCATCCCCTTTATCCCGGAAGAGGACACAGCGGTAGTAGTCGGAACAATCATCAATTCTCGACTCGACTACGCAAACTCCCTCTACTTAGGTCTACCAAAATACCAGATCTTGCGCCTACAAGTAATTCAGAACACAGCAGCCAGGTTGTTAACAGGAAAGAAACCCTGAAAATCTATCACCCCATCCCTGAGGGCCCTTCATTGGCTAAAGTAAAGTAAAGAACTGGATTACTTTCAAGACCCTCTGCTTCACCCACAAATGCACACAAGGAAAGGCTCCTCAATACTTATGCGAGAAAATAAAGCACTACACCACCCATCGCACTCTCCGATCATCTAACCAAAACCAAACCAAAACCTCCTCGATATCCCCAAATACAACTACAAATCAAAGGGAGAACGAAGATTTGCAGTCCAAGGACCATGGCTATGGAACGCTCTACTAACAGACATCTGCATGGAAGTAAACCATCGGGCCTTCAGGAAGAAGCTTAAGACCCACCTCTTCTGAAGGATTAGGATGACGCCGGATGGAAGCGCCTTGAGGCGATATAGTTCGCATGTGCAACGCTATACAAGTTATTCACTCACTCACTCAGACAGAGGGGAGACATTTGACAGGTAAGGATACATGCAGGAGGCGTGTATATCCTTATAGATCAGCACTATGGCAATAGTTTAGAAAGGATGAGAGTGGGTTTACGTCCACTTTAAAAATCCCACTTTTTGATTTATATTTTTCACATTTTTATTAGGTCTGTGGTGCTTGCAATACCCCCATGCCATGTTTGTATTAGAAAATTATAAATTTAGAAGTGACACTTACCTTTAGGAACACTGAGATTATAGCCACCCCATCTGGGTTTTTCTTGGCTTCTGTAATGTTGTTATATTTTGAATTCCAGTGCACAAACTGAATCTGAAATAAGAATTTATTTTGTTTAGATTGCATAATAACATTTTGGTAAAAGCATCAGACTGGCAGAACTATAAGCCTATTTACAACCACTGCTAGGGAGTGTGGATAGGAAACCATACTTTATAAGGGACTACTGTATATATAGAAAAGTCTACTTTATAAGAAAGTATATATGGGAAACTGCACTTTATGTATATGGGACTGTATATAAAAAAAGTCTACTTTATGTATAAGTATTATAGGAAACGATACTTTATGTATATGTGAGTGTATATAGAAAATAATATTATATTAAATGAGATTAAATAAATATTCTTCAAAAAGTTCTGTGACTTCCTGTCCTCTTTGGAATATCAACATGGATGGCAATCTAATTTAGGCTATGCAAACCAGTCCTATCTTACTTTACATACAAGGAAATTGTTTTTCCTGACAAGATTCTTGGCAAGAATCTCTTGCCATCCGAGTGTACAGACATTCCTTTCAAAAGAACCATGGTTCTTTTGAAAGGCAAGAACCCGGTAATGCAATTGCGTATGACGAGCATGCGCTCGTCACATTCAATGCCGTTGCCGCCATCTTGCTGCCCCCTACCTATGCCTAGGAAGCTACCGCGCATATGTTAAAGTCATTTCGAGCATGCGCAGGTTTTCACGGCGACAGATAAGTATACACACTCTCGGGTTTCTCGGCAGGAAAACACTGCCAAGAATCACGACTTGAAAATAGAGAACATGTTCTCTATTTTTCTTGTTGAGATTTTAGGCAGTTTTCTTGACGAGAAACCTCAAAGCCTCGTACACACGCTCGGTATACTCGGCAAGAAAGCTCTGCCAGCAGTTGTCTTGTTAGTTCTTGCCAAGTAAACCGAGCGTGTGTACGAGCCTTTAGGGCTGGGCTGAGACAGAAGAGTGACCCGCCTTGTGTGCAATGCTGTATGGGTTAAAGCCATATCACCCAGTCATCTCTTCCTGTGCCGGACTGTGCAGTAAAACTAATAGCTTCACATTAAAATTAACGTAATCCCTCCATACACCCACTGAAGTGAACAGCCTAAGATGATACACAGGGATGAACCAAATCTCCTTACATAGGTTTTACATGTATATCTGCCGTCTTCACATTTATTTACTGTTTAGAAAGTTCTGATTGTGTTAGGAGATTTTTTTCTTCTTCACACAGAGTGTGATGTCTGGGCATACAGCCAAGATAGCTAAAATTGCTGATTGAAGGAAAGTCACACACAGCCTCTCCACATAGACAGAGACTCTCAGAGGTGTTTTGTAATAGGACCTGCTCCCTGCTAATCTCTTTTAGCAACATCCCTGGACTGAAGATTCAGGCTGCTTTTGTCTAAAGTGTCCGAGAATTTGTCAAGAGTTATCAGGCTCATAACAGAGGAACGGTTCAGGAGAGAGCTATAGGACTCAGCTCACTGAAGAGAGATAACAAAATATTGCAGATATATGTGCCCAGCTCAAATTTCATGAAACGGGTTTACATCCACTTTAACTCTTGCTCTACCCAAATACTGAACATAATAACCAACACTAAAGTAACCTCAACAGCAACATATATTCCTCATTGAGCACATGATGTATCACAATTGCCTGCAATTCTATCATACTTTTTATTCTCTTGATTCTCAGGCATTGAGCCTTGGCCAAGCTCAACTCTCTCTGCATGAAACCTTGTTTAAAGCCCAACTCCTGGCTTGGAATCTCCCTGTTCATGCATGCCTGTCCTCTATTTTTCTACTGGAAGGCCCTTGACCCCATAAAAAAAATATGCATATCTTTTTCCAGGTGTATTTGGTCGGATCCTGTGATGTGACAGCTCCTCTTCATCCTCTTCTTGCTCCATCAATAGTTTTTAGACATGTGCATTCATTTTCGTTAGAATGCATTTTTGTCCGAAAATCGGGTATTTTCGTTATCGTTTTAACGAACGAAAACACAAGAAACGAAAAACGAAAGATCCGACATAAAAAATGCTTTATTTTTGTTTTCGTTCAGATCCGACAATTTTCGATGCTTTGTCGAATTTTGGTTGTTCAATTGCTACCTTTTCACTGTATTCAGTGAATACAGTGAATATAGGTAGGAATTGAACGATGAAAATTCGACAAAGCATCGAAAATCGTTGAATTTTCGTCGTTCAATTTCTACCTATTCACTGTATTCAGAATGACGATTTTCGATGCTTTGTCGAATTGAACGACAAAAATTCGACAAAGCATCGAAAATCGTCAAAACGATTTTCGGAAGTAACTAAGTAAATGTATTTTCCAAACGAAAATGAAAAAACAAAACAAAATATTCCAGTCTGCACATGTCTAATAGTTTTACCCTAAATGCTGTAGAAAGTGAAGAAGTGCCATGTAATGATGAGGCACTGCTTTTGGCAGTATGTTCCTGTAAGTTTACGGTGGAGGAGGACCCTAGGCTCATAGAAAGTGGTCTGTACTTGGGCTTTAAATCCTTAACTTTTTGATAGGGTTCTGCCATGTTATCCAGTTTCTTCTTTTATACTTGATCTGCTAGATTATACACATTTTTCTGGGGAAGACTGAAGGTCCTGCACTTTGCTTAGTTTGGACATACCCCTTATTTTTATATCTTTTTGCAAGTTGGATCTCCAAAACTGAACAAAACTTCCTATACCCTCTACTGATGCATCCATTAAAGGGGAATGCTAGCCTCTGGATTTTAAACACTAAAATAGCTCTAGATATCTTGTGCAGTTGTGCGTAGTAACCAATCAGCTTCTAGGTTTTATTGTCAAAGCTTATCTGAACAGACTTTCACATGTCCTCCTCCGCTCGTCCGTTTTTACAAGTCCGTTTACGGACTTGTAATGGACGCCTATGGGGTCGCGTCCGTTAGCGGATGATGCATCCGCTAACGTCCGCAATGATCCGCGTCTGTCTGGATCTGGTTTTCCGGACGGAAGAAAACCCTATTTTTCTTCCGTCCGGCGTAACGGATCAGATGAATAAGGACAAACGGTCCGTTTTCATCCGATTCCCCATAGGGGAGAGCGGAGGAGAGACAGGGCGGTCCCTGCCCGCCGACAGCTGAACGGGGATCCCCGCTGAGCCGACGGACACACACGGAGCGGACCGAAAAACGGTCCGCTCCGTGTGAAAGGACCCTAAGGTTAGAAGCTGATTGGTTACTATGCACAGCTGCACCAGATTCTGAGTGTGACAGTTTTAGTAAATATCCCCCAAATATATATCTATATATACTGTATACACTATATTGCCAAATGTATTGGTACGGCTGCCTTTACATGCACATGAACTTTAATGGCATTCCAGTCCTAGTCCATAGGCCCCTCCTTTGCAGCTATAATAGCTTCAACTCTTCTGGGAAAGCTGACCACAAGGTTTAGGTAATGTTTGACCATTCTTTCAGAAGCACATTTGTGAGGTCAGGCACTGATGTGAATGAGAAGGTCTGGTTTCCAGTCTCCGCTCTAATTCATCCCAAAGGTGTTCTATCGGTTTGAGGTCAGGACTCAGGACTGTGCAGGCCAGTCAAGTTTATTCACCTCAAATTGCTCATGCATGTCTGTATGGACCTTGCTTTGTGCACTGGTCCGCATTCATGTTGGAATAGGAAGGGGCCATCCGCAAACGGATGCCTAAACATGTTTTACCTTAATGCAATGAATACATTAAGGTAAAATATGTTTAGGCTTTACAACCACTTTAAGATTTCTCTTTACTGGAACTAAGGGGCCAACCCCATCCCCTGAAAAACAACCCCACACCATAATGCCCCCTTCACAAAATGATTTGGACCAGTGCACAAAGCAAGGTCCATAAAGACATGAATGAGCGGAGACTGTGAGCCAGATCTCATCCAACATCAGTGTCTGACCTCACAAATGCGCTTCTGGAGGAATAGTCAAACATTCCCATAGACACACTCCTTTACCTTTTGAGCAGCCTTCCCAGAAGAGTTGAATCCTGTAGGTGCAAAGGGTGGGCCAACTCAATATGAAACCCTACAGACTAAGACTGGGATGCCATTAAAGTTCATGTGCGTGTAAAGGCAAACGTCCCAATACGTTGACAACATAGATTATATTAAATGCTGTTGAGCAAATTAAGCTGCGGGTCATGGCTTGTGATAAACTCACAAAATGAAGGCTCATTCTGAATGTAAATACTGTATTTGTTGTTGCGTTTCTATACTTTATATAAAATAATTACTGTATATATTTTTTTGTACCTCTCCAGCATATCTTAAGCCATCTATAACATGTTCAGATCCTTGGTCATCAGAAGAACCCCAATGAAACTGCAGTTGCCGTAGTCTGTAGGTTCCACGCAGAGGACCATCTTTTATCACTAAGCAAATAAATAGATAAAGATAGTATTACACATTTGAAAAAGGGATGTGTGAAATGCAGTGCTTTGATTATCTAAAATGGATGACATTCATTGACCAGTTGAGAATGAGTATAAGTAATATTAACTATATAAAACATAAATATAATCGGTCACCTCCCCCAATCAGTCCCCACCCCTACAGTTAGAATCACTCCCTAGCCCACACATTTAACCCCTTGATCGCCCCCTAGTGTTAACCCCTTCTCTGACAGTCACATTTATACAGTAATCAGTGCATATTTATAGCACTGTTCGCTGTATAAGTGAATGGTCCTAAAATAGTGTCAAAAGTGTCCGATCTTTCCGACGCAATATCGCAGTCCTGACAAAAATTATAGATAACCACCATTACTAGAAAAAAAATTTATAAAAAAAAATGTCATAAATCTATCCCCTATTTTGTAGGCGCTATAACTTTTGCTCAAACCAATCACTATACGCATATTGTGATTTTTTTACCAAAAATATGTAAAAGAATACATATCGGCCTAAACTAAGAAAACATTTTTTTTTTAAATGGGTTATTTATTATAGCAAAAAGTAAAAAATGTTTATTTTTCAAAATTGTTAGGGCCAGATTCTCTAAGAAAATCGCTGGCGTAGCGTAAGCCATTTACACTACGCCGCCGCATTGTACTAGAGCAAGTGTCGTATTCTCCATGCACTTGCTCCGTAGTTTGCGGAGGCGTAGAGTAAATCGCCCAGCGTAAGCCCGCGTAATTCAAATGGGGCGGCTTGTATTTAAATTAAGCGCGCCCCCGCGTCGTACGAACTGCGCATGCGCCGGCCGGGGAAAAAGCCCAGTGCGCATGCTCCAGCTTACGTCGGAAAGCGTCGTTGAAACTGAAACGACGTGATCGTCACTTACGCAATGCCCTATTCGCGAACAAGTTAGTAAAACGATGTAATCGACGGAAAAAGCCGACGCTGACCCGACGCCATGCTTAACATGGCATCCGACGGCACCCGACGACATCCGACGGAACTTTGTAAGGTTACTCCTCATAGAAGCAGGGGTAACCTTACGAGTTCGTAAACGATGTACGCGACGACGGGGAGGCGTAAAAGCGATCGGGAATCGGCGTACTAGCCTCATTTGCATATGCAAATGAGAAAACAACGTAAAGGCCACCTAGTGGCCGGAGTTGACATTACAACTACAATCCGCAAGTGTAATGGTATTACACTTGTCGGATGTTGAAGCGTATCTATGCCAAAGTGATGCTAAGCATCACTCGCATAGATACGAGGCAAAAAAAACGGCGATACGACGGGATATCTGAGATACTCCGTCGTAGCGCCGCTGAGAATCTGGCCCTTAGTATTTTTTTGTTTATAGCGCAAAAAATAAAAACCGCAGAGATGATCAAATACCATCAAAATAAATCTCTGTTTGTGGGGAAAAAAGAACGTCAATTTTGTTTGGGAGCCACGTTGTACGACCGCGCAATTGTCATTCAAAGTGTGACAGTGCTGAAAGCTGAAAATTGGCCAGGACAGGAAGGGGGTGGAAATTCCCTGTATTGAAGTGGTTTAGAGAAGAACCATTAGCTAGCTACTTGTTAGTAATAATAATACAGTCTTACTATCTATCAATTTGGCAACGGTTTGTTTTGATGCTTTGCAACATCTGGGGCAGAACTTTAGGGCACTCCTTCATTGAAACGTTTCTAGCACCACTCTCTCAACAAAACATCCATATCTATCAAAACAGGTACGTCTAATGCCTTGTACACACGGCCGGATTTTCCCGATAAAAAAAGTCAGACAGGCTTTTTTTCTAGGAAAGTCAGGCCATGTCTAGCCTCCATCCCACCTTTTTTTTCCGGAAGTCCGACGGACCTTAGATAGAGAACCGTGTGTACAAGGCATGAGAATATCCAAGGAGCAGGAGGCAGTAAAGGGCCAGGGGTAGTGGACTTCATCCCATGATGGCCATTAGGAGGGGCTTAAGATTTGCACCTTGCTTCATGGTAGGAATGGCAGTTAGCATGAGATAAACACTAAGGCCGCGTACACATGATCAGACATGTCTGATGAGACTTGTCTGACGGACCGTTTTCATCAGACAACTCTGAACTTGTCTGATGGTCTGATGTCCGTACACACCATCGAACCAAAATCCGATCAGACCAGAACGTGGTGACGTAGAACACAACGACGTGATGAAAAAATTAAGTTCAATGCTTCCAAGCATGCGTAGACTTGATTCTGAGCATGCGTGGGTTTGTGCTCCGATGCTTTTGTGTACTAAACATCGAACCTGTTTTAAAACGAAGCATGTTTTAAAACTTTTGTCCGACGGACAACGGTCCGATAGGCCGTACACACGATCGAACTTGTCCGATGAAACCGGTCTGCAGACCAGTTTCATCGGACATGTTCGATCGTGTGTACGAGGCCTAAGAGATCCTAGTGTAAATAATCACCTGATTTGTCTGAAGAGTCATCAAACACCACCTTAACAGTGTTACCATCATTGACGATCGTTAGAGACGATGATGGATGATAAGTGTGGTTCCATGGTCGTAGGCTTCCATCATGTTTGATATACCGTGTATGAAGCTCAATAGGAGACTGACTTTCTCCTTTAGAAAGCGGAAAGTAGTCTGGCCACATGTCAGGACCTAAATAATGTAAAAAAAGTATCAAAACTATTGCTGATTTACATAGTTATATAGTTAGTTACAAAGTTAGAAAGGTTGAAAAAAGACACAAGTCCATCCAGTTCAACCATAAAGAAATAAAAATATATATAATAATATCATACAATCCCCAATTCTATACCCACAGTTGATCCAGAGGAAGGCGGAAAAACCCCAGCAGAGCATGATCCAATTTTCTACAGCAGGGGAAAAAATTCCTTCCTGATCACCCGAGAGGCAATTGGATATTCCCCGGATCAACTTTACCCATAAATTTTAGTACCCAGTTATTTTATGTACATTTAGGAAAGTATCCAGGCATTTCTTAAATCTACTGAGCTGGTAAGAACCACCTCTGGAGGGAGTCTGTTCCACATTTTCACAGCTCTTACTGTAAAGAAACCTTTTCATATTTGGAGATTAAATCTCTTTTCCTCTAGATGTAAAAAGTGCCCCCTTGTTCTTTGTGTTGACCATAAAGTGAATAACTCAACACCAAGTTCACTATATAGACCCCTTATATATTTGTACATGTTGATCATATCCCCCCTTATTCTCCTCTTCTCAAGAGTGAATAAATTCAGTTCCTCTAACCTTTCCCCATAGATGATCTCCTCCATGCCTCGTATCAGTTTGGTTGCCCTTCTCTGCACTTTCCAGTTCCCAGATAGCCTTTTTGAGAACTGGAGCCCAAAACTGAACTGAATATTCCAGATGAGGTCTTACTAATGATTTGTACATGGGCAAAATTATCTCTCTCTGGAGTCCATGCCTCTCCTAAAGGATCACTAAAGGAATTTTTTTTTTTAGCTAAATTGCTTCCTTTTCCTTACGGCAGTCCTGGTTTCATGTCCTCATTGTTTGTTTTTCGCTTTGAAGTAGCTGTAATACTTCTCTGATCTCCACACTTCCTGCTTGTCTGGCTCCTTATGAAACTCATGCTAGCTTTTCACTGTGGTCCATGATCAAGGAGGTGTGATTACTATGGGCCAGATTCAGGTAGAGCAGGGGTGTCAAACTGGTGGCCCTCCAGCTGTTCCGAAACTACAAGTCCCATCATGCCTCTGCCTGCGGGAGTCATGTTTGTAACTGTTAGCCTTGCAATGCCTCATGGGACTTGTAGTTTTGCAACAGCTGGAGGGCCACCAGTTTGACACCCCTGAGGTAGAGTTAGGCTGGAGTATCAGTGATACGCCAGCATAACTCTCACTTTGAGCTGGCGTTTCTGTTTTCTGTAAGCAGAAAACAAGAAACGCCGGGTTGGAGTTCCTATACGAGCGGCGTAATTGTATTTCGCCGTCGTATCGGAACTGCAATTTTAAAAATGGCGCTCGGGGCGTTCCCGCTGATTAACGCCGAGAATATGTTAATCAGCGAGAGACGGAAATTCACGATCGTACGCGGGCCCGACGCAGTGACTTTCCGACGTTTCCGTAAGCGATACGCGGCGTAAAGAAAAACGTGCCCCCTAGGTGGAGTATCCTATGTTAAGTATGGCCATCGTCATCACGTCAAATTTAAAAAAATTTGCGTCGTTTGCGTAAAACGTCCGTGAATGGGGATTGACGTAATTGACGTTCACTGACAGAATTTGGAGCATGCGCACTGACAGTCTACGCATGCGCAGTACGTTCGCCGCGGGATCGCGCCTAGTTTAAATAATACACGCCCCCTACCCACCCAATTTGAATTCCGCCGGCTAATTTTCGCTACGCCGCCGCAACTTTAGGAGCAAGTGCTATGTGAATAACAGTACTTGCTCCTAAAGTTTCGGCGGAGTAACGTAAATGACTAACGTAAAGAACCGCTGTCCTACCTGAATCTGGCCCTATGTGTCTAAAACTCCTCAGAACCAATCAGATTCATTTTAAAAACAAACATTGCCTTGTATTTGTTTGTTTTTGTTCTGTGTGTCTCTTTACTTCACAGAAACATGAAACCTGTTTGAAAGTGAAACTAAAACTGTAGGCGCATTATATGATTGATTTTTATCTAGTTTTAATCATTTTTAAAAGGAATCAGTTAACTTTTATGTCTCTATACCCTGTAAACAGTCATTTCAGCAAAAAAATGTTTTCCCTTTAGTGACTTTTTAATATAAGAAAGGACTTTGCTTGCTTTGGAAACCGCAGCTTGGCATTGCATGCCAGTATTGAGCTTATGATCTACCAACACCCCCAGATCATTCTCTTTTCTCTTCTCTTCTTTAGTAAATGTAATAAATACAGGATGGCAAACACAGTATCCCAGCAAGCATACAGACGTTATGATCTTCCACTGATGTGGTTATAACTTAGGCAGCTGTGAAGAGCATTGATAATGTGCAAACTGCCATAACCCCTTACAACCTATCAAACTTCAGATTTCTGTAGTCAGATCAGTAAAAGATGACTTCTGATTGGTTAACAAAAGCTACTATATATTTAAAATTAATCTACATTTTTAAATAAGCCTAAATAAATACAGATACATACAAGTATGTTATTAAGTCAGTCTGTGTCACTCACCGTTGGCAGGGCCATATCCCCATTCATATCTTTGTGACATCACTGTAATGACTTTTTCTTCTTGTTACAGGTGATAAAGTATAATGGATGTACAATGTGTGTCTGTGAAGTCTCCCATTGTGTCATTTATAGACTTCTACTAACCCATGCCGTGGCTAGCATGGCACGTCCCCTCCCCTCATAGATTCTAGAGAGGGAATTACAGAGTTATCTTGCCTAACAAGCCCCCTGGCCCTGTGGGACGCAGATGGAGATATTCTGATGTCGGCTCATATTTAAAGAGAGCAAAGCTAATCTGATCACAAGAATACATCTCACGGCCAGGCACATTCAGACACAGACCATGAAATTCTGACAGTAACTTAATCCCTGCAGATGATGTGAGAAAATGTCTCACCCAAGTTGTTAGTACTGAGAGCGATTAACACATACATGATTAGAACATTTATAAGTTCATCTAGTCAGTATAAAAAAGGTGAATACGGGAACTCAGATAAATGTATTAGGAACAGGATATGTCACATACTCTTCAGGACACAGCAGTTAGTTGGTCTAGTTCCATAAGAAATAATACATTTTGTAGCTGTGATCATTGTAATCACAGGAAATGCTTTTAATGGCACAACATGACAATAAAGAAATAAAGATGCTGAGAAAATGGCAGCCGTTCAATCAATATATGAGCAAAGAAAAGCATTTGCAACAAATAATCTCAGAAAAAATAAATCCCAGCCTTACCCCTGAGTACTAGCAAAGAGGACCTAATTATAAGTTGTGTGTGACATTTTGGAAGAAACAATGGTCTGATTTTTATGTATTTTTAAATCAATGTAAAGGAACAAGAAGATGTTCTATGTAGAGGAGGTGATTCTAGCAGAGTGTTTTCTTTGGAAGTTAAACTTTGTGGGCCACAGGCCCCAGCAGGCCCATACTGGCAATAGGGCACGCCAGGCGTTTGCCCGATTGGCCAGGGTCACCGGACCGCATAACAAGAGCAGGATAATGCAGGGGTCCCCAAATCCGGGCTGCAGACTGGTACCGGTCCGTGGCCTATTGATGACCAGGCCGCAACAACACGCCAACACAGAAGGCAAGTGGAGAAAGCCGTTCGTACAAGGCTAACACAGATCGCTCCTGCTGCTCACGTCCTATTAAGCGGCCATGCCCAGGGCCGTCTTAATGAGAGGGCACACCTGGGCACTGCTTTGCCTGTTTTTTTGCCAAAGCAGCTGGTCCTTGAGCCCACGCTGCCCCAAAATTGGGGGGCCCCATGATGGCACTGAGAGTGATAGATACACAGGGGAGGCAGTCTGCCTCCTACCTACTTGATGTCTGTTTACCTGCACTGTCATCATTGTAGGGGGCCCCAGAGCATTACTTTGCCCAGGGGCCCATGATGTTATTAAAACGGCCCTGGCCATGCCTGTGTCTCCTCTCCCAGCTCTCCCACCCCGCCAATGATGCCATCCTATCAACAGAGAAGGGGGTGGGAGGAGCTGGAGATCTGCACAGGGAGCTAATCACCCGCTTGTTGATATGATCCAGAGCAGAAGCTCCTCCTGTCCCCTGCCCTGCTGATAGAATGACATCGTCAGCAGGGTGAGAGACCCTGGAAACGGCACACGGGCTGAATCCTGCCTCTGCCATGCAGAAGGCAGTACTGCGCAGGGGTGGCAGAGAGTAAAATTGGGCACTCTGATTAGAGAGAAAAGGTGGGAAGCATGACTTCAAGGAGCACTTTGATAGGGGGCTGTGATTGCTAGGGACACTATAATGTAAAGAGGACTGCACTATAAAGGTCATTACAGTGTCCCTTTACAGAGCAGTCCACTTTATATCACAGTGCCCCTTTACATTACAGTTCAGAGGACGGACTCCATGAATATCCCAAATTAAGCAGAAAAGTGAGTGTGGAATGGAGTATAAATTTTACCCATACACTAGTGGAGTGACTCAGGGTATCATCACAATATGTGGATACAACATCAACAACTTCGAACCTATATTCAATCACTAGTAAAAAAAACAGGGTATTAGATAGACCGGCTACGGAATTTGAGCAGTTATTAATACAGGAGGAAAGACCAACACATGTATTATCCGTAATATATCAATACCTCGACCCAAAAAACATCCGAGGGGTAGAGGGCTCCGGCCCCACCTCGGATCGGTCAGAAGAACTTTTATTTATAAATATATGGGAGGAAGAATTAGGTAGGATCATTCCCAGCTCGGAATGGGAATGAGCCTTCCTTAAAACTATCAATATCTAGTAGACATCAGGAAAGAAACTACAGAATTTTAACAAGGTGGTAAAGATGCCCAGTAGATATGCATAAAATTAATAGAGAAAATGACGAGACATGCTGGAGATGTCATAGTGCAAAATGTACAATGTCTCATATATGGTATTACTGTTCAGAAGCATTGATGTTTTGGACCAAGATTTAAAGGATACATCATAAAATCACGGGGAGTAATATTCAATCAGATGTACTAGTTTCTCTTTTTTTTATGATTCACAGTTTTATAAAAACTATAAAGAGAAGTATTCTAAGAAATATGTTGGTAGCAGCGCGTACAATAATAGCTCGGAATTGGAAAAAAATGGGGATGCTTTCAATAGGAGAATAGATATATGCATAATGAGTGAAATGCATACTTTGGAGATGACGATAGAATCAGAAGCGGGCTTTAAAGAACAACACTTGAGGATATGGCAACAATGGGCAAAGTTTAGAGCCTCCACACTAGTATCAACATACCGGTACATATAGAGCTCAATGTCAAGGAACCTCCCACTTCCTTTTCCCCAATACCCCTACCTTCTCCCTCCCGACCTTTTTTTTCCTCTTCTTGTTTTTTTTTTTATGTTGTTATGATGTGGTGTAGATGGAACGTTAGAACATAGGGAAGTATGGGTATAGGATACGCAATGGTATGGGTGTGATAAACTCTAAGGGGACTTTTCCAATTAATGCCTAGGTAACCCGACGAGATTTATGTATATCAATGTATATTAAAACATTAAATCGATGGGTAAGGCCCCTTTTACATGGGGCGGATCAGTAATGATTTGATTATTAACAAGCTCTTTTAACATACAAAAACCTTTACGGTTTCTGAAGAAGCGGTATAGCAGCGAAACGTATAGACCTCATTTTGCATATATCTATTCTCCTATTGAAAGCATCCCAATTTTTTTCCAATTCCGAGCTATTATTGTAATGATCCGCCTCCGTATGCTCCATATTCTCAGCGGGGATCGCTCCGTTGATCCCCGCTGAGTCGGCGGATGACAGGGCGGTCCCCGCACACTGTGCAGGGACCACCCTGTCTTTTCTCCGCTCTCCGCTATGGGGAGATTGGATGAACATGGACCGTATGTCCGTGTTCATCCGATCCGCTCTGCAAACGGAACGGTTTTCTTCCGTCTGCAAAATCGGATCTTTGCAGAGGCGGACGAGATCGGGTGTCAGCGGACACCCACAATCTCATAGGGACCAATGTATGTCCCTTTTTCATACGCAAACGGATGGATGAAAAAGCGGACATACGGTCCGCACGTGTGAAAGAGGCCTAATGGGTTATGCTATATATTGTATCATTTGTATTGTTTTGTGTAAAATGAAAAAAGTATAAATAAATATTATAAAACAAAGGCAAGCAAACTGTAACCTTCAAATGAGGTCTATACGTTTCGCTGCTATACCGCTTCTTCAGGAACCGTAAAGATTTTTGAATGTTAAAAGAGCTTGTTTATAATCATAAAGACAAATCTACAATGGGAGTAGAGAAAGCAATAAACAAACAAAATAAGCTCTCACATTGGCATATTCCATAGGTACAGGACTGGTCACATTGTACATGATATACACAGATATAACAGTACCCATTGAAAAGTAAATATATGTATAAATATTTCATATAGATTTATACATTCTTTGTGTAAAAAAAAAAAAAACACCAAAAAAACTAATGCCCAATGACCCCTCTTAACTCCACCCCTCCCCCTGTCCCTGGAAAAAATGGCCGCTTAATCTTAAATGCCCAGGCCTATTTTTTGTCCCAGTCCGGGACTGGGCCACTGTAATGGAAATCCGACTCAGGGCCAAAGTCACCATCAAACCTCAATGTAAAATATGTTCCTTTTCTAGTCTATAGTAAGCAGAAACTCTGGTGTAGCCAAATTAATACAGTGAGGTCACGCTGACCTGGAGGTAATCCATCTTCATGTGCTCTTTACCTATACTCAACTGAATGTGATTGGTTTAAGGTTTTTCAAATGTCTTACCCTTTTATGGGCATGCTCACTGAAAACAGAAATTGTCAGGATGAACAAGCCAGCCTGCAGATTTCAGCATGATCACCGCTGTGCATATTTCTGCCTATAGAACTGTGCACTGTTACTGCATTTTGATTGCATGCATGCTCATTACTGGTTGCGGTACTAAGCGGGACATTTATAGCCGAGACCTATTTCCCATTTACCCGATTACCCATTTCGTGCATAGACATATATTTTTATATATTTTAAGATGGGGAAATTGTATTTGATTCACAGGCTTTTGAGAAGCCTTGTGATTAGGAAATGTCATTCACTTTGTTGATGGACAGTATTTCATCTGATTTTTTTTCCTTTTTTCTTTTTTAAAGTGTATTTGTGCGTGTACTCGAGAGAGGAGCCGGACTGGAGGAGTTGGGAGTAGGCAGGCCTCCCCCAGAGGCAATCTGCCATCTTTCTCCATGCCCCCAGGTGGCAATGGCGGGTGCGGGGGATGTGAGGGGTCCTCCCACATAAGCCCGCTCAGCCAGCCCTGTTAGTCCTTCGCCTCTCTTTTTTTAGAGACCGTGTGGCCAAAGTGCGTGCATGTTAACCAAATTTCGAGTGCGTGTAAGTGTGGTGTTTTTTTGTGGGAGGGGGGTGGGCGTACTAAGCGCAGGCTTACCTCGCATAGCACACCCACTGGGAGCCAGGCTGAGACCACCAAACTAAATTCACATGCAGCCGAGACCAGCATCCGAACCCTTGGCTGTAGAGGTGAACGGCTTGTCAGCGCAGTGCCAATCGCGTTGAGCCACCACAGCTCCCCATATTTCATCTGATATAAAGTGTTAATAAACCCAGGGCCCTGCATTTACTATATCTGGTCTCTCAGAACATGGAAATGCAATAATTTTAGTAAATATGAACTGTTGTCTTGTGACTTCTATCAGTGTCCGATTAAAGCTTGTAGGAGGCATTTTCATACTGCATAGAATTGTTCTATCAGGATCCAGGACCCCTGACCCTCTGTCTGGATATTGCTTATAGGCCCTGTGCTGATCAAATGCACTATCCCAAGGGAAAAAAAGCTATCTAGCAATACACTGGCCATATGCAGTGTGACTCCAAAGGCTCAGTCTTATCCGGACCTGTTCTGGAGTCAGGCCCCGTACACACGTCCGAGAACCTCGTCGGGCTAAACTCATCGTTCCGCCGACGAGGTTCCCGGTGAGCGGTCGAAAAAGCTTGTCGAGCCAAAGTCCTCATTGAACAATGAGGAAATAGAGAGCATGCTCTCTATTTTGGCTCGACGAGCTTCCCGACGGGACGCTCGTCGAAAGTGTACACACGACCGAGAACCTCGGCAGAATATGTCTCCCAGCGAGCTTCTTGCTGGATTCTGCCAAGAAGCTCGGTCGTGTGTTCGGGGCCTCAGTGGAAGAAGAGGAGGATCTGTGCATACAGGATCAAACAGCCTTTTAACACAATGCAGAGGATTAACCCCTTAGGTTCCGCAGTGAAAGTAACAAGCATGCTTTTCTGTATATACAGACAGATTTCACTGTTGTGGGTTTAGTAACACTTTAAGATGAACAGTTCTATGTGATTTATGGTGGTTGACTTGAAGATGAAAGGATTGTTGGTTATACAATGGTGTTCACAGTAAATGAGTTCACGTTAATGTTGAAATGAAACCACATAAAAGGGCAGCAGCCCAAACGGTATCACTTTCACACGTCTGTTTTTTTAATTTTTTTATATTTATACATTGTATAATTGTGTATTTTGCGTAAGCTGATAGTGGGTGTGTACAATCCCATGGAGGCTACCACTGTCCCTCTGAAAATTTAATTTGCCTGGCTGTCATGTTGAACTATAATACTGACCTAGAACAAGTATCCATATTCTAACTTCACTGGCTGTGTATTTGTTCTACCTGAGAAAATACTAAAGCTAGAGACAGCCAGGCAGCAAGCATTTTCAGAAAGAGGTCTTCTAAGGCAGCCACCATATTTTATCGGCACAGATTTCCTTTTAATTTGGGAAGGGCACGGCTGCCCTTCTGCTGTGGTCAGCTATTTGGGCTTGCCATGAGTGTTGAAAAGCTACTGTTTACAAACTGAGCCCATGTAAAGTAAAGCATGGCATTCAAGGGTTTGTGGTATAATCCCGCCTGAGCGGCCATGTCCAGTGAGGTCATGTCCCAGACATGTTGGCACCTGTGAAGTTTTACAGGCAGCATTCCCAAAAACAAAAACATTGCTATGTTTGGTGACATATACCAGCTGATGTTTGCCTTACTAGGAATAAAGTCATCAAGGCATTGCTTTAGTAAAAGAAGAGCTGTGGGGTAGGATTTGAGCTATCACTGTACAGCTGCCAAGGTGGTATTTAAGTATACATGCCAGTATCACGCGGATCTCCTGTAATACCCCAGGATGCATACTGATAGTTTGGATTGCAGCATGACAGCTGCTATCTGGTCAATTAACAAAAGGGAAAGGAAACTCCAGCTTTGTTTGAAAAGACGACAACCCATTGCAGATTCCCATCTGGTTTTGTATTAGAATCAATACAATGGGGTTTATTTACTAAAGGCAAATCCACTTTGCACTATAAGTGCACCTGGAAGTGCAGTCGCTGTAGATCTGAGGGGGACATGCAGGAAAATAAAAAGCAGCATTTTTGCTTGTATATGATTGATTAAATCAGCAGAGCTTCCCCTCTGCCAAGTGCACTTCCAAGTGTACGTGAAGTGCAAAATGGATTTGCCTTTAGTAAATCAACCCCAATTCCTCTTTCCGGTAGGTTGCTGGAGCTTTTGTACATTAGAGCCAAGCAGAGTTTCGACAGTGATGATATCTTGGGTCCAGCAGTTCTTCTATTATTACCATGATGCAAAAATACAAAAGGAACTTGGACAGCCGCACTCCAAAAAAAACGTTCCTTTAATTAAAATGAATCACAAAAATAGACATGCCACAGCAAAACTGGAACAAAAAGCTAACGTTTCGCACTGTAGCTTCAGTGCTTAGTCATAGCTAGTACCATTATTGTCTGGGAGTGCCTCCTGGACCTGTGTGGAACGGCTGCTGTGAGCTCTGAGCTGTGCATTTCATTGGACATTGTGTTCCTGCATTATGCATTCCAGAGATTGCACCACTTAAAGTACCATGTTTCCCTGAAAGAAAGCCCTACCCTGAAAGTAAGCCCTATCTGGATTATCAGGGCGGCTGCAATATAAGCCCTACCTCAAAAATGAGCCCTAGTAAATCTCATTAAAAACCCTTTTTAAATGTTGGCCAGTGTCTCAGTTTGCTGCTTGTTCATAACAAACATGTTTACACCCAGTGCTGACCTCTTCTCTCCTCCCGGCTGATGTCTGCTGCCGATTCCTGTGCATGTCAGCCGAGATCTCGGCTATTCTCTTGCCTCCCCTCCTCCCACCAGATGTCATCTTCAGCGCACTGACGTCAGCGGCAAGCTTGGCTCTTCTTTTTCCTCCTCTCCTCCCGCTGACGTCTGCGCCCCCTCCCTCTTTAGTGCACGGCACCACAATCACGACACTTCTCTTCTCATCACCTCAGAGATTCTTAGAGAAGAATAAAAAGAGAGCCCTGGACAGAGCAAAGCATAGGGGAGGGGCGGCATGACAGGGCAGGACTGGCCTCAGCTGTTGGCCGGTTCACTTGCAGGGGGAGGGCATGTCAGGTCCTGGGCAGGGGTAGGCTCATTTTGGAGGAAGTGACGATTCGTCACTCCTCCATTACACAGGGAAGAAGCTGCCCACCCGCCCTCCCTGGGTTTTAGGTTCCCTTGGCGGGCGGTTTTTTGGGGTCTCTGAAAGACTAGAACAGGATTAAAGTTGGGATAGGAAAGGTTGTACCCATACGTGGTATGGAAGTTATTATGTACCTTCCGGTTGACGCGGGTTAACCAGGAAGGGGTTAAAGTTCGTAGGTCACTGTGGACGGTCATACTGCCTCCGAGTCGGTGCTGTGCGACTGAGGCCTAGGGAGGAATTTTGTCCCAGTGTCCAGGTTTGAGGTATTATAGTTTTATATGGTTATTTAAAAGTTATTTATAGTGTTATTTATATTACATTTTATATTACATTTTATTGGTTAAAAAAAGAAGGCCGGAAGGCCAATTTTCTCCACAACATAGTCCGTGTTATCTTTGGTAGTTGTGAGGTTAAGTGGGTTCTGGGTAAGGGGTAGGGTTTACACAAAGGTCACTAGGATCAGTCCTCCGCATGTCATGGGTTAAACAGGTACTTTTTTTTATAAAACTGCACTGAACCTCATACTGTACCAGTAAAACATTACAATCGTTTCATGATCTAAAAAACGGACTCCTGACCTGACAATTTCCATTACAAACGCTACTTTTACCGAAGGTGCGCGGGTTTCTAAGCATACACACCAACGTGTTTCTCGTCGAAAACTAGCCCGACGAGGAACACAACGAGCAAATTGAGACTCCTGTCGAGAAAAAGAGAACTTGCTCTCTTTTTTCCTTCTCGAGTTCCTCGACAGTTTTCTTGATGAAAAGCATACACACGACCGGTTTCCTCGGCAAAAAAGCACTGCCACCAAGTTTCTTGATGGATTCTGTTGAGAAAACCTGTCGTGTACGTTGTCTATTACGGTATTCTTTAAAGAAATGTTTTTAAATGTACATACCGTAAATAAATAAGCCCTACCCTGAAAATAAGCCCTAGTGTGTTTTTTGTGACTAAAATTAATATAAGACCCGGTCTTATTTTCGGGGAAACATGGTATAACTAAAGGCAAACCTTTTAAAAAAAAAAAAATTGGATAGAGTGGAAAGGGATTAGAACCTATGTGAGTTTTTATTGCTGTCTGTTCACACTCTCTATGTGTCCTGTTTAAAGTGGATGTAAACCCCCAAAAAAATATTATTTTTTTGATGTCAAAATGTAGAGTATACGATTTCCTATCATCTGTGCCCAGTCTTGCCACACAGAGTTAATCCAGTGCCGAGTAATCCTCTTTTAATGTTCAGTGAGAATTAACAGAATTTCAGATAAAAACTTGCCAAATTATAAAGTCCGTTTTCTCTCTTCTTGCTTTGAGTGACAGGTTATTTACATATCTAGCTTGGACATGTTTATCATATTTTATGTTATGTTTATCATAACATGAGGTGATTCACAGTATAAAAAGTGAGAAATCCACCCAATCCGCCACATAACACATCCTGGTACTATACAATGAACTTTGGATCACCTCATGTTATGATAAACAAAACATAACATATGATAAACATGTCCAAGCTAGATTTGTAAATAACCTGTCACTCAAAGCAAGAAGAGAGAAAACGGACTTTATAATTTGGCAAGTTTTTATCTGGAATTCTGTTAATTCTCACTGAACATTAAAAGAGGATTGCTCCGAGCTGGATTAACTCTGTGTGGCAAGACTGGGCACAGATGATAGGAAATCTTATACTCTACATTGTGACATCAAAAAAAAAATTTTTTTGGGGGGTTTACATCCACTTTAACATTATCAATTATAGTGAAAGAAAAAAAAAATACAACATTTTAAGCTATACAGTGGAAGGCCTCTAGCCAGATAACACTCCTGTATAGGTAGGACCGCTGTCTCCTATGGCAACTAATCTTGTAAAAGTCACTAACGGTAGTTGTACATAATTCTTGTTAACACAGAACAGTTCTTTAAATTATATCACAGTAACCCACTGTAGGTCTTCACTCACTGACAGTGGCGGCTGGTGCTCAAAATTTTTGGGGGGGGCGCAAAGGAAAAAAAATTGCAATCTCACTGTGCCCAAACGCAGCCGCTGTTCCATGCCATCAAACGCAGCCACTGTGCCATCAATTTGCACCACTGTGCCATGCTATCAAATGCAGCCACTGTGCCATCAATTCGCACCACTGTGCCATGCCATTAAACTCAGTCACTGTGCCATCAATTCGAACCACTGTGCCATGCCATTAAACACAGTCACTGTGCCATGCCATCAAATGCAGCCACTGTGCCATCAATTCACACCACTGTGCCATGCCATTAAACGCAGTCACTGTGCCATGCCATCAAATGCAGCCACTGTGCCATCAATTCGAACCACTGTGCCATGCCATTAAACACAGTCACTGTGCCATGCCATCAAATGCAGTCACTGTGCCATCAATTCACACCACTGTGCCATGCCATTAAACGCAGTCACTGTGCCATCAATTGTCACCACTGTGCCATGCCATTAAACGCAGCTACTGTGCCATCAATTGTCACCACTGTGCCATGTCATTAAACGCAGCCACTGTGCCATCCATTGTCACAACTGTGCCATGATATTAAACGCAGCCACTGTGCCATCAATTGTGACCACTGTGCCATGCCATTAAACGCAGCCACTGTGCCATCAATTGCCACCACTGTGCCCTTTAATGGTCGCTGCTGTGCCAATTGTCCCCACTGTGCCCTGTAAATTGCTTCCCCCGCCCGGCACTTACTTTTACTGGAGTCAGGCATCCACGTCCTACGATGTCTTCTGCTGCCCTCGATGACTGACAGGCGTCTCAGCCAATGAGGTTACCGGTAGCCAGAACCGGCCAACCTGATTGGCTGAGACGCCTGTCATCTTATCCAAGGGGCGTACAGTCTGTGCGCTCTGAGAATAAGCTTCCGGAACCCGAGGGCTGTACTGGGAAAGCCTATAAAGCCCTACACTCTATCAGTTTTCCTGACAGTTTTCTCATCAGGTTTACCAAAACCATGTAGTACAAGGGCCTGCCTGATTGCATACAAATTTAAACTCTTGAGGTTTGATCTCATATTAGATGGTTTTGGTAAACCTGAAGAGAAAACCGTCAGGAAAACTAATAGTGTGTATGGGGCTTCAGAGCTGTTGGCTCTGATAGACATTTCCATACAGCCAACCAGCTGGCGTTATTCAGATGGCCGGACATGAGCGCCAACCATCTGAATAACAGTGGCAGTGGCGATAATAACATAGATTCGTGCAATGCATGAATCTATGTTATTAGATTCAGTGGCGGTGAGAGCCAGAGGGGGCGGCTCTCCAGCGCCCTCTATGGACGAACCGCCACTGCTCACTGAGCTCCCAGTCTCTCACTAGACTTCCAGATCCCAGTCACCACTGGATCCCCTGAGCTCTTCCACAGCTATTCACTGTATACTCCTCAGGTGTCACCCCCGCTATCCTGCTGGGTCCCTAGCTTGGCACTTGCTGATGCTTTCCCACTTCTCCACCGACGCGTCCCTGGCTGGTGAGAAGACTGCTCTGGTATTTGCTTCAGGGAGATACTTGCTTCCCCTCTACCTCCGAATCCAATCCTGTAGTCCCAACCCTACGCTGCTTCTCCTGCTTCTGGATAGGTCTCAGGCAGCCTAGCAGCCCGGTGTCCCCAGGATAGGCCTCAGGCTTCCGGCACAGCAGCCCAGGCAGAGGTGTATTTAGGTTTTGTGCTGCCCTAGGCCTGACTAAACTCGTGCAACCCCTAATTGAAATATGACCCACCCCTTCCTGTCACGGCCACACCCTGTGTTGTTTAAGGCCTGCCCTGAAATTTTCGGGTGAGGACGCTAGTTCTGAGGGCCTGGGGGGGTTGCAATGGATTCCCCTAATTTACTTAGATTTCCTCTTACTTCTTGGTTGCCCATAGAGCAGGAAGTGAAGGGAAATCTTCGCAATGGGACAGGGATGGTAAAAAATAAACTGGCAGGGGCTATAACCTTCCCTTACTCCGCAGTTGCGGAATGCCGCCTGCCCGCATACCAGAAGCAGCGTGGCCGCTTTATGGGGGCGCTGGACTCATTTTCCTAACAGTGTAAGGCAAGCCGGCGGGGACTCTTTTCCTGCTGCCCCCCTGCAAAGTGCTGCCCTAGGCCTGGGCCTTGTTGGCCTAGGCCAGGATACAGCTCTGAGGCCAGGGCGACATAACACACGTCCACCCAGACAGCCGTTCAGGTGGCACAGAACCCTGATCACCTGACTCCACCCAAATAAACAGGCTCAAAGGATTAGGGGGGAAATCAATGGATCTCCTAACAATTAGCCAGGACAATTACTACCTGGCAAACTAAATTGGTTAGCAACCCTGCCTAAACACCAGGGTGCTACATCTATATTGTTTCTCTTTTGTTGCAATTGCGTGCTGCTTTAGATGCTCTATTGAGTTACATCATCACTGTTGGTTGTTTTACACAGTGGCGGAACTT